>KK351024.1:1153207-1501130 GCA_000671755.1 Glossina brevipalpis
AGAGAGAGAGAGAGAGAGAGAGAGAGAGAGAGAGAGAGAGAGAGAGAGAAAGAAAATGGAGTAAATACAATCAAGTATTTCGTGTACAATTTCCAAAATATATATTTTGAAATTTTACAACAGAATCGATAGCGATTTTAATAGTTTACTAGCCTCGCAACATACTTTGATTCATTCATCTTTTCGACATTTAGCAAAAATCATAGAAAAGAAGAGCCCCTTGAGATATGCAAAATATAATATTTAAATCAAATCCAATACAAAAAAAATTATTAAGCATTAACAAGTGGTATCATGAAATTTTTTATTCATTAAGGAGTAAGCAATTCACTAATCAATATTTTATTTTATATATATTCATTGAAATGTATACATTCGTTCATCAATTTAGAATTTCCCTTCGATTTCGAAAAGTTTCGTTTTAATTTTTATACACAGCACTGTTGCTAAGAAAAGCTAAGTCGCTATGAAGTTTTATTAAATATTTATTCAGACAGTTCAACGTTCTATACGACCATCAAAAAGTTTGTACATAAGTTTGATTTAGACAAATATTTGACTATGGCCCTGCGCTTAAGCTCCTTCCATCTGTGGTGCTGGTGGTGGTGGCCCATATATTCAATTGCATTAAGTTTAGAAACAATTTCTGTTCTTTATCGTTAGAAAACTGCATTGAGATTCTTTAGTCGCTTTGACATGAAGGCGATCTATGAAAATAAATTGTTTCTTAAACAGTTTCATTTTCACTACAGTAGCGTAGATTTATTCTAAGTTTTTTCTTCTTAATTATGTTTATAAATATAATATTATTGACTTATCGTGCCTTATTATTATTAACTAAAATAAACTTCAATGTTCCTAAACGTTTTTCAAGAAACTTTTTTCTCAAAAAACCTAGATATGACTATGACTTCTCCATCTTGCTTAGGGTACTTTACAAAGTAAAAAAAAAACAAAATAATATCAAAAATGTAATCCTAATATCAGACTCTTTGAACACTATCAAATCAAATCAATTCTTCTTGGTATGTACGTTATGTCTACTGTATGTTACGTGTTAATATTAATCTCTAATAACACGTCATTAGTCGCAAATAAACTTGATATGTTAACAGTCTTTGCATATTTGCGGTACATTATCAAATCGGACTCCTATCGGTTGGAAATATGCTTCCTTGGCTTTCTTTGACAATCTTCTTTCTTTTGCCTTTAAATTTATGTGTTAATTTTTTAAAAGTTTTTAAATGTTCTTTTTTATTTACAAATAGGTTTAATCTTAAGAATCTCGATTATATTACTTTATTTACATTTTATATTCATTAGTAAATAATAAAACTTACTGTGAAACATATCAATCTTAATAAAACTGTTTCTTACCGTTATTCTGCCATTGCGTAGACTTAAGCTTTTAGTGTTAAACAAAATGTAATAGTATCAGTATCGTTTGCTATTTGGCATGAACGCACACGCAAACAGATCGTGCTAACCTCTCGTAGTAATAGTCAGTTGTAATAGAGACTTGTGTATACTGATAGTTGTATATTGATAGCTCGATATTGATAGTTGTAAGTTGGGAATTGTACGTAAGCATTAGAGATATAAGTTCCTTAAATAACTGTAAAAACCATTGAGACTGTAATTAAAAATCTACGCTTTTTGCGATCTAGTGATACGGACTGGGTCTAAAGGGTAAAAACAAAATGCCAATTTTGTAACACTATATTTTGTAGAAAAAAAAAAACCGAATGTAAGTTATTTGCCAATCGAAATGTTGACAAGAAAAAGCGAACACAACTAATGAGACCGTAAATTTGGTAGTCTCTCTCAAAAGACTTTTTAAATATTAATAATTTCTAAGACAAAATGATTATTAATCTATCCGCAAATGCCGGCTGGTATGGCCCGTATTGGAAGTTCTTCTTTCCGATTTATCTCTATGATCTGCCGATGAGCATGACGAATTGAACAATTAAGCCGCGTATAAAAGTTTTAAATTTAAATTTTATTTGTATACGAATAGTATTTTTCGCAAAAAAAGATAAAAAAATAAATAAATAAAAAGGCAGGAACAGAAATCCCCATACTACCACTTTAGATATTGTACTCTTTTAATAATAAAGTGAACAAAAAAAATTTTTTTTACAAAACTAAACAAGAACATTTTATCTAAACAATTGTGATAACATTTTAACTAAAGTATACAAAGAAGTTTTGGTTAAATGTGTACATGTATGTATGCTGGCTATTATAATACAAACATATTTAAAAGTGTAAGGGTATGTATACACTTTTTATGTATGTAACTTTTCGTATTGCTTGTGTGTGTATATGTATATTTTTAAATGAAGTACACGTTCATATCTTTAATACGCACACACGCATTACTTAGAATTGTCGAACATGGTACACATGAATACAAACAAGGGAGAAGAACAATTTTGTTAAGTAAAACTTATATTCTTTTACACATTATACACCCACACACACACACACACACACACACACACACACACACACACACACACGCACGCATACGCGCATATATATATATATATATATATGTGTATGTGGATATAAGTATATCATCCATGTTGCACATATATAGAGAAGCAAATAAAAAAAGGATGAAACAAATCATTTTATCGAAATTTAAAAGTGCTTGGATTTTTGTACAAGAGCAACCACACAATTTTATTCGTATCGTATAAAATGTGTGTAGGTGTATGTTTGCGTAACTTGGGTTTAGAGATAAATTTGATAAATAATGGTGTAAAGAATACAATTATAACCACAGATTAGGAAGCACTTTTGAAAATGAACTTCAAAGTTAGTTTTTATCAAAGTTTACACAACCAACACAAGCAACAGTGTTGGTGACACGTTAAGCATTAACTCTATGCCAAACACATTTCTTTATTGAAAATGAAAAAGCAAAAACGTGATGAACATTTTTTATATATTTGTAACTAAAAAAAATCAAAAAACGGCGAATCTCCTCTAGTTTTTAAAGCCAAAAAATTAATATTTTCTAGTTATGCTGAAGGCGCTTTAAAAATGTACTTTTTTTTTGTCCAATAAACTTGTTTGGAAAAATTAGGCAAATATTAGACAATCGAAGACTGTACATAAGGTGTACGTACATATATTCCTAGATTTCATGCAAGTACAGAGAACCAGCAGTTTACTATAATTAGCTTAAGTGAAACAAATTAGACATCTAGCCAAGACAGACCAGTTTGGAATTTAGAATAATTTTGTATCTAAAATCTAAAAAAAAGGGAAGAAAAAGAAAGTATTCGGCTTAGTATCGTTTGCATTTGTGGTTGTTGTTTGTGTTTATTTGAGTCTATTACCCTATGCGTTTAGTCGACACAGGAGAACACCTGTATAACGAAGCTTCAGACATATATTTTCTTTAGCAATAATCTTCTCAGTAATCGTGTCCCTTCACGGAAGTTATACAATTCTACTTATGATGAAAAATTCATTTTCTTAGAAAATAAAAGAATTTTTTTTTTCTTTATAAATGATTAGAAATCTTTAGATTTGGAAAAAAAATTCATTCCCGGACAAAAAAATTGTTGTCTTAAATTTAAGAGGTTTTTCTGTAAACGCTACGAACAAGCGTAATTCGAATACTTTTCATTCTTTGTATCCGTATCATTTATATTACCTTTCGAATGGGGATTTTTTTTTTAGTGAAATGTGGGCCTGACTTTTGATAATATTTTTTATTATTAAAAGATTGACGGTTTCGTTTTTTTTTTTTTTTTTTTTTTTGATCAAAAATTGGCGTATACTGAAGGTATTGTTCTGTTATACAAATGCTCGCCAATTTAAAACAAAAAATTCAAAAGTTTCAAAATTCGGTCCATATTTCACTACAAAAACTTATGTAGAAAAAAAATATTTTTTCTTTTTTTATTGTTATATTCAAATTTATTTGTGTAAAAAATGTTTGCATTAATTTCAATATGATAAACCATTTTACGATTTATTTTTAATATTCTGTACATAGTTCTCCTTGATAAGTGTTTATTATATGCTTGAAGCATATTGTATTGATAAATGGATATTAAATATTAATGGTTAAACATAATAAATCTCCGCAAATCATTATAAAATTGCACGGCGCCAGCTATGCAACGTCTTATGTCCGTTGGCTTAGATGCTTTGAAAAAAACAGTTTGAAAAAACAAAAAAGAAAAAAATGTATCTCCGGATCCCAAGATTTCATTGTTTCTCTCTTTCTCTCTCTCTCTCTCTCGCTTTTTATCTATCTATCTCTCCATATTTCTCTCTTTATCTATCTATCTCTCCCTATTTCCCTCTTTAGATCTAAAGATGGCATCTATATGTAAAAATGGATTTAATTATTGAAACCACACATTTTCGATATTTCCAATACAATTGAATATAAATGATTTAAATTTCTATTTCCTTCAAATTAAATCAAAACATATTTCGGACGGCTGTTCTCTCTTTCTAATCAAAAAATGAAACAAAAATAAAGCATCCGAGATATATGTGATAAAAATTTCGAGGCCAAACCTAAGTAATAGCATATGGACTCTTTATACAGGTGCATTTGCACTTCAAGAGTTCAATTAAAAAAAAAAAAACAAAAAAATAATAATAAATTTACCAGAATCCCACCTTCTGGCGGTTGTTAGCACAATAAATCGGCTTAACACACTAGAAATAATATCTCACTATTGCTGCTATTACTACTAAATGAATGCAAGAGGAAAAGAAATAAATTTTTGTCTAGCAATTATTAGTGAAAAGCTTTAAACTTTCGTTTAAGTGCTTTGCAGAGAAACGAAGAACCAACAGCAACAGCAGTTTGTTAAAATAAAAAATCCTAAAACATTGCGACATGGAAATATATATACAAAAATTATACTAAACAACACTTTAAGAGAAAACAGAGCGTAAATATGAGAAGAAAAATGTAAAGTAAAGAAAAAAAAAGAAAAAATAAAAAAAAAATTATAAAATAAATGGAACATGTGTGTCTATGTATTTGGAAAATTAAAGGAAACATTTTCACCCTATGTCTTGTAATAAAAACGCCGTTGAACTTTCACAAAAAAAAGAAAAAAAAGAGAAAAACACCTGAAAAAGAATCGTAAAAAAATAATATAATGAAAAGTTCTATATAAGCGAAATGCAAGCAACTAGAGTGTCAAAGGCAAATAACTTAAGTAGATTGTGTGAAATTATGCAAGAAAAAAAATTAACTTTTGCGAACACACACACATACACACATATATACATATACATATAATTTAAAAAAGAATTACAGCAATTTTCAGTTTCATTTTAACAAACAGCAGCATACAACTGCAATACAGCCTCCAAAAGTCGGACTAATGCTAATCTAGACCTTTCTCTACATGGTCGCATACACGATTAATATGAAGAAATGACATAAAATTTGTATAAAATCCAACGATAAAATCGTTTTCTAGTAAAATTCTTATAATTTTAACTTAACATAGCCGAGCAAAGAAGCAGAGCGCTTTCCTATTTCCGTGCACGATTGCGTGTAACATACGTTCAGTTTTCAACTACTTCCGCATATTGGAATGAATCTTTCATACGAATAGTATTCATATCTCGTATCTAAAATATATCTTTTGGTGTCCAAACCTTTCCAAATTAAGAGAGATAATGACGTTAAGAGTACTTGCATTGTTTATCATCACTTAACCTCATGTCTGGCAAGTTCTTGTTACCTAACATAACTTGGTCCAAAAATCTCCAATATTAATTAAACAAGAAAATGAGAGGATATTTGTTCGATTTGTTCGAAACATTAATAGAAAATGGAAGAGGAGAGGAAATAAAACTTGTTTACTCAGAGAACTTCACAGCATTGATAAGCAAAATGGTTTGGTTAACCCCGGTTTCAAAACAATAACTTTACATCTTTAGCCGCAAAAGCCATTTAGTTCGGTTAACGTTTATTTTTTTTAAGTATTTGGATGGATGTTTACGCTCACGCTTTTATATATAGCCATTATATACTGAAACAATTTATAAAATTCATTCAGAATTACTATCGATTTTTAAGTTAATTGAGATAAATGGTTTAATGGATTATTTAAGTAGTTTCACTCTCTCTTGCATCAAACGCTGCGTCATTGCACGCTTCATCATTTGTCGCGATTTAAATTCTTGTTCATTACATGGTGCATTTAATGGTATCAAGTAGTTTATTGAATGCAGGTTTATTAATTGAATTGAAAATCATTTTTTTTTCTTTTTTTTTGCATTAAGTGCTCGAATTTTTTTTTTTTTTATTCTCGAAATTGTGTTAAACTATCTTCCATTTAGAAGGTTTACAAAAATTTATTGATTTAAGGACTACTATAAGAACTGATAAGAACTACTATAGGATTTTTAATAAACTTTCTTAAATGAATGTCTGACGCTTTATCAGGTATTTGATAGGGAAAGTTTTGTGATATGATGGATGGCTTCCAAGATAGTCGCAATTTATTAAAAATTTAATAATTGATTAATTAAAAGATAATTTAATAAGATAATAATTGCAAAAGAATCAATTTATCAAAGACAAATAATCGAAACTAATGTTGTGTGTGTGAAACTGAAAAGAAAGCAGATAGCTTTAAAATTAGTTCCATGCTTTAACTAAGTTCTGTGTGGGAAATTACTATAAAAGAAAAACTTATCCATTAATTAATTCAAGTAGTTTTTTTTTTGATCAATTCTCCTTTAGATTTTTGACTAGAGTGTACAAGTTATAGTATTATCTTACTTAACATACAAGTGTTATATTGTATCTGTTTATCCATTTTGTTTTGCTATTTACTCTATATATTTTCTTAAACTACATTATTTTGTTTGCCTTCTTCATACTAGTAGTGATTATTCAGCCAAGATTTACTCTCTAAACACATTGTTGCTTTGTGTTATTGAATACAATTTTTTTTTTTTTTTGTATTTATTTTAGTCGTTAGTCAAACTGATGAACGACTACACAAACAAAACGGAGTAGATCTTTTACACTTTTTCTATATTTCGAAACAAATCACTTGACAATATAAGAAATTACTGCTAAAAGAGAATTTCATTCGAGTGCGACTGATGTAGAATACATAAATAAATGCTTCTGGAAGTTTGGTTTACAATATACTTCGAACATATTATGCGTTGATATTTCAACAGAATATTTATTGAAAAAAAAAAAAAAAACAAAAAAAATTGAATTGAATTGAACTAGTATATTAAGGAAGATTTTTAGTCAATCGTAACTGCTATTTTATCAAATCTTTAGATGTCAGAATTGTAATTGATTTCTCCAATAACAACAATTTTGTTTAATATTTTCATTTTTGAAATCATTATCGCTTTTAGTAATTGAGGAAATGTTTTTAACTAGCTCAAGCACTCTTGTAACTTTGGTTTTTACAATTTAACCAAGAACATACCTATCCGAGTATCGTTTGCGTCTTCCGTCCATATTAACAAATATGAGAACTTAGGCGACGGCTAGACAAAGAATTTCACAAAACAATTAAAACGTACGATCGAATGTATAATGAAATCAAGTCAAAATATTATGGTAATCAAATCTCAAATTTTGCATTTCAATTCAATCTTGTGACTATTAGAGTGCCGAGGACGAAGATGGAACACGACAAAAATCTTAAATTGATCAGAATCTATATATTTGTTATTAATTATAACAAAATTAACCAGATTCGTTATTTTCCGATTGGTTTGGATCGTAGTCGCATAATCAAAACTCAAAACTTGCAAATATATTGAAGATAAATATAAAAAATTTTTGCTAATACGGCACGCGGTGACTTGCAATCTAAACGAATTCTCAAAATTAAAGATCAATTATACTTTTTATATGAAGTGATGAATAATAAATTTCTATATAATAAATAGATGTACTGTTCTAAGTTATAATAGCTTCTTGCAATCAGTAGTATAATCAGCTTTTAAAATTTCGAAAAGTATTTCAAATGTGAAAGAACAAATTAAACAAAATGAACACATCTTGACTTTAATAACTTTAAAACATCACATAAAAGTAACACGGAGCCACTTACACTTAATTATTCTGTCTTCCATTGCTTTTATATCACATTCTGATTTCTGCTATTGAGAATTTATACACAAACAGTATCTGCTTTCATGCTAATTAAATTCATATCAATAGCATTAATTTGTTTTTCACATTTTCACTTCTTGCCATCATCGAGCACTTAAAGCAATATTAGTGACTGTAAGCATTTAAATGACGCAACGTTAATTGAAGTAAACAAAGCAGTAAATTGTGAATGAATAATTTGTTTTGTAATTTAAAATATAAAAAGATAGTAAAGTAACATTAAAGAAGAAAAAAAAAAAGAAAAAAAAAGTAAAAAACTTTCAAGCTTATCAGTCACAGTAGAAGAGGTTTCAACAAAAATACTAACGCGCGATTCCTGGACTCTCTATGCAGTAAGTTAGTGCTGTTGCTGCAGCAACTATAATCATATCTGTAAAAAATTTTGACATTTTGGTACAATAATGCAGTAAGACTGGGTAGTAGTACTGATTTGTGAGGCGTAAATAAAATCGTATGCTTTTATTTTGCAACATCAAGCATTAGGTCGTCAACTTGCTCTTATATTGCTAGTGACCGACATTTCAAGTAGAAAAACGTTATATATATATATATACACACACACACATAAACACATACTGGCACACATTTAATAGCGCTTCGTAAACACTGAGACGTCGTGTTATTTTCCTTTAACTCAATTGAAGTAGAAGAGAGGGAGAAAAGCATGTAGGCAAAGAAAGAAGAGAGACAGAAAAATTTCAGTTACTTTATTTCCTGATATTTCCTGACGTTTTCCGTCCTGTATATGTACATATACATATACATATATATATATATATATATATATATATATATATATACATATACATATATATATGTATGTATGTATGTATATAATTTAAGTTTGATGAATGCTTCAGGACAGTTTTCATTAATTGAAAGCATTCCATTACATAACCACCTCAGCTCAAAATAATCATTCATATATTCACACGTGCAGACTTGCTTTCCTTTGGATTTCTGCCCTCCGACAAATGAGAAGAAGGAGGCGAAAAAAGTTCATTATTACTAAAAAAAAAAAAAAAAAATTGAAAAAAAACGATGACTTTTTCCCAAGAAGAGAAACCATCATTAAATGTAGCGTAAGCATCTCAATCATCCATACACACAGAGATAGAAAACTAAAAAAATCAAAAAGTTTTACAACAAACACACGCAGTCACTTAAAGAGAGGGAGTTCATCAAATTCAGTCAGTTGATACAAGTGGAGTTTTAATGTGTTCGTTCCCAAGAATCATAAAATTTTATATGCATATAAATATATATACACATACATACATAAATATATAAATATAAATAAATATATATATATATATGTGTGTGTGTGTGTGTTTTAAAACAAATTAAGGAATTCTCGTTTGTTGATGTATTCAGTCGGCAGTTTTAATTGAAAACATACTCATACTTTCATATCTTCCACATATATATAATATAAGTAATATATATTCCCTTCTGTTTTAGAAAAGCCCACAAATGGTACATGTCTTCTTAATCAGCATAAGAATTTAAGGCCATTCGTCAATGTTTACATCAACTCAAATTTATGTTTTTGAGTTTTTTTGATTGCTTACATATTGAAAACGAGATACCGAGATAATGATATAAAAAAGTAAAGACATTAAAGGGAGAGATAGAGAGTGAGAAAGAGTAAAAGAAAATGTTGAGTTGAAAGTAGAAAGTTGAACTAGAAATTATCTCTAATAAGTAAGAAATCATGTTGCAAAATTGTTGTCGTCAATTATATAGACAAGATATCATTCATTCGCTTTGCTTGTTCTGCCCGAGCAATAAAAAATTATGTTCTCTTTTTTGCTTTCCTTGGATTCAGAAAATTCTCTTCTAATCAAACTTGTAATTTATGCAGGGTTAAGCAGTGTAAAATAGGTTATTAATAGATTAGGTGCATTATAATTTGACAAATTAACTGTGAATAAATGTTATAAAAAGTATTTTGAGAGAGAGAGAGAGAGAGAGAGAGAGAGAGAGAGAGAGAGGGAGAGAAAGAATTTAGATCTTTTTCATTTTAAATAATTAACATTTTGTAAAAGTATTACAATACAGTACTAATACTAATAGTGTCAGATAATAATGTGGCAACTCTACTTGAAAGAATTGTTTTTTTTTCGATTTTTGGTAGAACATACTGTGATCTCGTCAAATTGCAAAATTATTCTAAGCTTTGGCTTGTGATTGTACGAAACTCGTCAAGAGAGTAACGTATTGAGTTATGCTGCAGCTTCTCCTGCTGTACCTGCTATAGACCCCTTACTGCTTTTTAATCGATTCTTTATAATCTATTTGACTTAGTGCTTTCATTTTTATAACAATAGTCGAAACTTAGCCATGTCATGAACAAATCCCTAAAAAAAAGACAAGTTATTTTCTCAACACACTATTAATATTCAATCGGAAATGTGCCGAGAAATTATGGCTGGCTATGAGCAATATATTAAGTAATCTGTCTTCACTGGTATAACCATATTTTCAATAGCTGCACAATACAATTCTATATTTCTATTAAGCAATCCGTTTAAATTAATGCGTACTGTTATATATATATATATATATGTTTTTGGCCGGCTCAAATCTGTCACTGATTAAACAAAATGTATTCAATTAATATTATGGTGTACATGTTAACAATTAATGCGTAAGATTGTCATTAGAACCGTTTAGATGATTCACTGCCTTTTTGTATTTGAAGCCACTCGATATGAGAAAATTTTGTAAGAATAGAAAACATTTGCCAAAGCAGTTAAGTGTTCTCAATGAAAAAGATTAAAAGTTAACTATATTCTTGGTTACATCGACGCTCACATGAATACTAAGTAAACGCATTTTCTCTGAATATATTAAATTTCTATTAATAAAACTATATTTAATTAGCTTAAATGTGAAGTTACAATCGTTGATATGAATCAAGAGAAATCAAACATCATCAACACTTAATGACTTTTGTTTTTTTTGGAAATAATCAATATTTCAATTATTGATGATAAATTTTCAGTGCGTTTATAGTAAACATACAAGCAATATGCTTTGCAGCCCATAAAGATGATCTAAAACTGATTATTACGTTTATATTTTCAAGCAAATCAATATTTTCTTTTATTTTTTCATAATTGAGTGCATCATTTTTGATAGGTTGCTGACTAGTTTAATAAAATGCTTGTTTATGAAAAGAGAAAAGAGAAAAGAATTTTGTTAGCCACTATTTCAAGTAGTTTTTTTATTTTCTCTATTTCTGAAAAAAACAATTTTTTTCTTTTTTCAATGTTCTCCTAACTTTAAGCATCTCTTTAAGCTGACTGTTCTGGTCACCCGAATTCGGTAATTGTTTCAGAAAATATACAAGAAGACCGTGAGATATCGCTGACATTTTGATTATATCAGAAGACCATGAATTTAGATGAAAATTTCTCCATGAGAAAGTTCTGTCTAAAGTAGGTATCGCGTTTGATCAAAACCAACAATGTCTTGATGAATCAGAGCACTGTTTGGAGGTATTTAGGTGAAATAAAATGAATTTGCTCATTTGATATGTAACAAGGGACGAGACCTGGATTCATCAATACACTTCATAGTTAAATCGGCAGACAATCGAGTGGTTCGCAAATGGTAAAAGTCAAAAGCCAAATTAACCAAAAGCTTAAAACTCGTCTGGGAAGAGACGTGCATGGCATAATATTCGACTTTCTTGAAATGCAACAGAAAGTCAATAGTGTATAACTGTATATAGCAGTAGAGAGAGATTGATACAAGTGGGTCATAAGAATGGCAAAATGGCAAAAATATAAAAGAAAAATTGTGATCCTATGAACTTATTGAGTGATGTGTTATAATCTGTACATAATCTGGACTTGGCAAGGTTTCGTTTTTCCATTCTTTGATCTATATGCTTTTCCCCTGTTTTTCTCTTTATTTATCTTAGTGCATAACGATTAGTGAAATTTATAAATTGAAATTAGTGACAAGCAAAGTCACTTAAAGTCAAATTTTATCTCACCTAATTCCATTTTGATCCATTTCGATCTATACAACCATTAGCTCAAATTTTTAACTATCGTTCTTTATATTCTCAATCATTATTATGGGATCAAAGAAAAAAAAAACTTTGCTCATTTGCAGTCTTATCAGGCAATGACTCATGGTTCCTGAACGTTTAAAAACTATTAAAAAATCTAATTTTAATTTCAGTGAATAAATTATATTCTGATATGAAGCACATTTTTGTCTTAATGGTTTCGTCAATAGGCAAAGTAATCGCTATTGAAGCGAAAGGAATCCGTATGTATGCCATGAGGAATCATTGCCTTAAAGAAAACTCATTGCACGGTATAGGTTTATGGCGTAACGAGATGCCATTTACACCTTATTCCTCCTTTTGAGATGATGATGTTAATGTCAATTCCAATTAGCAATAAATAATTGCTAATCATCGAATTTGAAATCGTTACATAAACTTTCATATTTTCCACCGATTGTTTATTAGCGGAAATGGAAAGTATCAGGGACGATCTGAATTTATCGATTATGCATCATTTCTAAAACTGGATATATTCGTATAATATATTTTGGAGACAATTTATAGGAATTGAATGCAGGCAAGAACAAATCACTCTGAGAATCGAGGATAGAATCGAATTATTGAAAACAAATTTCAATAAGTTAAAGGCTTCATAAATAATGGTGCATTTTGAAAATATATCGAAAAGATTTTCTGTTAAAGTTGTTTGCCGTGGCAATGTGAACCCTTCTTCCCCCAAAAAATACTCGATGGCACTGGTATTAACATATGTACTCGTTTACCTGCATAGACGAACATAAACATAGTGCTTTAGTCATCATTGGCATTTATGCACAATTTTCTTTTATTTATTTAACCAACATATGTAGACTAATATACAACATTTGCTTATTTAGCCTACTTAGTTTTGTGCTGCATTTTAATATTATTCTCATTTAGTGAAATTGCGTATCAGACTTTTACATAGATTTACATTCATTTTTCTTTCATTTCTAATCGAGAAACTAACAGCTGCTCTCACGTAGCGAGCATTACAGTTTAAATTTATGACTTTACGGGTAATAAAATGACTTTAGATTGATTCTCGTCATATTTTTTCTGTTCAGTTGCCGTCAGTCGACCATCAGTCAGTCAGCTAGTCAGTCAGTCAGTCAGTCAGTCAGTCAGTTAGTCCGCTAGTCTCTGTTTCATTTATTTATTGAAGAGCATTGTATGTGTGTGTTTAGTGACACTCTGGAAACCCTTTTGCTAAAATGTCAATTTATCTTTTCAATTTATTCTTTTTTTGCTTTTATTTTTTCTTTTTGTTTTTTTTTTCTTGCTGCTTTAATTTTCTTGGTGTTTCCTTATTCAACCTCAAGCCATTTTTTGTGTGTTGAATAATAATAAATTGAATGTGCGTCACATTTGTTTCTTATAAATAGTTTGACAATGTGATTACACATGTGTGTGTATGCGAGTATGTGCGTGTGTGTGTGTACGTACGTTAGTGTGGTATGTATAGCATTCATTTAAGTCGTATATCCTGCTATTGTGGATTTCTACAAATATTTGCTGTTAGTTTTGTCAAACTTTCTTTCATTTTTTATGCTTTCTTTTCTTTTTTTTTTTTTTTTTTTTTTAACTTTATTCCTTTTTTGATAATCGTATCACTTGAACACACGACATGCTAAGACAATGAATTTATAACTTGTTGGTAAAGTTTTCTTTTGTGTAAAATATTTTTTTTCTTTTCTTTAATTTTATGTAATCCTACACACATACACACATATACAGTTATACATTTATACATAGTTATTACATATACATATATAGAGAATATAACATTTGATAACCACAACGAATTACTTAAGGTTTCGGTTTTTCTAGCAACTATGTCCGTTCGTCGTTCGCATGAAACTCATGCTTGTCAAGGGTGTGTTTGCCTTACTTTTTCTCCTTCTTTTTTCTTGGGTATAATAAGTGTTTAATTGTAATCCTGTTAAAATTAGAGACAAATTGTTATTTTTCCTTAAGCATTCAAAATATGCGTTTATGCAGCAAAAACGTGACAAAGTATATTCTTCTTTGTAGACGAAATACCAAAGTATTAGTGTACACTATCTCTCTCTATATATATATATACTACTGTACATATGTTGTACACATAACGTACGTACATACATACAATAAAACGTTAAATGAAAATTTTCTTAAAAGGATTATTGTCTGAGTGAGTTTTCTCTCTTTACCATTATCATCAAGACCTGCATACATACATATATAAATACATACATACATACGGTACATAGTGTAAGTATTAAGTTTGCCTTTCAATTTGTCCATCACACTTTTGTATTCCACTGGGTTACTTGACAGAGAGCAGAAACTATTTCAGATACATTCATTTATTGTCTAATTTAAACTTTAGAAAGCTAATATCTACGATAGTATGTATATGTATGCATGCATGAATGTATATTTTAAATGTCATTTGACAAAAACTTTTCTATTTTGCAATTTTTGTTTGTATTCTCTTAGTCGAAGACTCTAAGAGTTCAAATGAGCCTTTGTTTCTTCTCAAAAAAAAAAAAATTTTAAAATTCAAAGCTTGAAAATTCCTTACATCAAGCGTACTGATGACTTCACAAAGGGAGTCTTTTTGTGAAGAGATGTTCACAAAATCGCAACTTATATTTTGCCGATCCAATATGTTCATGCACTACCAATGTTACAATATGCTTTTCTCTAGATGAAACTAGTAGATATTCAGAGAGAATTATTAAATATCTTAACTATACTTGATCAGTATTGAATTCTGAAGAATTCAAAAACAAGAATTTTAAAAGAGTTTTTCAAGAGATTAAAATGTAGGCGTGGTACTACCATCACAACAGATATCATATATAAAAGCAAATATTGTGTGATGATATGAAAATCCCTAAGCTATTCTATGTTGTAGTAATAATCTAGCTACGTCACCGTATTCTTTTGTTCATACCATCTATTGTCACTGTGTGAGCTTATTTCTAGTGCCAATAAGCGCATATTACAACCTTCATATATATACTTGATCACCTATAATCACATAACTATGTTAGCTGTTGCCTTTATCCATGCGTCTGTCGATCCTCGAAATTCTTTAAAACTGTAATTAAGACACAGAAAAGCTAAGATTTAATTTTTGCATTCAGTCACCAAGGTATACGAAAATCTTGCTCTACAACAGCTTATAAGTTACGTTGTTTATTCCATATATACTATAGTCATGTAAAAGTTTCTAAGCAAAACATATTTATAACAATTGTTCAATCAGTCGTTAACGAATGAGGACTTAAAAAAATGAATGAAATTTTGTAAATAAGAAATTTTAAATTTTGTAAATAGTTTTGATCTAGGGAGCTCAATTTTAGTCATTTGTCAAATTTGTTACACAATTATTTAAAAAAAAAAAAAAATCCTCCTCCTTTAACACGTTGATTGCTACAATATTTTTTACGATTTTGACTTACAAAGTCAATTTAGTTTTTGTCATATTACATACATAATGATAATCGAAAATCAAATAAAGGATATCTTTTCTGAAAAAAAAAATCATACGATTTATAGTTATAAGGCAAGTAAACAAACTACGTCGAGATTGGCACCCTAGGTAATAACATAAACCGCGAGTCTCGTAGTTGGATATCAACTTGTTAAGGGTACAGTACGGTTATTTTCGATAGAACACAAATAATTTTAGATTTTAAAGAAGAAATTCCCAGTACTTGCTGAGATTGCATTGACAAATTTTGAAAAATTTTATCGAAAATTTGGGGGCATATATTAAACAGATTTCTATATAATTTTTTTTTTCTCATAAAGACAAAGTTTCGAATTCTTTTGATATGAAAACACGTATATTTTTATTAAAATATTTTAAAGTATTCAACGAACTATAATAAATCATAGAACAATTTTAATACAATAAAGGTGTAGTTGACTTGATAGCTTTTTAGTACCATAAGCTGCTATTAATGACATAATATTGCAATTTTTCACTTTATTCTATTTTCAAAATCTTTTGAATATTTTATTATGTGTTGGATTTCAATACATTTAAAGGAAACACTGTATTGCAAGAATTTCAATTAATTACTTTTGATATACGTTACCCACCTGTCAGAGTAGCACAAGAAACTGACATGAAATAATTTATTTTCCACTTCAATTATCATCAAAGAAATTTTTCAAGTTCGCATGACTATTTTTTTTCTTTTACTTTTGTATAGAATGCACGAAAATTTACGCAAGATTTGAATTTGCCGCCATTAATAAGATAAAGTGTGTTGGCAATCGAAAGAAAAAAGCAGTTTGATAGCTGACAGTTTAGGATTAATAAAAATGAAGCATTACACGACAGACCAACGCGATCTCATTGTTAAACAATATTTGAAAAATAATTAAAGCTGAGTGGTTACGTTCCGCAAATTTCTGATAAAATATGATCATTATATTTATTTAATATCATCAACTGTGAATCGTCAAAATTGTCGCAATGGAGGTTCAAAGAACCCAAAGGTGATTGTCGAAAAGCCAAAAACGTATCCATAATTACAATTTAAAAAAAAAACTTTATTTTCTATTTAAATCAAATATTCGTAAATTTTCCGACACCCTTTAGTTAGAATGTTGTGTTCTTGTTCACACATTTGGTAGGCAGGCAGTTGAATGGAGAATGTATCTTTCAGTTATTGAAGAAATTTATTTGGATCCGAAAATTTCTGCATTCTTTAAAAAATCATTGCTTCTGATTAACATTGTGATTACAATCGATTGCTTATTTTCTGGTCGCAATGGGCTTCTGTAATTATAACATTACCCAAAAACCGCGTCTTGCGCAGCCGCAAAGTGCCATTTGTCTTTTCCTTACACAATTTAAGTTTTATCTAAAAGTGAGGAAGAGTGATAGTAGAGTCAACGATGGACAATACGTTGTTTGATCTTTTCATTCATTTTGTTCTGAAGAAAATGCGTTTTTGACCACAACAAACGGACCGAAATGATTTGTAATTCCAATTCATCCATCTATTATTATAAAATATCAAAACTTTCCTTTTCCAATTTCTTCTTCTTCTTATTTCTTTGCTAACACATGATAGAATTTTTTTTTTATTTTGTAGTAACATTTAGATAAACATATTTTTATTAGTTTAATTGCAAAGTGTTTTAACTTTTTCATTACGAATTCCCTTTAGTTTTATTTTAATTCTCTCTAGTATATTTATGTATGTATATATATATATATATATATTTATACATAATATATATGTCTACAATCATTTTAAGCCGATCTAAATTTATCTTCTTTGTCTTCTTCTTCCTTTTTCTAAAATCAAAGTTTAGCTAAATAAAAGTTTAAGAGTAGCATAAAATTTGCATTTTGTGTGTGACAAAAATTAATTAAAGCCAATCGGAAATAGGAAGGAACAGCAATAAAGACTAGTTTGAAATAAATATTGTGTTATCCATACACCCCACATGCAGTTACGTCTATACAGAGATGTCTTAAATGAGGTTTTTTTTCCTTTTTTTTTTTGTAAAATGGAAAGGATGTAAGGACATAGATATGCAAGCATAAATTTAAATACCAGACTATGTAGACGATGTTTGCAGACAGTCGAGAATATTGTGATAAATGTTTTTATGGTAACGATTTAAGTGTTGACGTAAATTTTCTATTCGTTTTAGAAAAAATGCAAAGAATTGGAAATAAAATTACACAAAATTTTTATTACTAATGATCGAATGTTAAATTTCAATTATTATTTTAATTAAATAAATTGAATTAAATGAATGAAGTGAACTAAGAGAGAGAGATAGAGAGAGAAAAGAGAGAGAGAGGGAGATAGATATATATATATATATAGAGAGAGAGAGAGAAAGAGAGAGAGGAAGATAGAGAGAGAGATAGAGATCAAGAGGGAGAGAGAGAGAGAGAGAGAGCGAGAAAGAGAGGAGAAGACATAAGCCCATAGATCGATTCTAATAATTTTTTCTTTCTTTTATTGGAAATTGTTGGAATAAGCTAATGGATATTTTAGAGATATTCTACCTCTAGGCTTGCGTGCATTTTCTATCTGTTATACCCATAACCGAAAGTAAATCTTTTACTAGATTTTTGTTTTCTTATTCAAAATTACTAGTTAGAGAGCCCACATTAATTGTGTATGATCTTGATTAATGTAAGATTCCGATGCAATTTAACCATTCACATCTATCCGTCCTATTATCTTATTTCATCTGTGATGACCATCGAAACTATTGAGTTAGGAAAGCATTCGCTTGCCACATATATACTTGTTTCATAACTTGCAAATAAGAAGTTTAATTATGGAAACTATCCGCTTATAAACGAATCTATAACATCTGGCAGCAGACTTATATTTAATAAAACGTTTTACAATACAAATATATTTGTTTAAGATGATGAGTATTGAAGATTCATCCTAACGCAAGCGTAACTATGTTGTTTCTTTCTTCTTTCTAGTTAACTTCTCTCGTATAGGTACAGAAGCTATTGTAGTGTTTTGTTAATTTTCTTCTACGTGGTTTTGTCATTTGCCACTGTCTGTCAATCATATAAAAATTGAATTAAATATAACGATAGAAGCAAGTTTATCATCATACTCAAGTGAATCTAATTTATTATTCTTTAGGTATTTTCATTGAAATTTCAACTTAGACAAGCTTAAACTTTGACTGTCAGTCATTTATATTAAGACTTTTATGTAAACCGTTTAGGAAAATTTTCTTCTATTGTATGAATTTTATATGTAGAGTTTGTAGGGTATTCACAACAACTCATTTGAATTTTCTTATTGATAGTGACATACTGTTTTTCATATCTGTCGTGATGAAAAATCGTTCACAGTTTTACTTCATTTCGTTTTCAATATTTTACATTGCGTGGCTTTATGCGGCGGCAGTGTTTAGTACATAGAGATTAAGAAAATTACATGATACTACCGTATGCAGACGACGTTATCAAGCAAACAAATGTGAAGAGAAGAAACAAAGAAAAACCAAACCTCTAGCAAGATATGTATGTTTACATTGTGCTATGTAATATAAATCTGATTTGTGTAAATGAAAAAATTTTCTTTATTTGCTTTACTTGTCATTTCGTTTGCGCTTTTCCTGCTTTTTTCTTTTTCTTTTTTTTTTTTTTTTTTGGTTTCACTAATAAACAGCCGGCCCGTCATAAGCCGTTCTGATGTGTTCTAGTTTTAGTTTTGTCATAATTTCCTTTTCATTTTTTTATTCTTTGCCTGCAATTTTTTCTTTATTGAAAGTGTGCCTATGTTTATGAAGCGATATATATGCACATAAGGCCATATGTTATTGTTGGCAAAGTTCTGATCTGATTTCATTCTCCTGAGCTCATAATTTTGTTTTTTTTTTTCGAGATATACTAAAGAAAATGATAAAAAAAAAGAAAAAAAACACAAGATGATAATTAAGAAACATTGAATGGATTCCGCTTCATAAGGCATTCAAAGCAAAGCAGAGATGACATGCATCGAAAATCTGCGCTTTAATATTTCATCTATCGCCTGGGAAACGGTGCACATTAATTGTATACTAAGCTAGAAAAAGAGTGTATGCTCACGATGTACTATATCAAATGAAAAGTGCACAGCACGCATATATTCATTCCATTCGCTGGTCGTAAAGATCCATACTTTGGCGTGGTGGCAAAATGACGTATGTGCAACACATTTTTCTGGTTTAAAATCGATTTCATTCTTTCTCATGTTTTCCAATAATTGCGACGAACTTATTTCTATACTCTTCTTATATTTTTTGCAGCTGTTGAGTGGTATAATAAGTTTAGATATCTAAGTCAGTCCTGTATTCAATGACTTCACTTGACTCTTCTAAAAATAATGGAAGTAGGAAACGAAATTAAGTTTTGAAAATCCATCTAGTTTGCTATCGCTTTCAGAGATATGTTAGTCAGACAAAAATAATTGGTTTTAATTTAGTTTTTTTTTTTTTTTTTTTGCATTAAAATTATAGAACGGTTTTGCATAGAAGTCGTTCCGAGTGGTTTTACTTTTTCTTAAACTGCCAAGGAAGATTATGTAATATGCAACAAATACAATAAAAATCTCATATTCGTGTTGAGGCGATTAAGTACTCATTACAACAAGCATACGTAAATTAGAGAAAATTTGATGTAGGTTTTTTTTAGAGGAGAAAACTTTTCAATTAATTATGATAACAGTACGATATGTTTCATCGTTTCTAGAGCCATTCGGAGCTGCGGAATTAAGCCTTTACGTCAGCCCTATACATATATACATTTCATAACATATACATATATATATATATAAATATATTTATACCATACATCATGTATCGCATGCAAAATATGCTTGGAAAAGAAACGTTTGTTGCGAGAGAAAAGATGCAAAATGACTCTAATATGTAATATTTGATATCATTATTTACGCAATCGCTCCTGAAATGTATGTGTACGATTCACTTGCTTCATACAAGTTTATGGTTTATTTTTTGTTAATTATTCTGTTTATTCTTTCCTTTTTTTTTGATTGATTGATAATTTTTTCCTTTTTTTTTTTTGATTTATGACAGCTCCGAAATTGGAACATGGAACGCAATACGACTTGTTTTATTTCTTAATTCTACATTAATCAAAAAAGGGAATTCATTTAGAGAGACAACTTTTATATTATATATTATATGTTATATTATTTTTTCTGATAATATATTATCTAACTGTCATTTATGTCGGTATTTAAAAAAAATATTTTTTTAAATTCATAACTTAAACGTAGTTTAATTACATTTTAATTACGAACGAAAAAAAACGTGTATATCCAATACTTTTTCTCTTCCTTTTTTCGAATGCTTTGCAAACTCACAGAATGTTATGCTGTTATGTTATTAACATAAAGAATATAGTAATTGAAAATTTATATTCGAAGCTATTTATGGATAGTTTTCATCTTCCAGATGTTACTCGTTACAATCACTCAATTCCTACTGATCTTGAAAAAGCTTTATCAATCTAAGGATGTAGCACACGACGAAACACAAATTGACGATGTAATTTTTTTGTTTGAAATTTGTTAGATTTTAGCTACGGATTTATTAATACGTGCAACATTCATTTTATAACTTCCATAATATGTATTTCTAGATATAAATATTATATGTTAAAAAATATAATGAATATATGATAAATAGAACTTTCGGTTTTAAAAATGTCCTCTCTATTAATCCGTTATTGAAGTGGCAATAAGCTATATTACTGTATAAAAATCTACATATATTTCACACTTAGAGTATCATAAAATGTAATAAATATATGATAAATAGAAATTACGGTCTTAAAAACGTCCTCTCTACTAATCCGTTATTTAGTGTCACTATTTAAGTGGCAATAATCCATATTACTGCATAAAAAATTATATGTACCTAAATACATTATCATAAAATATAATAAATATATGACAAATAGAAAAATTCGGGTTTAAAAATGTTCTTCTCATTATATAATCTATTATTGTCTTTATTGTTATTGATAAATTTAGTGTTACTATTTAAGTGGCAATAAGCTATATTACCGTATAAAATTTTATCTGTACCTATATATAGACTATCATAAGAAACTAAAAGAAAATAATAAAATAAGGTTTAATTAAGCCAATTAACATTTTAATGACCGCAACTTGTAGTAAAATATAGTCATTGTATATCCACCTTAACGAAGATGAATTCTGATGTAAAAAACAAATTGCACACATTATTAACTATTTATTATATTTTCAACTTCAATCCTATTCATAAACCAATCAGTGGATTAATACGAAACAATGCCTTTCTATAGTTCAACGATTTATTAACAATGGTTCATATCATACTAGTTTCATTAATTATTTATTAGAAAATTAATACCTCTGAGTTTAAAAAGAAAATAAAAATATACACATATACGTATATGCCGACATATAGATATATTTATACATGTGTATAGTGCATATGTAGGCACCTTTACTTTATTATATGTGTATAAAGCTTAAAAGGCTTTTTTGAAAACATGCATAGTTTGCTGTCGTTGTCGTTTTTTGTTATTGTTTTTATCACGTTTTTTTTTACAACATACGTGCGTAAAAGCCTATATTCCCTTAGTGCTATTGTCGTCTTAGTAAAGAGACGAAAAACACAATGTAAGTAAAACTCTAAGAAAATGAAAAAGACATTATAAAGTTGCATGCTCACTTGATCGTACAATAAACTTTTAAAAAACATTTCAGGCATTAACCACGTTCACTTTATTGTTAAAGAAAGTACTTTTTTCTTTCTTTTTTTTTTTTTCTATCACCTTTAAATAGGAATAATGTTAACATATAAGAAAGTTACGTTCAAAAGCAAAACAAATTCTTGTAAATTCACCATCTAAAGTGTAACACTCTTTTAAGGCGAGATTTTATGCTTTAGTCTAAAAAATGAATGAAGTCCTCTGTAAGCGATGCAAGTCTATTTAATCTCATTAGCAGATGTCTAACGGTTAGGATCGAAAATGTTAAAAATTTTCAAATGTATAAAAACATTAACTGATATTCGAAGATTATTACTGTGCGAATAGATCGAGAACATTAATTTAATGTGGTTTATAAAGGGAGTCAGCGGCATAAATAGACTTTTGGTAATCATTGCTTTTCTTCCCCCCGCCCAAAATTAGTTGGTCATACTCCCGTAATGAATGGTTTAAGCAATAACATTGTAATCGCTTTTAGACAAACTTCGGATAGCCATGACTTCAAGGAAATATATGAAGATTGCAAGACCATGTGTAAATAGTTATCTAAATGAAGCGTTATGGTAGCTTCAAAAATTTCATACACGTTTTCTATAAGACATAAGTCATTGAAATGTCAGTTTATGAATTCTACGTTTATCTCAGGCTGGATCATATGCATCGTTAGAATTCAACTGTAAAACTTGTTTTGGATTTCAGGTTTTTATCTTAATTTAATCATTCACGAGAATTCACAGGGATAGGCACTTAGCCTGACATAATTAAAACTGCTGGAAATGTTTAAAACTTTAAACTTTAAAAGTTTTGATATTAATTACTTTATATTTTCCGCTTATTGTTTAATTGCTTTTAGAGGCGTATAACATGTATTTCCAAATCTTATTTATGAAATTTTACCGAGAAAATGTCCTCAAAATCCATGTCCAACAACGACAGAGAGACGGAAGGACGAATAGATGTGGTTTAATTTACTCAGAATATTTTATATTGAAAACTAAATATATATAGTTTCTTTGTCAAAATAAAATATTATAAGCACTAAACTCTTTGTGTTTCTTTATCTAAATATGAAGGCACTCATTCATTAACGATAAAAATTTAAGAAATTAATTTTTCGAAAATTTCAAACAGTTTTAATTCATTACTTAGTTAACTTTTCTGCAAAATTACAAACATATCGATTGAGTTTGATCATAACGTAGCATATACATTTATGCACACATTGACAACAACATTGGTCAGTAAATTGTTTGGTGAGAAATGGTCACAGATGCCATCATTTGATTTGTAACTATTGAAAGCAATTAAACGGTTATGCGACAGTCGAGACATTTAGACTGCACTTCAATTTATGTACTACGACTAACGTGCCCAGAAAGCGTCTATACCCCCAAAAAGCAGTCAACAAAGAAAATGGTCAACATTTATGGGTATATTGACCGATAATAAATGTATCCATAGATGTATTGTATTAAATCAATAAATGATATGAATGTTTTAGTATGCAGAAGGGATATAAACAGAGAAAAGTAAGAGGCAGATTTAATGGAGGATGCAGAACTTGGGAAAATATAGGGTTTTGAGAGAGAGACAAGAAAACACTGGCACGGAAAGGCAGAGAGAGAGAGAGAGAGAGAGAGAGAGAGAGAGAAAGAGAGAAAGAGATGGTGAGGCATGGTGAGGGAGAGTTAGAGAAGAAGGGAGAGGGAGACAGGTAGAGAGAGAGAGAGAAAGAGAGAGAGAGAGAGAGAGAGAGAGAGAGAGAGAGAGTTTACATACCATGTTATGATAATAATGATAACATTCAGAAGCAACCGTAAGGTACATATATAAGATATTTATATATGCATAGAAATGACATACACACACTCCTCACGCATGTACGAATTCATATATACACTTTCTCACATACACCCACATTTCTATACACATTTATGCACGTAAATGTAGCAGATTACATCGGTATATTGTTATACAATATAAGAGGATACTGTGTATATACTATATATATAGTAAAATGCAAGAAGTTGTTCATCTTTGCAACAATAACAACAATTGGACAAATATTGGTTTTATTGATATAGTATGAGAGCGTACGTCTGCCTGCATATAAAATTGCTTTTTATAATGTATTGAAAAGGCATACTGCATATAGATGCATACAGACACGCAAACACACCAAGCACAAACACATATTTAGATAAATCTACATGTAATTGTTTACATGTGTTCGCTTTATGATGATAATAGTCTTACAATCAGCTTGTAGTCGGTTTTTGTGGAGTGAGTAACTGTGTATGCGTATTTATATAAAAGTTTACAAACAATTTATTCCAATTTATTTCGCTACAAAGATTTTATAAGTAACTAACTAACTAACTCTAAATGCATATTTATTGATTTTTAAATACTTTCGACATAATTTTTTTTTTTTTTTTAATTTTATTCTTCTCCTTTTATATCTCTACTTATACCATTTGGAGGAGGACAGCGATAAAATGGTATATAAATATATTTGATTAATTGCAGCTCTTCAAACTCAATTTAAACAGGTCTGTTTGACGGTCAATCTGCTGAAAAAGAACCATTAAAATTGTGCAAAAACTGAACATAAAAATCTAAAGTGTTGTCAATGTACTCTCTTCTTCGTTGAATTCGATAAACTTAGTTGCGAAAGTGAATATAAGCGGAATATAGTGAAATGGAATAATATAGTGGAAGTAGTGAGAAAAAAGGTCTTTAAGAAATTCTAAATATATCATATAATTCATTGCTTATGAATGAACGGAACACATCCTACAAATATATTTGTATAATTTTTACGATGACATAAAAGAGATTGTCAAGTATTTTTTTCTTTTTTTTTTGCTAAGTTTATAGCACTATATTGAATTAATGTTGAATTTGAGTTGTTCTCCAGTGTGCTTATGTTATGGCTACCGTTTTTATTATAATAGAAAATGTAGTTTTAGGAAAAAACTTAACCTTAAATATTATTTTATAAATCAAACTTTGTATGCGCCAAGAATGCTTCAGAGTATTTCACCTGTAATAAAAAAAGTTAGTACGAAATTTTTAGAAAATACTACAGAAAGTTGAAGAGGTCATAGTTTATTTGTTGCTTTCTTATCGATAAAAAATTTTCTTTCTGTTTCTAAAACGATTTGGGTACAACTCTTCAAATTGGAAGGGAAGATTTTCGATTAGAAACTTTAGGATATCGAAAAATCAAATGGTTCGACAAGACTAAGCAAACGTTTCTTTTTACGTAAATCTGTATGGTGACTTAATGGCTCGCCTAAGACAAATTTTCTTTATGTTGTTAATCTTTTGGATGAAAAACTTTTGGAAAAAAAACTTTCGTTTTAAAAATTTTCTGTTTTATTTTCCTCATAACTAACTTGAATTAAGGACAAAAAAAAATAAATTTTTCAAAGGTCACGAAGGAGTTAAACGCATCATGAACAATGACTAACAATAACTTCAAATGCCTGCAATTCGTTAGGAGATTTGATAATTGTCCTCAGTTCTAATTAAAAGGAATGCATTTAAGATTTTATAATATTTAAAAACGCATCGAAGAATCTGTTTTTTTTTTTTTGTTTTCAAGCAAACTATAATTGGCGTGACACTGAAAAATCCTTCCTATAACATAGACAAAAAGCCAACGAAATTCGATCTTATCGTTCGAAAATCTTACAAAATATTTGATTAACTGTAGTTTTTATTTGATAAGGAAGGAGTAAACTGTTATTATTTTATTTTGTAGAAACGCTACTATATAAGTTTATAATCATTGTCAATATATTCGATTCATTTTTGAGTTATTTATGTACGAAAAACACTACGAGCTATTTACTTGAGACAGACAACTTTTTATTATATTTTTGTTTACATAAAATTTACTAGTAAATCTTTTGAAATTCAATCTAAGACACTTTGCCATCATAAATCACTCATACCTAAAGACTTTTCGACTTAAGTAATGCAACTGTGAAGCATATACACTAATATCCTGGATATTCACGACAACAATACATGCAAAATTGTAATTTGGTCTTTTTCCTTCCCTGTTGAATTGTCCTTCCTAGCTTTTATAATATTTTTTCATATAAATGGTATAACTCGTTTACTGATTTCAACCACTTGACTAATTATCATAAAATATGATGACACAATGATGAAAAATTATTACATTTGTGAAACCGCACAACTCTTGGGGTAAATAACATGCTTGCTTACTGTTATTTCTGACTTTTTTTTTTTCTCTCTCTCTCTCTCTCTCTCTGTGATAGAGAACAAAAAAGGGAAAAAAAAAAGATAAAAGAAGAAAAAAAAATGTAAAGCAAACACAACTGAGGAAATTATATTCATTTTAAAATGAATCATAGACACTCAGCGATAGGATTGGAGATATATAAAAATCTTTACGTAACTTAGAATGATCTTATAGAATGGGTGTGCGGAATTGGGTGCGTATAAACATATAAATTTTCTGTGAAACTTGACTAAATTGTAAACTTTAAGTCGAGCTGTGTGCTTGAGAGTCATGTTTTATATATATGTACCCAAACGTATTTGTATTATTTGAGTAGGTTTGGTTGTGGGCGCATATCGTTCATTTTTTTTTTTTTTTTATAGGAAATCAATTATTATGAGATTTCATTTAATTTTAAAATTGTAAATGAATATCTGCTATCATAGTATAGTTTGCTAGAGCAATATGCAACGGAACGGACAGATTAAGCTTAATTGATAGAAGTCAAAAAACTCTTAGAGAAAACTGTTTTAAATTTTATAGAGATGTTCCAACCACTCCGAAGAAACTAGCATATCTGAAATCTTTGAAGAGTGAATAGAAAAAGTAGTTGATATCAAACCACATAATTAATTGCGTTACTAATTATATAAATGAGAGAAATGTCTCCATGTATTATTTAACAATGTAAACACTAAGTGAAGAGAAATGTTAATGTAATTCAATTCTAGGCAAATGTACTTAGTGATTACGAAAGATTTGCTAAACAGGACCAAAAAGAAATTAACTCGAGACAAAAAAGGATTTCTGCGGCGTTGGAGGATTGTAAAGCGTAAGAAATAAACTTTTTTTTTTTTTTTTTTTGTATATCTTGGAGTTTATAAATCATGTAAATGTCGAGTTAACAATCTTTCCTCTCTGAAAAAAAAAAAAAAAAATCAAAGAAACGTTTTAAGTTCTTATATATCAGTCTTTGAATATGAAAATTTTGAGAGGAAATTAAAGAAAACGCAAAGTTTTTCAAACTGCTGATAAAAATATGCCGTTTGATATCGAAATTTTATCATGAAACAGAAGTAAAAAAGGATTAGTCTAATCGCGAAGCTTTTTCATTTGGAACGCATAATATATTAATGAAATTTCCTTCTAATTGTTAAGTAGAACAAGAAGTAATTAGTGCTACGTTCTAGCTTAGGTACAAATTCTGAAATAATGATTACAATCTTACGTAAAGTTTATCTAGCTATCAAGTCGAAAAATATTGTAATTGTACTGGAATTAATTTACAATTATTAAGTTAAGTAAGTAAGTTAATATTGTATTGTATTTGAAAAAAGAAAGAATCATAACTCTCTGTCATTATACAGAATTACAACTTTTCGTTATAGAGTTGTGATAGAGAGAGATAGAGAAGCACAACCTTATCAATATTGAAAGAGTTGCGTTCCTTTCTTGCGTCAAAAGCTATCATTATTGAATTATAATTCTTTTTTACGTATAATAAATGAATAATTTTCTTCGTTCCTTTTTAATTGTTTTTGAAATTAATATCTTCGCTTCAATCTTAAAAATTATTCAAAAGCTCTTTTTTTGTAACTCTATCCCTTAATTGCATGAAATATCTTACTTGATTTTTGTAAATAACTTTTAATATAGAAATTAACTTCAAGTTTGGTGTATTTCAAACCATATGTTATGTCTAGCGATTACGATGTCTGTCTTCATATAATACTTGAATATCACCAGAAATTTATACTTATATTTATATTCATACCTTTTCCATATATATATATATATATATAGAGTTAATATGATGGTTCCTTATTTATTATATTCTTTAGTTAAGAAAGTAAGAAAATGCATTCCTTTCATGAAAATAACATTTTTTTCTAGTATTAAAATATCGATCAGCATCTCTGTCTATAAAATTTTAATAAATATTTCCATCAAATCTCAAGTTCGTATCTCTTGTAGCAATTAATTCAAGATGTTTTACAACTCGCCATTTAATCGTGGCTTCTTCACTTCACTTCACTTATTTCTGTTGTCATTTCTATTAAGTTATCAAAAAATTCATTTTAAAGCAACAATCGAAGAAAATACAATATTGTCGTCTGGAGGCATGAATAGTTTTATAAAAGAATTGTAGATCGCATCATTGACTTAAATATCCACTAATCTCAGTATTCAACAAATTAAGAAATCAATTTTGATTCCCGTTCATCTTCAGACATTGAACTAGACAGCATCTGTTATTTGTAAAAATAAATCCTTTTAAGGAGAATGTAAAGCCCATAGCAGCAAACATAATTCCTCAAAATATACACAGAGAGAAATTACCGAATTTCTTCCAAGATGACTAAAGTCGAACACTTATAAAGAAGATGCCAAGGTTCTAAAAACCAAAATTAGTGACGGTAGTTGTTCTACTTCTTGAAGCAGTTGTTCTACTTTTGAATCAAAAGTCTTTCCAACATGTGCTCTCATACAATTGCGTTTTTAAAAAAAAAAATCGGAAGAATTATTAGATAATTAAATATACATAAATAAGAAAAAACAACTAACTCAGTTACCATATAAAAGAAAACTCGAGCAATTAATCTTAAAATTTAGTTCTTCGACGATTTCATAATTTTGATACGTGCCGTTGCTCTAAGCTTCACTTCTCTTAAGCTGTATGACGGAGTTTTCTTTCAATTTTCGACTTTCCTTTGGCTTTTACTGCTAACAAGTTTACGATACGCCGTACCACTTATGATAAAGGGTGAGCGTGGCAGCTTTTTTCTATTGTCTAGGAATACCGCGAAAATTTTTATTGTATAGTCTGTGAGTAGTGCGCAAAGCACCCAGAAAATAGAAGTACTTGCAGTCTTACTTGCACTCATTTTCAATACGAGTGTACATGCAAGAACGTTTAACATTTTCTCCAAATTTGATCCAGATATTTTAAGTTTTCTCAATTTAATTTATCGCAGACTTTACACGGGTGAACAGTCGGACGGATGGGTAGACGGACGCATGGATAGACGGAAAAGTGGATACGTCTATTTGGATTCTGAATTCCATATTAGTCAAGAATACATACATTTAGTGTGATTTTCTTAATGTTATAACCGTTTTCACAAAAATACTGTATTATATCAAGCGGGTCTATGCTTTCCATTTTTGTATCAGTACTAGAAAATAGTTAGCTCAATCAAAGTGGGAGTTTTTATAGACCTGTCTGTTTTGGGTCATGAGTAATAAGCAAAAAAGATTACTTTTTTTAAGCAGAGGTGTTCTCAGTCTACGTTGTACTGTGGGCGCGTCCTTTAACCGACTAGGCTTATTTTCGATAAAATCTACTTAGGAGAACTTCTAATGCTTCTATTAAATTTGAAGATGATTTTTGCGACCTGGAAAATGTTTATCAAAGACATTACACGAACGAATAGACAGGCAACGGAACAGTAGGTCTATTTATAAAAATAAATTTAGTTCATAAAGATAACGCATGTGACTAAGCTGAAATTACTGTACTTAAAACATTTATTTTTTTTTATTTTTGGCCAATGAATGTACATATATTCTTGCGAAAATGTTTATGTTTATTTGTACTAAAATTCTTTAATTTCTTTTACTTTTCTTTTTCCTTTTTTCCACATTATTATTAATTCAATATGTTTCTTGTTTATTTGCACCACATATACTCCAGGTTGACTGGCAGTTAGTTTTCCTAATAAACAAAAACTTCATTCTTTTGCTGCTTACACGCAAAAAGTTCATATTTTTGATACAAGTGCTGTGGCATATACTATATATATATATACATATATATATATACGTATTATTATTACGTATAACAAGTTGAATTTCTCTACTTGGCCTGCATTCATTCAAGTTTTCTTTTTATCCATTGCCATAAAGTATTAACGTTTTATTTTCAAAGTTTGCAATTTTCGGCTTTACTTTCTTCTTTCTCTTATATTGAATTTTCCCTGGAAGTCGAGCAACCAAGCAAACGAGCAACGTTCATTTTGCTTTACTAAACATCTTGCTATTCTTTTATTTTCCACTTTTTCTCAGTTAGGAAAAGCGTCAGTTACTTGCCTACTACTACTGGCTTGGTCACCACCTGCCTGTACCTATGTAGATGAATTCCGTTTTACAAGTAGAGAAATTCTCTTTAAAAATGTATTTTATTCAATTGGTGCATTGTTATTACTGCTCCTTGCTATAGTTGTTGATGTTTTTCAGTTATTTTTTGTTTTTTTTTTTTTGCGAAACTGTCAGTGTCTGTGCATTAAAGCGTTTGTTTGGCAATTTGTTGCCTCTTGTTTTTGTTGAGATCCTTTTAAGATTTCAAAATGTTGTTTACGTTGTTAGTCTTTTAGCCGCTATGTGTTCGTAATAATTAATTTACTTGGACTCACTTTGTTGTTTGGTAACCAAAAATTTTACATCTTCACCGAGAGAAGTTTATTATTATTATTGCCGTTATGGTTGCCAGGTTAGTGAACCTTATACTTTTACATAATAATTGAAAATTTTCTTTACAAATTACTTTGTAAGAGAAGATTCAAAAAAAAATAAAAAAATAATTTAAAAAAAAAAAAGAGAAAACGAAAAAAGAAAAAGAAAAAAAAAGAAATTTTAACTAAATTATTTTTAAGTGCAGTTATAAACCAAAACATTTTATGTATCATTTAATTGAGAGAAATTTAAGTAATTTCATACGCACACTAAACAACCAATTTGTTTAAATAAATTAAATACTTTAATAATTAATTTCAGTTCGTAAAATGCTTTTTAACAACTTTTTACACTTTTAAGCTCATTAACTCGACATACAGATATTTGTATTAAATTGTTTTTTATATATTATGTCATGAGCTGATGCAAATATAAAAAATTCTCTGAAAAGTTATTAAATTGAAGCGATATCTCAAGCGAAAAGAATATACGATTTAAACCGAATACCGAATGATGCTTCAATTAAGTCTATTGAAACAACTTAATAAAAATGGATTTTTGGAAACCCGTTCATTTTGAAATACAAAATGCAATTTGAATTTATGTTATTTATCGTATCAATTGCATAAAAATTTATTTAATGTAAACAACATTTTAAATTTCCTTAAGGCAAAAGCGGTTAGAACTTGAACCTGCTTCGATTTGTATTATAGTATATAAACTGTTGTTATTTAATATGTACTAGTAAAAATTGATCATATTTAGTTTTTCGGTTTGCAAATCCAAACGAATTGTGTGTCGGTATTTAATTAAAATTTCTTAACAAAGCCAACATGACTCTAATTAGATTTTGTTAAGAATTCTTGATTCTTTAAAAAGTCATTACAGTTAATAGAGAAAGTACCAAAAGTTAATGGACATACAAACAATTTATATAAAAACAAAATGAATTTTGTATAGCACATGATTTTATTTAATTTGCAAATATATCAGTAAACATATCGTAAGAATTTTTATAATAAATTTTTATGATACGGTACGATAACATACTGTACTCTTAGGCTCTATAAAGAAATTTTCATTTTTCTTCTTAACTTTCGACGAAATCGAATATTTTTTAATCAACCTAGAACCTCAAGATAGTGAAAAATTTTATTCACTATATAAAAGCTATAAGATTTAATTGTTGTCTTTACATTTATTGCTGAGTAACGAAATTAAGAAATACCAAGAAATTAATGATGTTCTCTCTTTGAAGAATCTCCTCCTAATTATCAAGCTAACTGCGTAAGTAAGTAAAAAAAGAAATGGAATTTTTTTTGTAATCAACCTAAAATTTCATTCAGATCGAGAATTTACATTTTACATTTATTTCTCTAAGCTACAATTGAATGGTATAACACTCCATTACTATGTATGATAAATATAAGATCCATCACCTCAAGTATATACATAATCGTCGAAACTATTTTTAAAAAAAAAAAAAAAAATTTAATATGAACTCACAGTTTTCGTCATCTTTTTAACTGATACTAAAGTTCAATTTAATCAATGATTATTAAAAAAATTTCAAAATCTTTTAAAATTTCAAGTTTTCCGAATTTTTGATTTATATAATAAATAGATCGCAAACATTTTCAAATGAAATCTCTAACTCTAACTAGAAAGTTGTAACTTCAAAGTTTAGCTGCCTATCCGTTATACTTATTATCACATTAAATGAAGGCTCAAAAGGGACGTACGGATATATAAACAATTTCATAAAGTTTCGAAAAAAAAAAAAAAAATCTTATTCGATATAACACAAACGATACAATAACTCTAGTTTGCTTACTTCAAGAGGTAGTGTTACATATATAAAAATTATAGTAAATAAATTTTACATTAAATATATTTTGAAACATTTAATTTTCATTTGTGTTTGTTTTGTATTTCATTTTTGGGATGTGTAAAATTTAAGCATGAAAAATGATTAACATGAAAAAAATAAAAAATAAAAAAATGAGAAAATCTCATAAGAAAAGATTTTTATTTTATTTCTTTCTCTCATTAAATGCTGCGTTAAATTAGTACGTGTTTGTGATTTTATTGATGCACTACTGTGTAGTAGTTTCTTTATAGATCGCCAGTGGGTGGTGTTGTTACGGAATTTTCTGATATTAAAAAGGGTTTTTCAATTTTCATTTTATTTATTACATTGTTGTGCATGTAGTGCCATTGTGGCTGTGACTCTAAAGTTCATTATTATTTATACAATACAAAATCGTTTTTTTTATTTATTTATTTATTACAAAAACTTCACTGATAAAGGAACATAAAAGCAAATCATTGATAATCAACGCTCTGTAAAATTTAAATTACAAAATTTAAGATATTTTCTTATATCAACCAACGAAGGTGAAGGATATATTTCATTTTGTTATTTGATTTATAATTACCAATAAGAAACTTCGGAGACCCCATAAAATAGGGTGTATATTCTTGATAAGCATCAAATTTAGAATCGATTAAAGTATATCCGTCTGTCCGTCTGTCCGTCTGTGTAAGTTCTATGGTAAACATTCTCTTGGCCGGAAAAATGAAGAGATCGTCTTCAAATTTAAGAGAAATATTTGCAATTCTTTCGTTGCCACAACCACCTATGACAAGTGAGTTTTCTCCCCTTTTTTTAAGATAAGTGTGATGGGTATAAATGATTCGGCATAGCCGAATATAATTTTCTCACTTGCAATATATTTGACTGAAATTAATGAATTAATGAATCTTAGATATATTTGCAACTTGTTGTACTTAAAAGAAACTCGTAACAAATGCGATTATTAATTTAAAAAAAATAACCAAAGAAGATGTTGAAATAGATTAACATTTATTATATCCATTATGGGCTTACACGAATCGAGCTTTCCGCTAGGTGTGATTGGAGTGAAAAAGTTCAGGTTAAATCGAACGGACGCTTTAATCTGAAATAACTCTTTAAAATTTCAGTGAAGTTTTTTTTTAAAAAGATAAAACCACATATGAAAACATTTTAACATTAAAATATTGAAAAAAATTTCGCACAAGCTGACACTTGAGGCCTGGCTATGCATGTATGCGAGTGAATACATACATGTATATATTGAACATTTATACAGAGATATGAACATATTGGCTGCTGATCTTATCTAGTGTAAAATTTTTATGCAACATATGCAAATGATTTCACAGACACATATATATATATACATAAATATATATATGTATATATATATATATATGTATGTATGTATATCCATATATAAAAGAGGCATAAAAAAGAGCTGGTAAAATCTGCCTCACATTGCTGCCCTCATGAAGCGAGATACATATGTGTACGTGACTGCTTATATAGGGAACATTGGATTTCTGCATAAATGTATACCGCCACCCATTTGAACTCTGTTATATATGTGAAAACCAGGTGCCGTTAAACTTTTCAACTTTATCTTATAAACAAAAAAGAAAAAAGATTGAAAAAATTATTTACATTTCATAACTCAATTAAAAATAAAAATAATAATAGTAATAATAATCATCACAACTATTCGAAATGGAAGGGCACTTAATTTTGAAAATATTGGCAAAAATCGATTAGATGTATATGTATATCGTTTCTTATGTTACATATGACTTTTGTTTTAGCCGTTGCATATCCATCGCATCAAAGCAACAACAAGAAGAAATGATCCTTTTTTTGTGAAAACTTTTCAATACTCTCTTATAGTCATTCTTTTCTCTCTTCTTCTCTCTCTTTCGCTCTCTCTCTCTCTCTCTCTCTCCCTCTCTCTCTCGAACGCAAATTACGATTAAACTTCAAATATGGGAAACAACACCGCATTGCCAGCTTATGTTTTCTTTCCTTTTTCTTTTTGTTTTTTGTTTTTTTGCTTCTTTTTTCGCTTTCTTTATAGTAGTATAGCTTCAGCACGGTGTACTGATTGATTATATTCTCTTTTGTTTTGTAAAAATTGCACAAATTTTTACTTTTTCGCTCTGCGCTTTTAATTACGGCAACAGTAACATAAACAATACCTTACCGCGAAACTAGCTTGCGTTGTCGCTATCGTAGTTGCGCTCTACTACTGTTTTGCATTCAATCGATATTTTTCCTAGTTCTGTGTCAACTCAATAGTATGTTGTTCGAAGAAAACAACAATAAAAGAACAAAAAAAAAAACAAAAAAAAAAACGATAAAAAAACTGTAAACAACACAAATTCCCTTCTCATGTTTAAAAAGACAAATAAGTGAAAAAATCATATTTGTGACAAAACGAATTTTAAATACCTCACAACTGCTTTTGCAATCAAGATATCTACGACATAATAGGCGACATGATTTCGTAAAAACCTGATGAAAGGGGAATGGATTATGATGAGACCTTTCGGTGGCATAACTCTCAATGAACTAAAGATTAATATATAGTTTTTGTCTTCCATTCCATAGTGCTGCTGCAATGTTATCTAAATGGCCCCTTTACAGTTACTCATGTGAAAAAAATACAGACATCTATATTATATTATAATCTCTCATGGTGATTGGTTCGAAATTTTAGGAATAAAAAGAAACGCGAAGTTATTAAAGGGGAAAGCTATAACCGAGAATGCCGATAAGAAGTTATGCTATTCACGTTTACGAAACGATTGGCGTCAAATGTGTCAAATTTTCAGAAAGTAAAAAGAAAAAAAAAACAGAAATGCATCAACAGTCATTCATAACTTGTGCTCTCTTAAAACATCTATAACATCATAACTTCAATTATACTTTGAACTTAAAGGTATTTGCCTCTATGTGAAGTAATCTTGCTTTCTTGTACGCTCTATTGTCGAAAAATTCTTCGAATTAATTCAATTTAAATACTAAGCAAGCATTTTTATTAAATCGCAAACCTAATGAACATCTTAGGAAGCATACCACCTTGTGGTTTTAAGGCTTAGAAAGCAAATACCTAAGAAACTTTCTTACTTGTTTTCCGGTTGCCTCGTTTGTTTTGTTTTTTTTTTTTTTTTTGCCATATTCCGTGCTATCATTTTCTTTTTGTCGTTCGCTTTATCGTTTTTCACGATTTTATTTTTTCTTCCTTTTTGCAACTTGCCACTGAAGTTGAGAGTTCTTGAACGATTGGCATAGGTTGTTAATTAAAATGGCAACAAATGTAGCTCAAGTGAATAAGTGAAAACGAGGGGAAGAAAAATCTAAAAACCTGCAAACATGCTTGAAAGCAGAAAAATTAAAGTAAACGAAGTATAGTTTTCAGAGAGAAATTCAGTTTCTTTCACTACTTTATTTTTCTACCGGACTGTCATATAGGCATATATATCGTAATTTAAAGTGAAATAAATTGAAATCAAATTTTATATATATCATAAAAAATCTACATATAATGTACAAATATTTGCAAAATTTAACTTAAACTTATTTATAAAGAAACAATAGCAGGCAAAATGCAGCTTAAATTAGTTCTTTTTCCTTTCGCTATTTATTTATTGCTTTTTTTTTTTTTTTTTTTTTTTTTTTTTTTTTTTTTTTTTTTGCTTTTCTTAAAAGGTAACTACTACTTACAAATATAATTAAAAACCTAACAAAACGTATGAGTTAACTATTTTTCATACTTTTGCCTCCCTTTTAATTTATTTAAACCAGATTCAATAGAATCTCGATTTCATTTTTTTCTTACTTCCTTGATATATGATTTTCTTTATTTCTTTACTTCTACATTTACGTAAAAGTTATTTCTAAAAGAAAAATGAAATTGAAAGGTTTGTGTAACAATATTTTATCTTCAAAATTTTACGGTATTCTATTGTATTCGATCAAAAGTACGTTGTAGTCTCTGTCTGATTTAATTTCCTCTTTTGCTCTATTGTCTTCATTTCATTTACGTTTGTTTAAATATATATATATATATATATATATATATTTTTAAGAATATATTCTACTATGGTTTTGTATAAGCAAAGCAATTAATTATTATAAAGCGAAAATAAATTGCATTCGAAAAAATGTTCTGTCTCTCTTCTACTTTTTATTTCATTACAATAATGACAATGAAAATAAAATATAAAAAAAAATAGCAACAAATTCCATTCAGTCGGTTGATTGACTTCAGAAAAATAAAAAAGACACAACAAGAGAAAAAGAAATGTTTGATCGATAAACTGAAAAATTCCTTTTTATAATATTAAATCAGAAAAATTCTTCAAAAAAAACGTTTAAAACACATTTTTTAACGAATGCCAAAGCGAAACTTTTTCATAAACGCAGTTTATGGATTATTATGAAAGAATTTAATTCTTTTTTTTTTTTTTTTTGTAATCCCTTTTTGAACACTTCCTTCAATAATTTTGTAAATACCAAAAAGTAAAAGGATCAACACGAATTCCTTTTCTCTTTTCAAACAAATTTTGCCAAACAGCATTTTTTCATATTGTTTGGAAAAGCACAATTTTTATAATACTTTTCTAGGATGGCACTGACCCACTACCTATACAAGTAGAACATCTGAAATTTTGTTAAAAAAAAAAAATTATGATTATTAAATAAGCGTACGATACGACCAAGAATATATCGTTAATAATAAAAAAAATAATTCCTTCTTACCTTTACTTGATGATATTGTGTTCTCATAAAATGTAAGCTTGACGGTCACATGAACCGATCGAAAAAACTAGCTATTGAAGCCGCAACTTTCCTTGCTATCAATATATGCGCAATCGAAAGAAATAATTTTAGATATGAAATATTTTTTATTTTATTTTTATTAAAAATGCGGTCGAAAAAAAACAGTATGCACTGAAAAAATTCGATGGATAATATGGAAAATTGTCTTTCATCGCAACTTTATATAGCTTATAAAATCCTTGACGAAAAATATTTTTTCTACATCCTTTCTATTACTTTTAGTCTATCTTGCGGTCCATATATGAACGGAATATCAGCTATTTCATCGTTTGCGATTTTTGAATATATTAATTAAACTATTGTTAGAACTGTGCGTTTGCAACGTTAAAGGATATACTTAGACTTTAATATACACAATATTTACTCTACTGGAAGCACAAGGGCATAAATATAGAATTCAAAGACAAGAAAAACGTTATAGTCGCTTAAAAACGACCATTAAATATCCTGCTGTAGTTTAATTAATAGAATTCTTTATTTATTTCTCTGATCAAATACCAAAAATTATATACCTTCTTTCCACATAATTGTGTACTTTTCGCAGAAGTCCAAAAACTGCACGAACTGACGAAACCCAGATTTAGGAAAATGAATATTTTTATCAAAAATCTTATTATATTTTTCAATTAGGTACTTTCGTCATTAAATGTTGAAGGTTTGATTTTGTTGCTATATAAAGGTTTACTTTTCATAAGAACCTATGAAGCCTTAATTTTTATTATCCAATATTAAAAATTAAATTTCTTTTTCATACGAAAACTTCCTTTTCATAGGAATGGTTATATGAGAGACACTTCAAAAATTAGCGGGTTACCGTTGAAATTTTTCACATCAATATAAAATTTTTGAAAATTGAAAATTTTTCTCATATAATAAAATTTTCAAAATAAGTGGGGAGTGATCCAATCCACACAACTCATGCAAATATACATCTGTAATCTGCAAGGCAAGAATACCTACAATGAAGCAAAAAGCTTCTCGCATTCAGGAAATTATACTTTACAAGAGAAATCACAAAAGTTAATTTTATATCTTTAGATAGCAAAGGATAGAATAATATTGAAACAACATATAATTATTAATACAGTCATATGTCAATATGCGATGTTTGAAAATAATTTCAAAACAAAACCGCTACTGGTGTAGGCTTGAAAGAGGACACTGTGCCACAGGGTAGAATACTGGGAAAGCTATATGTTTTCCTTTTGGACTTAGCAAATGTAAAATAACGTTTCGGGTCCGTCTTGAATTTGCCCTTCACATGCTATGAACGTAATTTTTACAACCGATGTTATTTAAAACATTAACCCAATGTCTACATGTGGCATATATTGTCTACATGTGGTACATATAGTCCTTTATCAAGCCTCTCTTCTTAAACTTTCTAATGTGTATTCTTGATCAGATCTAGACTTTGTATTGATTTAACACTATCTCTCTGTTTATCTATTATCTGTTGGTATTTGGTAAAAATTCAATGAAAACCTGATGCTTGACACAAACACTTAGTTGATTATTTAAAAATAAATTTGATCGTTGTTTCTAAAACATATCAGAAAGGAGAAAAAACTGCAACTTATACTCTATAAAGATATTAGAAAAGAGAGAAAGAGAGAGAGAGAGATAGAGAGGAAGAGAGAGAGAGAGGGAAGAGAGAGATCTAGAACTTACTATAAATGTTTGTAAGGATTGGCTGAAAGGCTGATACGATCATGGTCTCAATCGATGAGTTGACAAGCCCACATTTCAAAAAAATATTTTTCGAATGCATTGAATTAGTTTGTGGTAATAGTAATGCAATTGCTTTAATTCCCTTATTTATTTTAAAATAAATTTCAAATAACCCTCTTATATTCAGAATACATTAGTTTAAAAAAATTTATGAAAATCTTATCATTAGCAGAGCACTTTTCCTATTAGCCGTCATTACACACGGTATTTGTCTACGGTATTTGTCTACAATGCTTTCATAACATAAAGGCTCAACACCGACTTTTATTATGTTTTGGTTTAAACGACTTGCTGGCGTCTTCCTGCCTTTCTTAGACCGCCTCAGATACAAAAAAAACCATCTAAGCACACACCAGCTGTTATGTATGCCAAATTGATGTATAATATAAAGCTAAAAAAAAATCTTTTTAATAGCAGCAAAAACAAAATAATAAAAAAAAAAACCCCTTTTTTTATTTCTGAACGCTTTTCCATATATAGCTTATCGCCTTTTTATAGTTCCGGCAGCCTTGTAATATATTTCTGCGTATTGTTTTTTAAAGTGAACAAGTGTACTAGTAATACCAGCCTTGGTTTTTACTGGTCAGTTTACTTTGTGTGTGATACTTGCAAATAATATTTTGTTGCTTCTGCAGTAATAGGCAAATAATGCATGCATGTATGCAGTTCGCAAAAGAAAGACACAATTTTATGCTTTACAATAACATAGGGCCTGCAGTGTATACGTTACGATAACGAAACTTTTAACAAAATACCACAAATCAGTACAAAAAATTCCCTACGAAAGTATTTTGTATAATAATAATTTTGAAGCAAAATATTACTTCGCTACACTTCACTATTTCTTTTGAATGCGCGATAAATAACTTTTAAAGGGCGAATATATTTCTAAGGTGCAAGGTCACTTTTTCATCTTTAATTGCCATCTTTTTTTTCGTCACCTTAATTGACCTGACTTAAAAAATATATCGAAAAGATTTTATATCCGATTTAAAACTTTTTCTCTCTTCTCCTTTTTCTCGAAATACCTTTTACGCTTTTTTCTCAAATGTATGTTTTTCGAACTAGTTTTGCCTCTTGTGCTTTCAATTCTAAATCCATTCACTTCAAATTTCAATTTTAGCTAACATTTTCTAATGAATTTTCTAATGAGATTGAATTAATTAATTTTGAAATGAAATAGTAATTAAATTCTCATTATCTGAAATTAACTTGCAAACGTATTTAATAAGTTTTACTTGTTAATCCATATCAGACTTGCTTAAGAACCTCACCCCTAAATTGACAGTTGCTGGTATGATTTTTATAGCAATCAATCAGCATTTAAAGCCCATCTTTCAAATACTTTCGCTATTTCGATGCAAGTCAAGTTACGTCTTCCCTTACAGTACAATCAGCATTTCAGCTAATTGGATGCACAAAGTTATCGTATCGTCTTATTTTTCTCTTTTCAAAGGAATAAAATAAATCAAAGGAAAAAATAGCAACCGTTTAGATTGAAAAACACTCATCTTAGTTTCTTTCCATATGCAGCATATGTGAACATTTCATGCGATATCGAAAGTTTCTGTGAAGAAAATTTTATGTCTCAAAAAATCATATCAAATATTTCGAATTAACAGAATCATGTGAAGACAAATAAGCATTTATTTGCCAAATATTATTAATTAAGTCTGAAAGTCTGTCAAAAGCTAGGATCGAATATCTCAAACTTGAGCTATAGACCACTACTTAACCCTGTATTCAATAGATATGAAATGTTTCATGTTTCAATGCTGTAAAATCTATTATGTAAACAAAATAATATAATACTTAAAAAAAAGAAATTTTCTAATTATTAAACTTTTGTTATAACTTAAAGTGTACTCTTACCTTGTGAAAAAAAAATGGACGAATATTATATTCAGCTGTGCGACTTGGTAGATTTTTCCATTTTTATAGAAAACCGTTAAAAAATGTTATCGTGTTTCTCTTGTGGTTTACGAATAGGGAGCCAAATACCTAGGAAACAGAGGGTGTTTTCAATTTACTCTATATATATACTCTATAAACGTGACTTTTAGCAAATTTCACTCATTTCCATTACCAGTGTTCACTTGAAAACTTTTAACATTTTTGTCAAATGTGATCCAGATATCTTAAGTTTTCCAACCGGGAAAATGTTTATCGCACGAATTACACAGATAAACAGGTAAATAGATAGACAAGCGAACGGACTGGTACGCCTAGGTGAGTTCCGAATTTCTTACTAATCAAAAATATAGAGCATACATTTTTTGGTTAACCCTGAAGTTTCTTTCTTGATGTTCCAAACATTTTTCCAAAAAATTAATTTCAATACTCTATTATACCGGATGGAGTGGTGGTATAAAATAAATTCGATTGTGGTTATACAACAAATTGAAAAAGTTGATGAGTTTAACAGCTTTTCAATGCTTTAAGAACACCAAAGAAAAAGAAGACGTCTATACTTGAAAAAAATGCTGATGTTACTCAAACTAATTTTTTAGGAATAGAAGATCGTTTTTTTTGGGAAATTATTAAAAAATATCAAGAGCTAGCAACTTAACAATTAGGAAAGGAATCGAGAAACGTTCTAACGTAAGAACTCTATAACTCACAACTGTTCGTATTTATGTTAAAAAAACAAAAAAAAAGATTTGCGTATTTTTTCATATTCAATGTACTTTTTCTCTCTCCCATAATATCCCAATTATATTACAATTTTAACATTTAATCCCATGAGACTAATGTGTAAAAACAATTATGTTGTAATTAGTATGTGGAAACTAGTGGGGAAAACGAAAACAGAGAATAAAATTGTAAGAGTGACAGCTCTGTTACATAACATACCACACGTCTGTTGTTATAATGTACATAAAACCAAATTCACAATGAATATTAATTAAAAAACAACTCTATGGTTTTTTTTTTTTTATTATTATTACTTTTTTTACACTGCAAAACTTTAAATTTAAAACAATTCAATTTTTGGCTTACATCACTTAACAAAAACGACAAACAATAATTCTCATTAAAAACGTAACAATTGCAAGAAAGAAAAAAAAATTTATTAAAACTGTTGACAAGCAAGCTTAACATGCACCGCAACGTACAATGATGTTGACAACATAGTTAACATATAAGAGCATAACTCGAAAAAAAAAAAAATTCGTTTATCTTCTAGTTCTATGTGCTTGTGCTTGAAAACGCAGTATACAAAACTGATGACAAAGTCAATACAAAGTTCTAAATATCGTACTACCGTTGAAAAGTGAATTAATAGTGTTTGTTAGCGAATTCTATTCGAAAAGAAAGAAAATAAACAAAAACAATATATTTCCATTGTACTTCACAAAATGAAACACAGATTGAAGTGAATAAAACTGCACAAGTTGCCAATCACGAACACACTTTTCTCTACGACATAGAATTTTTTTATTCGAAAATAACTTATAGTACAAAATGTGTACATAAAATACACGCATTGCTTCTTTATCTCTTTCATTCGTATATAAGTGATTGCAGAAGAGAAGTAATGTTTTGGAAATTATGCATTTTCGGTGGAGGAAATTTTCATAATATGAACAAAGAATAGTATGAATATATCAACGCATGCTCTTCGTTGTCAAGTGTTTTTTTTATTTTTTTATTTTTTTTATTATTATTATTTTCTTTCTTTCTTTTATTTTTTATTATTAAAAATTTCTTTTCCAATATTAAATCAATCTAAACCAAATGGCATTGCCTAGCTTTGTAAACAATACGACATTTGGTAAATATTTCATTTAAATTCTATTTCTATTTTTATATCCATCACCATAGGATTTGGGTATAATAAATTTATTATTTCGTTTATACACAGCTCGAATACACTCAATCTATAAGATTAGCATTATTTTGTTCGTTCGTCATGCTCTGTGTGTCGATTTACATGTGCTTGTTTGCTTGATGTGAGAGTTTGCAAAAGCATAACTATTGAAACATAAAGCTGGGAATCTGTAGATCATAACTGAAAACAGGCATGATCGACTATCGCTCTATAACTTAACTTAAATGTGCTTGAAGTGTTAGGTATTCGAAGTTCGTCTTCTAAGGCTTTTTCATTTCTTTAAAATGTTTATGTTTTTTTTTTCCATAAGTGTAATAGCTCTTATATGTACGCAATGTTTATTGTAGTTTGCTTTCGTATAAATATACATTATTTGTTTTTCCCCTACATTTCATAATAATTTTATAATTGTTTTGAATATATGTTCTCAAAACACAAAATCACTTAAATGTTTGATGCATAGAAAAAGTATTGAATTTAAATGCTATTGAAATGCGATTTTCAGTTTTCATTAGAACATTTCATTAGAATATTCCGATAAATTCTTTTCCTAAAAATGAACGGAATGTTCGAAAAGTAATTCATTTTCCTGATCTCAATCTCTGTTAAGTAATCGAAGTTAAAATTCATTCAATCATTAATTTATGCTTAATTTATGCCTTCGTATATGTTTAGTAATAAGAAGATCGATCATTTTTATTTAGTTTAATATTTTTTAAAAAACTTCCTAAGATATAAGATATGCACATTTACACAAAACCAAACTTAAGACATTTTATTTTAAAATTATTATTATTTGAATTATTTCCGACAATGGCTTCGAAAGAGCTGTTTGCAATAATCACTCATTGCATTGAAATAGTAGACCATTCTTAATGCTGAAATATGCTCTATATTCTGCTATAATATGTTAAGTGCATTTATATGCATAGTGTTTGAGTCGTCGTAATGGTTTGCAAGTACTATTATAACGCTATGCCGTATATTAATTTACGTTCATGTAATGAAATTCTTACGCTTACATGGCATGTAATGTTTATAGTTTTGTATTTATTAAAAGATACGTAATGTTATGACTTTATTAATATTTTTTTATTCTATTTACTTTATTAATAAATAGAAATTAATAATACTAAATTAATCGGCATGTTGTCAAAGCTAGTAATGAATTAACAAATTTGGAATGCGTTCAGCACAGTTCTTAATATTTTTCACCAACATTGCATATCGATATTTAAAATAGGGAAAATTACTTGAAAAATAGAAAGCGATCAGTTAATTAAAGGTAAACGCAAAGGCTATAGCATCTTGAGTATATAACGTACCAGTAACTAAATGATTTAAGTCCTATCACCATAAATAGTTGTGTAAGAGTAATTCCTAATATAAGCCAAATGTTAGCTGAATTAATGCGAAGTTCTAAATTGAAAAAATAAATAAGATTTTGTCCTAACTTTTCAGAGAATAGTTATAAAAGACACGATCCTTATAAGTTAATGAGTAATTACAGGGACATCAGCATGCTATGGATTACTTGTTATTTCCAGTTTCTTTTTTAATTAATTTATAGCTTCCTTTTGAATGAAGCATTTCAAATATTTTTTCAAATGTTTTTTTTTCATTTTTACAAAATTTTTCACTGTAGGTTGCTATTACGTTATATTAATGATATACAGGATCTAATTGTGGAAGGTATTCTCTATCGTACTATCGGGTGTTACCGAAAACAAGGAAAATAAAAAGTTTTGTTGCCAGAACCTTTAATTTTTTTCTTTTCGGATATTTTTGTAATTCCCATGCGATTTACATTTACAGGTGCATGCTTCAGTATATGCATGATATGCTTTTGAGTTGTGACAATCTTAAGATATTTTATACAACACGAAGCAACTTTGATGCAATTTTTCTTATCCAAAGGATAAAGGTAACTACTTTGCAATATTTTTATTGGAATCAAAAATGGAGTTTGCAAGTTTTAAAATTATGATGGTTTTCGAAAGTCATATAAAAACTTAATATTTATTTTGGCTGTGATCTTCTTTTGACATATAGTCCTCATTTCGCAAGTTATCTCCTATAAAATCATAATTCAGGATCTGGATATTTTACTCATATCCATCCTTGAAAGTTTGAATGCTTCGAATATATATAGATATGTCACGTTTCAGTTCTGTCAGTTTTCATTTCAAATTAACTTTTTCACCTTCCCAACCATAGCGATTTAAGCCAATTTTATATATATATATATATATATATATATATATATATATATGTATATAATTTAATTTAAATAAATTTGTTTTTTAATCTTCACTACTATATTTACGCTTCTCTTTCTTGACAGGGCCTATATCGATTCCGTTCTAATAGCAATGATTAATTACGTAAACTCCCGAAAATAATTTCTTGTCTTAATAAGATACAATTTATTACAAGAATATGAGCTTAAATCATTATTTTATTATTAAGTTTTTGACTTTTATTTTATCTTTTAAGCTAAAGCAAAATTTCCGATCGCAGATTCACGCAATAAAAATATGTAAAATTCCCTTAAAGAAATTAATTAATTTTTTTTTTTCGTTTTTGTCAAAAAAAAGTGAACATAAATTATAGTTTAAATAATCCTTTTCTAAATGTGCCTTATTTCGAGTTAAGAAATTTTCAAATTTGAAAAAAAAAACAGAAAATTTCAATATGCTTTACAAAAAAAAAAAAAATAAATAAATTAATATATTAAAAAAAAAAACAAACACAAACAAAAAACCAACTTGAATTAATATTTCTAAATTGATTAAATGGAAGAGAAATTTTGCGTTGTTTCTGATCTGCATTAATAAAATATTAGTTGATTTTTTTTTAAAGAAATTTAATTATCGTTTGTAAATACTATTCTATAAAATAAAATGTTTCCTGCATTTTCGATTTTTTTTTAATTTTGCAAAAGAATATAATAATATAATATGTTGTTTATGTTGAATTTTTTTACAGTCTTATATATTGCATTGTTCTCAATTGTTCACTTAAAATTTTAAAGTAAATAACATTAAATTTTCAGTTGAAGAATAATTGGTTTTTTTGTTTTGTTTTTATTGTTTTCCTGTTTGATTGCGCTAATAACTTATTGTGCGGGAAAGGAAATAAATAATTCAGCGAGAAAATTGTATTTGATTTATGAGACCACTTCATATAAACTCAATACATTTGATTAAACGGTGTAATGTAATGGTGTCGATTAATCGATAACTATAAAAAAAAATTTATGATTGTTAAGTAATTTCGTCAATTCTCGCTACTTAACACCTTCCAAAATGGTCGAGAATATAGATTCAAAATTTTAAGTGTTTTTTTTTATCTATTGTTTGTCTTACACGCATCTTTGTATTTGTAAATGCAAGGAATGAGACTACTGGTGTTATTTTGCATTTTCCCTAAAAGAGAGGAAGTCTTTATTATAAACCTTAACTAGTTATCTTAATAATCAATGGCGCGAAAGTTTTGTAACAATGTATGATTTCTATAGAATATTTTTGTACATTAAAAGCACTCTAAGAAACATGGCATACGTCTTTTGTAACTGATTAATGGATTTAAAAAAAAAGAAATAAAAAATAAAAAATAATAAAAAAATAAAAAATAAAATAAAAAACAACAAATTTGTGTGTATGGAAATTTGCATATACATTTAAATAGACAACGAAATTATAATGAAATTCTTCGGTTTTATGCAAGTTTATACCTCAACTAAATGTAAAAAAATAATAATAAAAACATAATAATGACTAAGCGATTATAGTTAAATAAGAAAAAAATGCATAATAGATATTTAACCGATAAAAAACTCTTACTTTTCGGACAATAATAGCATTCATTGAAAGATTTACGGTTGAAATGCGGTGACAATTAATGGACTACAAGAAATGGAAAGACTTTCGGATGTACTTTCGTATGGAGAAAAGGCCAAAGCTAAAAACAAAAAAAAAAACAAAGAAATCATAGAGAGAATAACAGCCCTTAGTTGGTATAACACTTTTGTTTTTCTAAGAATTGAGAACAAAATTATCATTAAATAACAGGTGGGCGCTACTAGTATTAAATCCATACTAATAGTGCAAAAGCTGTCAAATTTATACACGTGTCTTTCGAAGATTAGGGCTAACTAAAAATCATATGAATTTAACACTAGTAGCGCTATCTATGTGTCAGCCTATAAACTTTTCAGCCCACCTGATAATTTCGGTAAAACCCTGTACAAACTCTTGTCTTCCTTCTCCTATGTTATCCTATTTAACTCCATAAGCATAACACAAATCTAGTTTAATTGTGGTTTTTAGTTCTTTTTAGCGTGCATCTCAATAAAATTTGGCAAGAAAGTGAACATCGAAATATGTAAATTATCTCACTTAAAATAGAATGTTACGTTGAGAAGATTGGTTCATGCATTGAGAGGACAATTTAAAGTATATAGTTTACCACAATAGGGCCCTTGTTCGCTTACGGTCAATATTCAAATGTCTAAAATATTTGTTTACTAAGTCATTGCTACCTGAGGACTTTTTTTAAATTAATTAAAAATCCGTTTATTAATCTGTCTTTTAAATGAATTTGATCTGAATTTTGCAAAATTTAAAGAAAACATCTTATTTACGGCGGCCATAACTTTATTCTCTTAGAACAATTTTGCTAACTACGCGTACCTTGGTTTAAGTAAAGTTAAAGTAGTTAAGGATCTTAGAGAAGCTTTTAGGAAAGTGGAAATTTGTTTTTTCGCTCATATCATATCTGCTGACAATTGCCAGTAAATAAAGTTTTATTTATATAGTGACACGTAAGATATTTTTTTTGAAATAATAACAAATATTTACATCGAAACAAACACGACAATGACTAATGAAAATTGTTAGGATGTTCCCTAAGTAACTGATAAAAGCCATAGCTTAATTTGTTATCTAAAATTAATGTGATAGAAATCATGTACAAAATCTCATTCAGTTAATAATGTTCTGTATCTTTTGAATAAGAAATGTAGTGAACATGTTATTTCAAAGGGAATTAAAGTGATCTCTTAAGGGAAAAGTACTATTTCAATATGCCAGAGAAGCAATAAAGCATACTCTGTGGGCAAAACGAACAATTAAATATTCAATTCAAAGATTGGTGGCATCGCTTGCATTCATATTTGTTTGTTTCGAGATATTTTATGAAAAAGACAAACATAAGCATTCAAGGCTGTGGCAATCACATTTAAAAGGTTATCGATTACGTATAATCCTTCAGTGACTACTTGCAAAGAAAAACAAAAATATAAAATTCATCGTAAAATATGATATAGAAATTTCAATATTCAATTTTGTGGCTACGAATACAAAAAAAAAAAAGATCATAATCTTATGGTAAGATACAAAATTTTGCAAAAGAAAAACGGGAACTAGTCCATTGAGCACTGGAAGATTAATATAAAATGTGTTAACGATTTTTAAGAGTTTTCAAGTCTCGTCCTTTTTGGTCTTTCAAGGGTTAATGATTTGCATTTGTATTCAATCAAAATTTATTGGGTAAAAAACTAATTAGAAGAAAAGACCATCAAACGATATCGTAAAGGAGAACAATAAATTGTTTAAGTTTGCTTAACGAAATTAATAGCGAACGTCTAGCATGTAGAGTAATGTTTGTGCTTTAAGATTTGCTCTGTGCAGAGGATAAATTCCTCTTCAGTAGATTTATAAGATATTTAATATATATATATACATATATTGTACCGATCACACATAATCTATTTTTCACAAGAATTTGTTTAATATTAATATGGAATGAATCTGAATACTTGAGCAAGCTGTCCTTTTTTTTTGTAAATATATTTTTTAGAATAAATAGTAATAATAAATTTGTGAGACTTACCTGAATTTATTTCTGGCATTAAATAAATGATTGCTGAAGCTCCTGATGAAAATGATGTTTAATTTTTATAGTTTGGCTTTTTTTGTTGTTCTTTTTGTTTTTTATGTAGCGGTCTGCCTTAAACATATGCACTTTTAGTATTTCACTTTTACTCACGTAAACACTTGCATTGACTTTTTTTGTTTCTTTTATTAAAGTTAAAATTATTTAAGTTTGATTTTTTGTTTTCATTAATTTTCACTTCAATTGTTCGCTACGCGTTTTCCTTTTTTCTTTTTTTTTTTGCTTTATGGCAGTTTATGCCAATTATGTTTGCATTTGACTTGATCTCAGGAGGTTTAATGTATAAGCAAGAACGCGTTTAATAGCAACAGTTTACTGTTGTTTAGTATTTTCTCTTCTTCTTCTTCTTCTACTTCTTTTTTTTTTTATTAAGTATAAATAAATGTTCGTTGCGTGTGGTTGTTTGTGTTTGCTGTTTGTAATTTTTTGTAATTTTTTTTTTTTTTGTATTGGCAATGTGGATTTCAGATTTTGTGTTTAATTAATTTAATAAATATATATATCGTTAAGGAATTCGTTTTTGTTTTTTAAAGAGCTCTACTTTTTATTGCTGTGTTTTAAATGCATTTGTTTGCCTTTTTTTAAATAATTTTATTAAAATTATTTCCTTTTATAATTGATTTCAAAATTTTTAATAAATTTATGATATGTTTAATTAATTGCATTTATTTGCGTTTGGTTTGTATGTGTATTTAATTAAAAAAGAAAAAAATATATTTGGACTCTAACTCAGTCTATATAGAATTTGGTTTATATGGTTTAAAGTGTTATTTTAATAAAATTGTTTTTTTTTTATTATTTATTTATTTACTTTTTTTTTGTTCTATATCCTTTTTTATATTTTTTACATTTATTGTTATTGTTTCAAATCCCTTTGACCAGCGAAATTACTTTGAATTATTATAATTTTTATTTTTTATTTTTTTTTTTTATACTGCAATTCCCTTTCAATCAAGTTAAGTAGAACTTTTATGTGATGTTCAATTCCAGATCATTGTTTAAATGTTCATGTCATCTGCAAGAGAAAAAGTAAAAAAAAAAAAAGAAAAAAAATGAAACAATTATTAATTCAATTAGTTATTCATAATATATATTTTAGTCGCATTTAGTTGCAGGAAATATTCATTTAATTATTTTTCAAAATATTTTTATTTATTTACCAAGAGAAGATATTAATTAAATTTGCCAGAGATTTGGAAGGCATGGAAGAGATGTATAAGCGTACTTGAACGACGCATATAAAATAATCGATTTAGTCATGTCTGTACATCTGTCTGTACCTCTCTGGGCGACCAACTTATGATTAGGGTTTCAAAATACGATCTATAAAATAAAATTGAAATGAAACTTTTTATCATCTCTATCGTCAGCTTAATGTTCTGACATCAACGATATTTGTTGGTATATCTGTCTAAATTTACCGAAAACCCGATCCATTTTTCTTTATTTTTAAATTTTACTAATTTCAACTTAGAATAGCGGAGTTATTATTATGAAATTCGATCAAATCCATATGAAATATTTTTATAATTTCATTTTATTAACAATTGTCTGAAAGAAATGGAAGTGAATTTATGCTAAAAAGATTTTATTAGTTTTGCTATTTCGCTATTTTGAATTTAAAAGTCAAGCATATGACAGATGCTTAAGTGAGCGCTTACAAATGTTTATTAATGCTCGACTAATTTATTACTTTTGAGCTTTGATGGGAAGAAAATATTTGAAAGAGAAGTTTAGTTATAGTTACTAAGTTTGCCAATTCTATGGAAAGCATAAAAATACGCAGGGAAACTATCTTGAGATGTCGTCTATGAACGTGAATGGCGGAATAAATTTAGTTATGCCTGTCTATTATAAAACTGATTACTATCTCAAAAATTGATGTAGAAAAAGAAAAACGATTTAAAAATTCACCATTTCTTTTTTGCCAAATTACCAAAACAGCCGGTCCACCATAAAGAAAGTAATTCCATGCTTTGTTTCTTTTTCCTGCCAAGTCCTATACTCTTCAAACACTAGTAAAGTAATATAAGTATTTATACACACAATAATATCAGTATTAACATAAATCAAGATGTCTAAAGCACACCAAACGGAACGTAATCTAACATAAGCAACATAAAAGAGAGCATACGAAATAACATAAAAGAAAGCTTTGCAAGCTACAACCAGAACTCCATAGGACATATTTATGTATGAATCTGTTTAGCTGAATTGTAGCGTACTCTTATTAGAATAGTCGCATTACTTTCTACCTTTTCATAGTTCACTTTTCTTTTTTTTTGGAATACAATTGAAATCAAATATATCAAATCAGTACGTAGTCGCTTAATCCACTATACTCCAGTATATTAATCCTTTGCGTTCCTATATCGAGCTCGACTCGATATTTTATTTAAAATTTTTAATGCTTTTTTTGTTTTAATACTAAATGTGTCGTATTTCGTATACTTCAATTAAATTAATTAAACACATGGTGATAGGTAAAAAAAAATATGAGACCTTCAAAAGGGTTTAAAAAAGAACAAAACAAAAACCCAAAATATATAACACACTTAAGATTTTCCAAATTTCCGTATTACTTTACTTTATTTACGCAAAATTTAAGCAGAATAATATCGAAGTCCTAATATTACTGTTCGAGGTTTTTTAAATACTTTGTTCTAATAGTTGGAGCCTCATCATTTCAAAGTCTCGAGAAAGACATTTCGTGATTACATCGAATACAAAATTTTTAGGGTTTATCGTATGCTAGTTCAACGAGACATCCTAAACATTTTTTTTATAGCTGTACGCCATTTATGGTTAAGGATCTAGATGACGTAGACCCACCTTTCATTAAGCCGATCGCTTGAGAATTACTTTCGGAATCGATTTAAACTTACCTAACTGCGTATCTGTCTGTGACATTTTGTTCAATATAAAGGCTACGCTGATATCCTTTGGCCTAAGAACTGAAATCGATTCGAGAACCATTTTTTCGATCTCTCTTCATACAATGACCCATTTTGCAAAAAAAAAAGTTTGTATGAAAAAGATTGCATTTTCTAACAGTTCTGGGCAAAATTATTAGATCGAATGAGGCCATTTTTTTTTTTTTTTTAATATTTACAACGATAATAAGCGTTTATCTGAGAAAAGAATTTTAATTTTTAATATTTTGTAGTGCAAATAATTTTCTAAGAATAATTTGACCTAAAAACAAAGTGTACCAAATTTGGACAAAACTGTACAGATTTTCCGATCTCACCACATGAAACGTAAGTCTTTGTATGATTAAAAAAAAGTGCAATTTTTAGTTTACGAATAGGAAGATCTTTGACAGAAAAATTAAATTTTTTACTTTTGGATCAAGTCAGTGTTCATGCTTTAGGTCATTTTCCGTATAAGGACTCTCATCAGAAACACACGTTTTGCTGGGAACAAAAAGTAATTTTTAGTATTTTAGCAGAGGAAAAAGAAGAAGAATTGTATTAAGCAAAATGGTATAGGTAGGTGATAAGGTGTTGAACGGTCGACCTTGCCCGATTATAATGGTTTTATTGTTTTTTTTTTTGCGTGGGTATTTTCAAAAGGCCTAGTTTCGATGACTTAAAAGACATAACAAATATATGAAATTTTGCTTGTTGATATGAAACTGCTGCCAAGCTGTTCATTGAATATAATGACTAATGATGAAAAACGGATCCGTTGTGATAAGAAAGTAAAAGGCTCGATATTATACAATGATGGCCAAAAGTATTTTGCATTTTCTATAAAACCAGTTCATAATTAAAGCCATAAAACTGACAAGAGATTGTTATGAAAGCTTGATTTACGATATTTAAAATTAATTTAAAGCAGCAATAATCCTTTTGGAGACCTTCAAAACATCTAGCGTCAGAAGTTGTAAGTAGATATAATATAAGAGAAAATAATTCAAACATTTTCTCGGTGTTTAATTAGTATAAATAGTACAAATAAGATTGTTTGTGTGTATGATTTAGTGATGATTTCAAAATAACTCTCTTCGACGAGCAACGCCAAATACATCGATGCTTATTTTTGTCATAAAACGCTGTAGAACACATGAGTCTATAAAAGCCTATAGAAAGTATTTTTTTGATCCCACTGCAACCTCTTCAAGTGAAAAGAAAGACAACAAGCAAAGTGGGAGAAATTGTTTATAAAAAAATGCTAAACTAAGAAAATTCCTTGATTTGAGACAAAAAAAGGATCAAGTACTCAATGATCTGATGAATTTAAGTATGACGTAATTTATTTACCATTTTTTATAATGAAAAATAACTATCAATTGAAACTTAGCCAACGTTCGTAACAATAAAGAGAATATTTTAAAATGTACATATTTCTTGTTTTTGCCAGACATTTATGACCTTTATGAGGCGTCTTTGCAGCATCACCGGGATTGCGTTGAGCCTACCATTAAAGAGAAGCGAGCAACATTTCTGTCTAATTATGAATGGCTGCCGAGATCGTCGGCGGGATACCCATCAGTAAAAGACCGCATCGACAGTTCTAAACGTGTATAAACGCGCTGCAAAATGTACTGATGGCTTCGATAATGCCCAATTTTCATTTAAATTACATCGATTTTCCGAAACAATGCGAAACACAACTTTCCTTTGTTAGATTGGCCGATGCACATTTTCTAAAGCGAAATCCTATTGAATGCCCTTTAGATATTTTAAAGACCAGGATCAGACAGTTGATCTTGTCAAATAAGGACATATATCACTGGTTGTTCCATTCTTTTAATGCATTTTTCTTTCCTTTATATAAGCAGACTAAAACATTTTGAAATCTTACAAAATAATAAGGATCGATTATAAGTGGAAATGTTCACTTTCAAAAATATTTCTCATTCCGGTTTCAAATCAATCCTGCAATCGTGTATAATCCATATTTGATAACTATAGAATTTGGATATAAGGTCAAAATTGTCTAGTTAATTATCTACAAACATGTTGTGCTTGAAACTTAGTCGATCGCATAACCGCAAACTGTAGCCGTATAGAAATTCCAATCGTTTGACGTTATCAGTCGCTAAATCTAATTAAATCGATTTTAGAAGAAGTAAGTAATAAAATTTTATTTGTTTTCACCTTAATCTCTAATACTCACCGTATCAAAACTTTTTAACTATTTCATTAAAAATGGGCGTGGCAATTTTACCGATTGGAAACATTTTTGCACTTACCTTTTTTATGCTCCTGGGTATTATACACATCTATGATAAGATAAATAAATTTTATAGTTTGTTTGTACTAAACTGGTCAAGCACATATATTATACGTGTAATATATGTATGGAATCTTTTGAGGATTGTTTTTGTAAGTTGTTAAATTAAATAAGGAAAAGATAATTTCTAGCTCAAATAGGCTTAAGTTGCTTTTCAAAATAAATGATTTAGTTCTTTTTAATATTTTTTTTTCTCGTTTTGTCTTTAACAAGACAACCGAACCAGTCTTGCAATCTTGCAAAACTGAAACAAGCTATTACTACCATTAGGTCATATAAAAAATAATAAGCTTTTTTGAATTCAACATACAGTTATTTCATTTATTCATTCCTATTCATAACTTGAGATTATCTTCATTATTATTAAGCTGCCAGTATATCTTAGATTGTACTATAGATGATGTTAGTTGAAAAAATTATAGTTGAATTTAATCAGGAAAAAAATTATATAATTATGCTGACTATTTTATATATTTATTTTCTTTTTCTTTCATATTAAATAATAATATAACTTAAGTGCATGCACATTTACATAGAAAGCATATTTTTCTTTTATTAAATTGTTTGGGTCTTATGAAAAAAGAGAAAAGATTACAACATAATATAATACTTTTCCTCGTTGCAATTGTGTGTGGTTGTCGAGCAAAAAAAAAAAAAAAGAAAAAAAAAAGAAAATTCGCTAACAAATTTTGTTATATTTTTTTTTTTTTTTTTAATTATGAACCATAGAAAGTAAAGGCAAAGGAGGAAAGAAAATAAAATAATAATAAAAATAGCAAAAACAACAACAACAATGGCAATAATAAAACCACATGCACTTTGAGTTGAATACTATCTTTCAATAGCAAAAGCGTTACTGGTTGGTTACGCTTCTTCTCTTTGTTGCTTTTTGATTTTCATTTCTTTTCAAAATAAAAAATAAAAAAAAAATATATTTTATTCCTTTTTCCTTTTTTTCTTTTTTTTCTGTATTTTTTGGTAAAAACATACAATCAGAATGAAGCAGTCAGTAAAAGTAGTAGAAAATAATGGCCCAGTTTAAGTAGCTGACTGACTGACTGACTGACTGAGTAAGTAGTCGTTCTATATGTTTGCTTGTTTGGCTGACACTATGGTTATTTGTTTATACGTTGGCAATTTGGCCGTAAAACGAAAAGCGAAATAAGTGATAGAGACAGAAAGAGACCAAAAAAAAAACACACATTTCGGTTTGTTAACATTATAAAACACACACAGACAATATTGAGTAGCAAGTAGAAATATCAGTTGAATATATAGGAGTATGCATGCAAATGTGTGATGAAAGCACAGTAACGCTTTAAAAATGCCACCATCTCATCTACTGAACCCACCGCAAATACCACTGGTTCATTGGGACAAGCTGGCAATGCAGTATACTTTACTTACACATACACACACATACACATACACGCACACACACGCACACATATATCAATAATGTTTCATACAATATTATATCATTTATATATTTGTTTTCATTTCGTATATATTCATTTCGTATATATATATATATATATATACATATATACATATATACATATATATAAATTTGATTACATATGTTCGTTACATTGTGAATTTGGCGTATATATATATAAATATATAAAATGAACGACAACAATGAAACAACGAACACAAAAATCGCAATAAAAAATATAACGAAATTCACATTATGTTGACTGGTAGAGGGGGAATATGAAAAATACGACCAATTTACCAACCACACCGAATATGTACAGATATGTTGTGTAAAAGAAAAAGAAATTAAAACAATTTTTTAAAATAAATTGACGTAAACTTTCTTTAAAGCTTCCTTTTCGCCTACACAAGCCCACACGTCCTTTGTTTTTGCTTCTTCCCCACTCGGTATAACGTTCGTTTTACTTTCTTTTGTAAAGGTTTGTGCTTCTGCCTTTGGGTTTTGTATAATGTTAGATACTTGAAAATTTCGTTATTACTTTACAATAACGTTTAAACCAAATAATTTAGCAGCTCTTTGCCAAACAATAATATAACAAAACAATATACCGCCAGCAACACGCAGCGAAACCGAAAAAAAGAAAAACAAAAAAAAAAAAACAAACCTAATAAAAGTGAGTTAATAGGACCTATACACCGTCACACCGTCATACATATTTTATAACTACATTCCTCTTTATTTTATGCCACCACTAAACACATACATATACACTTTCCATAATACAGTTTGGTGTCTGTGCGCAAGTATTTGTTAAGGACACTGTACTTATATAATATAAAATCAAAAAAAAAAAAAAAAAATGTTTTGTTTTTTGCTATCCTCCTAGTTATGGTATATTTCCTTAATTTCTTTTTTTTATTTTCAGTACATTTTTAATATTATCATAAGCACGCTAAATATACAAACAACTATAAAAGCAACAGCAACAAGAACAACAACACAATCATAGCATAATTTTGTTTTCATTTTAGTGAAAGTCTGCTGTTTTTATACTTCAGCTAAAAACGGAAATGTGAGGAAATCCAAGTAAAAGAAAAAGTTACGGAGCGGGTGATTGGAGGGCGAAGGATGATGGATCGAGCGAGAGTTGATAAATAATTTTCAGTATAAATTGTACCTATGTGTGCACTTATGTATGTTTATTTATATAATAAATTTAATTCGCTTATCTCTCTCTCTCTCTCTCTCTCTCTCTCTCTCTCTCTAAATATTGCTAGTTTTTGTTGTTTGTTGTGTATGATAAAATTAATTTTTAATTTATTTTTTTATTTATTTTTTTTTTTTTTGTTTAAGAAAGTATAACTTTTTGCAATCATTTGTTTTTAAATTAAATTTAAAAGCAGGAAGTTTTTTTTAAATATATATATATATATATATATATATATTATTATTATTATTATTAAAAAAATTTCTTATTATATGCATTGTATGATAGTAGGTCAAATGGAAAATAATCCTTTTATTAAATTGCTCTATAAGCACATGTTCAGTGAGACATATACAAACAGCACAGGTATTAGTTAAAGAAAAAAAATAGAAACACAAAAAAACAAAACATATTCGAAGAATTTTTTTTTTTTTTTATAAAACCTTCCCCCTTACCTGTTTAAAACTGAATTCAAATAAGCTTTAAATGCTAGCAAGGAAATACTTCCAGTCCTTTATATACAGAAGAAAACTTGCGCTAGACATACCGCTCTAACAGCAGTAAAGGGCAGTTTTAATAAATAAAAGAAATTGTAATGTTCTCAAAGCTCTTCAAAAAAAAAAGAAAAAAAAACGCAAAAGAAAAAGTTCTACAAGAGTCTCAAAATGAGCCGCAGCCATGTTCATTAGCACATAGCAGCAAGTAGTTAAAGAACGATTTGACGATTAAAATGCATATGGACTTCCATGGTCGAGTTCGCACGTGTAATGACGTGGTGGAGCTTGCACAATCAGCATATGAATGAAAGAAAGTAATCAGAAGCTTTATCTTAAAGCATTTCTCTACTTCTTTTTCGTCGCTTGTACTGATTTTTATACTCAATTTACTTAATTCTCTTCTTTTTTTTTTTGTGTTAAAATAAAAGAAATAAAAGAGTTCGTGCAGTTCGTGGAAGAGATACACTGCGGGACTAAAGAGAAAAAATGGTATTAGATTTTCTATCAAATCTTTCAAAGTTAGTCCATAAAGGAACAAATAATAAAATTATATGAGTCGATTCGTATGATTCTCTGTGGTATCATTCATTTAAAATTTAAAAGTTTTTTTACTGTATCGATCGCGTTTATTAGCAGATCATACGAGAGAATAGCTCGAATGGACTTGTACAATGCATTTTTAATCTATATATAGTACAAAAATAGCATCTATCCGATCAGAGCGAGCATCACAAAGATGATAACTCCCGCACGACAATTCACGACATTTATGACATTCTCACCCTGCGCACATTTTTTTGTATGGGTTTTAATCGTTTTTTTTTTTCACTTTTCGGAAGTAAAGTAAACGAATTGAAAATACTCTTGTGAACAATATAATTGACCCTAGCGAGTGCCAAGTTTGTCTTAATTTTTATTCAAAAATTTTAAAAATTTCACGCTAAAGCATTGTGTGTGGAGAGCGATCGTAGAAAAGATCCACTTTCAATACGTTTCGTTTTTGGATCGCAGATACGTTGAACGTATGAATCGGTATCGACTGATGCCGAAATATCGGATGGACAATAATAATAATAGATCGGTCTATCGTAAATCCTTCTGGATGGCAATTAAATCCGCACAAATTTAACATATATATTCTGTATAGCAAAAGGCTTAAGGTAAAATAAATTTAATCCAATTGAAAAATTGGAACAAAGTGTAATAAATTAAAACATCTGAGTATATATTTAGTATATAACAGATGTCCTCTACGTATATAGCACAGTGATGATCACAAAGAGCTAGAGAGAGGGGGGAGAGAGAGAGAAAGGAAATAATCACACAGCCCGGGAGATGTAAAGTATTGTGCCTTTTCTCACTTACAATAGGTACGATCACACATCAGTCATTATTAAAACGCGTTTGCTGAACTAAGTATTAAGACCAGTTATAAGTTCTTGATAGCCGAATTTCGTAACCACTTGACCATATTTCAGATCATTATATTTAGAAGGAAATATATCAGAAAATCACTCACTATTATCAAAAGCATAAAATATATATTTATTTTATATACTACAACGTCTCGCAACATTAAACATCCCCTTAGATGTGTTTAATAACGCTCTACTAAAATCCTTTCCTTTACAATTTCAGATCTCAAAATATTGTAAATTTTTCACAAAAGAATTATCTACAATAGTCGATATGATTATCTATTAGCTGTAATCAATTTGTATAAAAAGTCTATTAAGAATATCTATATAATATATAAAAGTATATGTATCTTATGTAAATAAATATCTCAGACAATGAATTTGTATTTGTAATCGATTTAAGGATAATTATTCAATTTTAATTATATAATGTAAAAATATACTCTTCATTTATCCAAAAGAAATTTAAAATATTTTCCGAAACCAAATGCAAATTTTTTTTCTCCTAAAAATGGCATACATGCTTTTACGATATGCTATTCAGTGTATCGCGTTATCAATCTTGTATATGATTACAGATGATCTTACTGCAGATAATTTGAGAGACTTTTAATTTTCAACTCGATTGTGTGACACTTTCACATTAGTCTTACGGCCCCTATCGATAGTTTCTATAGAAATCTTTTTTATAAAATAATTTCAATTAATAATTAAAAAAAGGAAAAAGAAAATCGATCTAAACAATTATTTTGTATAATCGGCATTCTTAAGACTCTCCGCATGTCGTTTCATTTAAATTGTATTCTTATTGGGTTTTATTTGTGACAGCCTCTTCAGTTTTAAAATATACATTTCAATATTCATCTATACCTAGTTCCCCAGACTTAGTGCACCTAAAAAATTGCGACACAATATGAACTTTTACTTAGCCCTCAAATAATAAGTAAAACCTCTTCTGTCAGATAATAGACAAAAAGCATATTCATTAAAAGCTTAAATCTCCGGACAGTTCAGACAAATTCGTTTATTTTTGTACTGCAACTGATTTTATCATTTTGCTTGTCCACACATATATATCTTTTTCGGCTTATTATATTATTTCCCATTTTTTTGTTGTTTTTTTATCTTTTCTTCCCTTTCTGTATTTTGCTATATTTTGACATTTCTTTTGCAACTTTCAAGTCAGAAATCTGAAGAATGATTTATATACACTTAATTGATTTCCATGGAACAGTTTGTAAAAATCAAGCTTCTTATATATATAATTAAAGACTACAAAATCAATCAGTAACCAGATTTTTACATAAGAGTTGAACTTCACATAATTATTTATTATTATTTGAGAGTTATACTTTATGACTATCATAGCTCTCTGTTAACACTGTTTACACACAATTTATGTAGTTTCTGTAAAGAGATTCTGCTACTTAACATTTCATTTGTTTATTGCTTATTTACTATTGCTATTATATTAATCATTAAAAACTGAAATCTATCTATCTGATTTAATGCATGTTGTACTTGCTCTATTCAGCGTTTTTACAGAACACGTTCTCCTTCATTTGCAATACAAGTAAGCTCCTTAAAGATTTTTTTGTTTAAATCAAGTGAGAAAATCAATTAGGGTTATTTACAAAGCGGTTAAGTAGATAGCGAACGTATTTCTTATGACAGATATCAACAATTAATTTAAATTAAGTCTATCAGGGTGTATCTTTTTACTTATTGTTACTTTCACTTGTTTTTTTTTGTCAGTTTAACTCTTGTTCATATGCTTCTTTTAGATCTTAGGTCATTACGCGATAAACGTATAAAACACACACACTACAGAATTTGTGCGAGAGGGCGATTAATTACTTCACCAATTTTGGCAAATGTACTGTGTGGTAACTAAACTACTTTATAAATAGCAAACAAGATTTTTATATTATCGAAGATTCCAGTCTTTATTAATTTGGGTTTAATAAGGCCGAAGCAACTCAGAAAGTCTTTTGATCTTCGTTAAGTTATCAACTAAGACCTTCACTAAAATAACGCATATAATCCTTGTGTTTCTTTTAAATGCAGTCTATACTTAAAGTCTTCAGTTCTATTTATTAACCTTACAAATGCAAAGCATGTAAAATTTCAACCATCTTATCGAATTTTCTTCTTCTCTTAATAAAGCTCGAATGAATTTTTCAATTTTTTCATTTGCTTTTGTCGACTCTAATGCTAAAGATCACAACAAAATTTTTAGGGACTTAATGTTCTCTAAGTATGATTTTAGTTTTCTTGGACGAATTTCAGTAAAAATTTTAGACTCCAAACACTCAAAGGGGGGATTTTATGTAATATAACTTAACGATTTTTTAAACCATTTATATGTATTTTTAAGCCTTTAAATCATTGTAATGTAAGTTAAGTCATTTAAGTTTTCCCCTTTAAAAGTTGGAACAACCCAAAGTAGTCTTCTATTCTGCAATTTTCTAAATATTTGTTTTACTTATGGTAGGTTCAAAAACGATTGGACGAAGGTATTTGAGATAATTGAAAAAACTTAGCAATTTTTTAAAGTTTGATACTCGGCATCTAGAAGAAATTTCAACGATTTTTTTTTCTTTACAGAAACTCAACCTGCAACCTATAAAGACTTTATTCAATCTATTCAAAAAAATGGCATAAAAAAATTAAAATATTTTTATCCTAAAGGTATTATATTGCATCAGTAAGTATGCAGTCGTGTCAAATTCAAAGAAAGCTTCAGTTTGTTGTATAAAGTTTTTTTTTCTTCTTTTTTTTTGTTGTTGTTGAATTGATGATAACATTTTTAAGTAGTGGAAGCGGAAAGAAGAATTTTTGGCACACTTTTAGAGCGCATGCAGATAACTTTGCTTTACATAACATTTGCAATTAGTGACGGCAGTAAATATTTAAATATATATATATATCTCATGATAATGAAGAAAAAAATAAAAGAAAAAATATGCAAAAATTGGAAATGAATTGAAAAAAGAAAAGTGAAATAACGGAAGGAAATGTTAATCGAATATTAATAATTAGTTACGAGCAATAAATATTTATTTTGTGCTTACACACCATTTAGTTTCGGTTATTTTTCTCCCTTTGCAATATGTATTTCACGGTATTGTACGCATTGTATACATATATGTGTGTATAGAAATGCAAATGAAGTTCATTTGGTTTCGTTCATTGGTTATTTAAATTCAATCAATATCGATTGCATTCACGGCCGTAATGTTTGGCAAACGGAAAATGGCGATTCTTTACATTTAATGCGAACTTTTCTAGACTTTTGCAACATTTTTCATGGATTGTTTGCCATTTATAAAAACACTTAACATTATGGGCCGAGTGGATAACACTTTCGGTGTTGAAATTTTTATCTGGCATTTTTATTTTTATTCCAGAACAGCATAAACATACATACACCACCTGCACAAGAGGCATAGTTAAAGCTAAGGCGGTTGCTTTTGTTATTGTTTTTGCTGTTAACGCTGTTTGTAAATGCCATCAATTACGGCATAAACTTCCGTTTTCATTAAGTATATGCACTAAACTTTCATTTTAAATGCCATTAAACTGCTTTTGAGGACTACTTGTGAATTACTTTTTTTTCTCTCTTCTTATTATTATTTATTTATTTATTTATTTTTTATTTTTTTGCTTATTTTCTTCTTGTTTCTTCTGCAGTGCAAGCACAATTATACACACACAAGCAAGCAAATAGAACAACAATAGTTAACAGCACGATACAAGAAGACCAACATTTAACCAACAGCTAACGTTTAAACGAGAGCGGTTTGTTAGCAAGCTGGTTAGCACTGACTGACTGGCTGGCTGGCTGGCAAGCAAGAGCAGACAGGCATACATAGGCATTGCGAAAATTATTATAACGTATACGACCACGATAACAATAAATTTGCTGACTGGTGCTGCTGGTCCGCTCTTCGTTAGCGTTTAAATTTTTCCTTTCGAATTTATATTAAATTCTTAAATACACAAGCACAGTTTTTGTGTTGTCATTATTTCGCTTTATAATAATTTATATTCGCGTTTTAAGTTAAATTTATTTTAGTAAATTTTTTTGCTTTTATATTTCCTTTGTTATAAATATTCCTAATATTAAACACATTTCTATTAAGTAATCGTCTTGCGAACATAGCGCGTGTGCGAGCACGCGGAAAAACAAAAGTAAACTGTTCCACTGCTGCACGTTGAACTATGTCTTAGTTAGTTGTCTTCTTTATTTGGTGAGAATGTGCTACGTATGTGCTCGCGCGTGTGTTTGTGTGTGTGTGAAATTTCTGTTTTCTGCTTTTCCAGTTCAAATGCTACACAAACACCTCATACACATCGAACCGATTCTGCTGGCACTTTGGCATGCACACATTACAATTTCTTTTTTTTTCTTTTTTTGCTTCTTCTATGTTGTCTTCTCTTCCTTTTTTTTTCTCCGTTTTCAAAAATGAAAAAAAAAAACAAAAAAAAAATGAAGAACGCACACTCACAGGCACACACACAAACAAATACCCTGCATACTTCTATTCTATGCCGTGTACAAAATGTATATGAACTTTCTTTAGCCTAACCTGAAATATATTACCACGGAGCACTATTCACACGACGACAAGTAGCAGTGAAACGTCGCACACGAATGCTGCACGATATACCGACAACGTTGACACCAAGCAGTGTCTTTTGCCGGAATCACAGTGTTTCGCGCACACACATTCACGTAGGATAAAATATCAGAGAGTTATGTAGCAACGGCAAAGGCTTTTCTCACATTTCATCATCACGCCAACACAACCGGGAGAGTAACAAAAATTTAGGGTATCCACGTTGGCCATGCAATGCGGTAGTGTTAAGAAAAACGAAAAAAGCTTTTCCTCCCTGTAAATTGTTTATACTCCGACGGTATATGAGGAATATGAAACAATTAGAACAAACAGCACATACAGTAGCAGAAATCAACTGGAGCATGTTTACATGTTTATTAAATATTTTTTTAACAGAACTTTGCTCTGTTATCGTAGAAAATTAAAATAAACTTCAATATAAAATAAAATTTTACAATAAAATTAAAAAAAACAAACAAAAATTTAAATGCTTTCAAAATTTTCTATGGAATATTAATATTTTTATTATTGTTGTTTTTATCGAGCTCTATATAGAAGTCTTCATACAAATTCGTTTTTATATAAATTATTACTTTAGAGCTTCCGGTACTTCTACATACAAATACTTTAGCTTAATATAGAACTAATTTTATATAAAGATTTTTATATAGAAAATTAAAACTGTTCTGGATGAATTAACCAAAAGGTATAAATGATGCCAAAGTTTTTTTTTTTTTTTTTTTTTGGATTAAAAACGAACATTCTTAATAGTAACAAGCAAAAAGGATTGTCCGGCATTTTTAGTGGTTAAGAAACAAAAAGAAAAGGAGAATAAGAAGAATTATTAAAATGAATAAATATTTTAAGATTTTAGTAAAGTTGCTGAAATTTTTTTATATATAGTTTGAAATTAAAAAAAAAACATATATGTTTTATGATAGTGAAGCCTGAACTATAAATGTTAGTTCTGTATAAATTTCATGACATTTTTGTTTTTTTTTTATCATTATTTCAAAATCTGTTAGCGTTATATTTGCATCCATCATTACGGGGGCACGTTAAATCTATCAAATATTTGTAAAGCATTAAAGCACCCATTAAAGACTTTAAAAATTGTGATATATAACAGAATCCTTTAGTCATGTCTTGCCCTATATCTGTTCACGAAAACAATCTTTGCCTCAGGTTTTTTTCTTACCACTGAGAAGTTAAATTCGAAAATCAGCAGAATTGTTTAACATTTGGCAAAAAAAAAACTGCGATTTTCCCTCATTTGATGTTCACTTTTCCGCACAATCTAAATATTTGTTGCAAGTTGGATCGAATAGATCGTCGCTTTATTTTACATACTTATGCTGTCTCCACGAGTGTATAACCAGTTATAATAAAGTATATTTCTGTGAGTCCATAGAAAATGATATCTTTCACCAAATCAGATGTTTTAGATCGAAATTGTTTTCCAGATTTTTGATTTAAAACTAGAACTGCGGATATTGATTATATATCTGTTTTTACAGAGGTGAGACAATTTGAATCTTTTAAGAAAATTGAAGAGTTTTGCAAAGAATAAGAAGAATCAAATCAATTTAAATAAAAAATTTATTAATAAAAAAAATTATTAATTAAAATCATTTTTAAGATATAAATCAGATAAAAAAATGTGTTTGTAAAATATATTTTCTTCAAAAATTTCCATTATATTTAGCACAAAAACTATTAATCAAATTTTTCAATGTAAGTCCAATTGTTATAGTTCTAGTGTTATAGTTCTAGTGTTAAAAATTTCTAACTATGCTCTCGTAATCAACAGTCACTTTAAACATATCAGAGATAAAACTTAGCAGTTAATTATATGGTTCTCCCAATGTCCGTTAGGCTAACTTTTCGTTAAATTGAATAAAGTTCGATTTCGCGAAAAGCTTGAAATAAAAAGTTTTTAAGTAGATTAAGATTTAATATAAAAAATTATTTTCGTGAATAATGTTAACTTATAACAAAATTAACATTTTATTTTTTTCTAAAAAGTTTCACTTAAATTTATCCTTTTAAAAGATTTTATCATAAAATCAATGTAAAGATCTAATTTTATACATTCCTTTATGCTATAATAATTATCAAAATCTACTAAAGTAATTAAATTTCAATGGCACTCTAAGAATAAGTAGCGCAATAAATCTAAACATTTAGATGTCTATCAATTACGAGTTTAATATAAATATTATTATTTTTTTTTTTAATTTTGTTATTTTGCTTTAACATATACATGTTTAAATTTGTTCGTTCTGTAAGACATGTTCAGTCTTGCATAGCTATGAGTAACGACATATCATTTTAAATAACATGCTCTTTAACAGCCTTTAACAGAGAGAAATAGCTCTCTAAGCGCTAAGCAAACTTTTAAAACTAGTGATATATTTCTCTCATTACATTTTTTTGAGACTCTCTTTGTCTTAAGGTTTGCCGCTCTCTCGCTCTCTCTCTCTATTTGTCTCTCTCTCTCTCTCTCTCTCTTTCTTTCTGTTCTCTCTATCTCTCTGTGTGCGTGTGAGTGTGTGTTTGCTTTATCTCTATAATGTTACGAGTAAAGTGTGTGCCTGCAATTTGTAACAATTCCGGCAAAAATCTCGTTATTAAGGCAAAAATACAACAACCACCGTAAAACAACCGCTTACTCTCTGCATATAAATGACTAACAAAAAAGAATTAGCACATGCAACGTGTTTTTGTGCAGAAGGCATTCACACCGTTTTATGACGACAAAAATTAAATACTATATATGCTTATAAGGTGGATGTACGTATATGTGTATGTATGCGTATATAGTGTATTTATGTATAATACATGAATTAAATGACACTTTTGGCCAGAATATGTGTATATGTGTGTTATGTTCTATTATATGTATATGTTTATGTGTTTGCTTGCAGAAATTACGCCATATAAACATTGTGTTTGGACAGACTGATAGGCAATTGTTTTGTATACAACTAACTGTATGCCGACAAACATAGAAACATATGCAAATATGCAATACACACAAGAAAGTGTATTTTAATGTTGGCTGTAGCACAAGAAAAATTATATTGTGTTACGAAAAGAGAAAGAGCGAAAGAAAGAAAGATTAAAACGAACAAGTCGAGGGAGAGGACGAGAGCAAGAAAAAAGCGGTTAAATTGGGAAATATATTTATATGTGTTTCGTATATATGTATATATATATATGTTTTGCATATATACATATATATATATATATATATAGTAAAATTGCCTAAAGGCTAAAGGGCTAAATAATGAATTAGGCGCTGTGGTAAGTAAGACCCCCTAATGGTAAAAATGAAGCTACAGTAAATGTATTATAACAATATGTGGTAAAATAATAGTTTGTGAAACTCTTGGAATTCACTATGCGGTACTATAGCTGCTACAAGCTGCTGCAGCTTCTATCGTTAGAGATGTATTCATAACGATGACGTTGTATAGCTGAAATAATTTCCATTGCTCTGAGACAATCATTAATGATTGTAGATTTTTCTGGCTGCACAAAATGGAAAATTGATGTAGCTGTACTACAACAAAAACAAAAATAAAAACAAAAACAAAAATACCAAAAAAAAAAGAAAGAAAAAAAAAAGGAAGAATGAAAAAACATTAAATGCCAAAAGTTTTCGGGGGTCTACAACGAAAAAAAGTATAAAAGAGTTCAACAGAAACGGCTAATACTTTAAGGGGCTCTGAAGAGAGATTGTTTTTAGTTTTGGTTAACATGTGCTGTTATAGTCCATTACGTGGTAATTGTTAAGCAGAACATCAATTTTTGTTTTCTCGGTTATGCTTTTCTTGTTGTTGTTGCTGTTGCTGTTGTTGTTGGTATTGCTGTTGTTCACACTATTTTGTGATGTAATCACAATGACGTTTGGAATTATTTTTCTTTTTTTTTTTTGTAATTTAAACAAATTTGCTCAATTGAGCAGAGTATTTTGCGGTCTGCTAAGTATTTCATGAGATAAATTTTTTTTTATTATTATTATTTATTTATCTATTTCCTTATATTGTTAGTTTTGGATTTAAAAAAATTTTAAATTTCGATTGTATTGTGTGCACGTACGTACTTCTTTTCTTTAAGCATGTATTTGTGACACAATTTTCCAGGTGCGCCTGGAATTTTTGGGGTATCTGTGCAGCTTTGCCCGTATGCCAGTCTGCATATTATTCAGCTTGGCATAATTTTCGTTTGTTGATGTAGGTCTGGATTTTCAGGGCATTGCAGTGCAAATATCAAATACGAAGTACAGTGTACACTATGTATGTGGAGAAAAATTGAATAAGAGCGCGAGAGATAACGATTGATGCGGAGAAAGAGTACAAATTCAAATGAGAGAGAATTATATGTTTGTGTATATATTTTATTAAAAACACAAATAAGAAAGTTAAATTTTGTGCGTTTTAAATGGAAATTTGTGCGGATGCTCAACACTTTAGACGATAGATAAAAATTCTCAAGTATTTTGTTAATTGTTAAATAATCAATGATCAAAATCCAAAAAAAAGATTTGCATTTAAATTTTTATTCATTTCTCATTTAGAAGTTACGAGCACTTTGATAGATCTGAAGGCGATACTTGACTATCAACCGCCAATTGCCAAATGCCAATAGCTTAATTTTAAAGTTTGGACATGGGAACGTGATTAACTTGCCCTTTTTTCTACATGGCTTTCATAAATATTGGTTACAAGTTTTTCATTAAAATCAGTTATACCTTAGAACTCCGTTAGGTGTATACATTTTTTTTTATATTCTTTTTAAAGTCTTTCTTAATCTTAATCGAACATTCCTACTAATTCTAAAACTTGTCTGTGGAAATAAACTCAAAACTCCATATGTGGTTATCTTCAGTTTTCAGAAGTTTACAGTAATCAAGATCATATTAACTTCATAGATTACTTGATGAAATATTGAAATATAATAAATATAAGGACAATCTTAAAATGATTGCATACTTCTATCGTTGTGTGTTGTACAACTCTCATTTAAGACATTTCTGTAGATTTCCTTATGATCAGTAAGAATTAAAATGCCCAAAAATTCGAATAATTTTATAGAAATCACTAAAACCAAACAAAAATGAATACCTTTTCTTCATTTTGGTTATGACGGTTCTCCGAATCCGTTTTGTTTCAATCTTTAATCCTTGAATCATATGTTATTCACTAATATATCTTCAAGCTACACCAAAGTTTTCTTTCTGTTTTCAGTTGTAATTTTCGAAAGATGGAAAGAGGCACAATGCTAAGTCGACTCAATATCCTAAAACATGGTCATTCACATGATTTCTGGAATTTCTGAGCTATATATTACTAGACATTACCAACACATTTACAAAAGCACTATACTCTTTTTCTTCGGTCGATGTTGAATATGAAAATTAATAATATTTTTAAATTTTTTTAGAAATTTGTAAAAAAAATTGTTAAACTACACTTAATAAATTACTTTTTAAAATTATTTAAAAAAAATATAGAATATAATCATTAATTATTTTCTATATTTATATTTCATTTTATTTTATTTTTATTTTAATTTTTTTTTTTTTTTTAAGCCTACTATTTCTAGTTAATACTCAGTTTCAGTTGAAAATTTTTATCCTCTCCCTCTACAAAAAAAATTTCTATAAAAACTTTAAACTCTCAACTTTAGTTTTAATTTGACTTAATTCCCAATCATTTCACAAGAGTATCTCATCGAAGAAAGAGCTTTCGCTGTATTCATTGAAAGCTTTTGTCCCTGAGACTGTAATAAAAATGACGTATAAGACCAGGAAGTCTTGCGTATCTTGTATACAAAAAAAAAAAAAAAAAAAAAAAAAAAGAAACATACGTAAAAAAGAAAAAAAACTAAGTCACGCGACTTTCTAACAACACTATAACACACATCAAACGTAATAGTTAGATGGTTAGATAGATACCGAGCACATTAGCCTCTGTTTAATGGCAACAACAAGGACATGTTTTGCAGTACTTTAACACAAGCTCAGGTGTTTTGCTGTGCACATGTGCTATATTGTGGTGGTGATGGTGGTGCTAGTGCTAGTGCTGCTGTTGCTGCTGCTGCTGCTGCTGGTGTTGCTGCTCCCGTGTACACGAGTATATGGATGCATTGGTTTTATGAAATTTTTCGTTTACAGCTTAGAGTTACCGGTCAGTATATTTATAATATCTTCTGCTTAGTGTTTAACGGCATTTTCGCATCAAAGCGCATGCTCTGTTCTTTTGTTTATTAAAAAAAAAAAGAAAAACAAAAACAAAAAACGAAAAATGAAAAACGAAAAACAACAAAAATTCCGCATCATTGGCATAAATGTTAATGACTGGAGTTGTTATGCCTTAATGTTAATGCTGATGCCACTGTTGCTGCTGTAGCATGCTTTCATATATTTATATGTATATATATATACATATATATGAATATGAATATGTATATATCACTGTATATACATAAATTTAACACATTTAAGCCTCAAATGAAAAACAGCAGAATAATATTTTAGTTATTCCCTGAAAACATTAAATACTCACTCGCACCATCACGTGCAGCCAATTATAAATACAATAAATTATGTTTTATTAAATTTTCAAGAACCCATGATTCGTACATATTTATGAAAGTTTTAAATAAAGACACAAGTGCTTACCTTGAAGCATATGTTTGATACTTATTATGAATGATAAACATATAAAAATCGCTTCTTTTTTCTTTTCTTGTTTTTTCTTTTTTTCTTCTTTCGTTTTTATTTTTGTTAACCATGGATTTCAGTTAATAAACCGATCGAAACTATATATATTAAGTTTTTTCTTCGGCATTTAAATTATTATCATTTCTCTTTCAGTGGTTAATGAAGAAAATACTTAAAAACTTTCGTGTGCGTTGGTTTTCTCAGGTCTCGAAGTATTTAAGGATCATTTACAAAATTAATTGGTGCACATCAATTGAGAACATGTTGATGTCAAGTTAGCTTTCTTTTTTTTCTATTTTTGCAAATAACAAATGCGGAGAGAAAGAGGAAAAGGCTGAATATATGGACTTGGTGTTAAGTTAAAAAAAAAAGAGAGAGAGGATTAACATTAAGTAAAAAGTGGAAAGATATTTCATCTTTAAGTAAATTTTTTTTAAGTAATTTTTTCTTCGTATAAAATAATTCTTAACAAATTAGTAAAATTTAATCCTGTTGCATTTTATTCATTACCTTTTACCTGTAAGTCTTTAACATAATATTTGTAATATTTGTTAATATATTTTTTTTAATTTCTGTAAAAAAATTATCTTTAGATAAATTTTTTGCATGTCCGAAAACGAGATATTTATTTGCTATAACAAATAGTTAGAATGATGTTACATACCAACACCAGCTAAAAGCTAAATATCTAACAAAAAAACGAAAAAAACCAAAGATTTAATTTAAGGAGCCATACTAAGGCAACAATCTAAAAAAAAAAAATGCATATAATGGAGGTAAAGCTTATAGAAAAAGTGTTAGAAAAATAAATTATTTTTGAAAAACGCAAAAAAAAAAATGATCACAATGGCTTCGTCTATACGGTCCAAATTGGAATTTAAAAAAAAAAAAAAAAAAAAAAAAAAAAAAAAAAAAAAAAAAAAAAAAAAAAAAAAAAAACATTTAATCTAAAAAGACATTCGCCAGACCATCGCAAATGGAACGCAACTAATGTTTAACAGAATAATTAACAATTGGAGCCATCGTATGGGTTAGTTTAATCAAAAAAACACTTTTGAGCTTTTGAAATATTTTATGGAAATGCTTTTTTTTATTGCAAAAAATATTTTATTGTTTTTCTCTATTAATCTACAATCGCAGCATTCGGTAATTGTTGGTATTTTTTTTTTTTTTTTTTTTTTTATGAAGTGTAAAGAATATTTTTCCACGAAGTTATTGGAAATTTTTTTTCATCTCTTAAAATTCATTGCCATTATAGCTTTCTTCGTTTCCGCTTGAGTTGTATCGTAGAAAGATTAGCTTAAAACATTTTAAATGAATTTGTTATCGAACCAAAGTAGTAAGAAGGGCTAACGTGGATGGTGATCATTTTTAACACGTTGTGTAGATATCTCTCATGTCTTGTAACTTTCCTTGATATTTCTCTTCACTTTCTGTTATTTGATTACAAGAAATATAGTCTCTTTAAAGTCAGGTTCTCACATATTGTCCAACTTATCTACTGGAACTGAGACATTAAAAATCATAATGTTTTAAATTAATGCGCTGTTCGTTAGCAATTAATACGAGATTTCAATCCAACAATATTTGCAGAACGTTGAAGCTTTGCATATGCTATTATGATGTTTAATATATCGTACCTTTGGTGATAGCATAAAAGAACTGGCTTCCATAGATGTTACAGTAAATAAGATCGTCCTTTAATGTAAATATTTCTGATTAAATTTCGAGAATTTTTGTTTTGTTTTTTTGTGTATTTTTCGATAGTAAATAAACATAAAAGACAACAACAATTGACGCTAATCCAAGTTAGAATTCAAAAGCATTAGAGTCATTCTGTTTTTTCTATTCTGGTATTTTTTCTCCTCATTAATCCGTGAAGTTATGTATATATGCTTAATACTTTGTCACTTTGTTTACTATCCTTATAATTTTTAAAGATAATTATACTTAAGATTTGTATGGAACGAAAGGAAAAAAAATAATGTATTTTTAATCTCGCTTTTAGTCATTGATCTCTATTAGCTTTTCGTTTTCTATGTCAAGGAATTTGAAAACATTCGTATTTGACTTGAATTAATACAAATGTAAAATTATACCAAATCAAAACAAATATCAAATGTTTTCTCTTAAATTTGATTTTGCTTTCGAGTAAACAAGACAAGTGATGGGTATTAAAAGTATCGGCCTAAGCCCGAAAATAACTGCTTTCTCAATTTAAAGTTAATGCACGTTTAGCCATAACAGCAACCACGAAATGGTTCATTGTGTTTATTGTTCCTATAAATGCTATAGCCATTCTAGTTTTTCGGGGTGTTTAAGGGTAAACGGAAATTGTGACTTTTAACACCATTTTATTTTAACATTAAAAGTTATTTTTTAAGGTTCATTTCTTCACCTGGAAACAGTTATTTTTATTATTTTTTATTTTTTATTCTCCCCCTTTAAATTGCTCTGCTTCCCTTTTCCAGCAGCATTATTATTGCGTTCACTTTTTTTCGTTTTTTGTTCTTTTCTTATTTTCCACTTTGTAAATACGTTGCATATTATTGTTGTCTCTAACTCCTATTTTACAATATATTTGCTACATACAGTTAAACCTGTTTTTGTGCGTCTGAAAATTACATTTCATGTAATACATTTCAACGACAAGAAGAAAAAAAAAGCTTGGGTCATATCAGCTGCTTTTATAATAGAATTTAATGATTGCTTCATACCAGAAGTTGAGGGATATATATATGAAAGAGAAGGATCCAATGGACCAGGGCGCATAATCGTAACTTTTAAGAAATCTTATGTGAAATTCACTTTTCATATATATTTTGGAAAAAGAAAAAAAAAAAGAAACGATCGAATAAGCCTGACTCTGATATTTGAATAAAGTTTTCGATTTTAGGATGCGTAAATCACGTTACTCTGCAGCAATTGCTCAAATAACACAAAGCACACTTGCAACAGAAACTTAATCGTTCACGTTACCATTAGAAATCATTGAATTGTTCGCACAGCTATCAAAATGAAAAACTTTTAGCGAAAATTATATTATAAAACGGACAAAAAGAACACGTATATGAAGTGATGCAACTTTGCAGGAAAATGGAAATGCATTTCCTCAAAATAAGTAACAGTTACGAAAGAAGTATGAAATTTCGAAAAGAATATCGATCGTGTGTGTTGGTTATCGCAGCATTTACAAGCAGCTGATCAAGCAATCATTGTCGAAAAAACCCTATTACAGACTATATTTTAAACAAAAAAAGAATCAATTTTAATATCTTCGAGTGAAGGAAGCGATTACGAGTCAACTGATCGCACGAATATGCGTATTTTGTATATGTTTTGAAATAATTTCTGTCTTCATGTTTAAAATGAGAATTTAAAAGTTGTTATGAAATGCTTTCATGTACAGTTTAATTATTTATTTTATTTTCTAAAACCTTTAACATTATCCATTTTCTTGTTCCGAAAGTAAACTTAAACAAAATCAAGTTATGATTAAGATTTGAGTCAAATTTTCTTTTTGGTATATAGGTTTGATTTTTCCATTACTTGTAAAAAACAACATATGGTTACTGTTGAAATTTTCATTGCCCTCGATACGACCATTTTGCTTGTTGACACACCAACCAAGCAAACAAGACTCATCACTGATAAAGTCTCATCACTGAAAAAGCCTCATCACTGAAAAAGTCTCATCACTGATAAAGTCTCATCATTGAAAAAGTCTCATCACTGATAAAGTCTCATCACTGATAAAGTCTCATCACTGATAAAGTCTCATCACTGATAAATTCTCATCACTGAAAAAGTCTCATCACTGATAAAGTCTCATCACTGAGAAAGCCTCTTCACTGAAAAAGTCTCATCACTGAAAAAGCCTCATCACTGAAAAAGTCTCATCACTGATAAAGTCTCATCACTGAAAAAGTCACATCACTGAAAAGGTCTCACCACTGATAAAGTCTCATTACTGGAAAAGTCTCATCACTGAGCAAGCCACATCACTAAACAAAATTCGATACAAAAAATCTTGATTCAAACACTATTGGTTCGATCACACAACCAGCGTATTTTCTACGCGTTGCATGAGCGGTCCGGCTTCACTTTTTTGTGTTAGATGAATTTTATAAGAATGAAGATGCAAATCCAAATGCAAAATACACCTTACTTTGCCATAAGATAGACTCACGTATTATGTGGACCGTGTAATGGATAAACTCAGATTTTCTTCAATAATTTCAGTAGTGGCACTAAGACTTTTATTCGATCGAACTTGCGTTTCGATGATATGTGAGCCTTAACGAATCTTTAACAGATTCATTTTCTTTAAACTTCTTCACTGTTTTGCCCATAGAATGAATAAATAATTATAATTTAACATCAATGAAAATATGTAAGCATTTATCGTAATTTTGTACTTCAAGGCAGTAAGTTTTGTACTTCAAGGCAGGATTAATCTTGTCTTTCAACGAATCGATATTCAATTTCTTCAAAATAATATCTTTAAAATGCTTTTAATCCTATTAAATCATTTTGGAATTTATTTCAAATGCTTTATATATAAATAATAAATTGATTTCAATATTTAAATATTTAGTTTAAATTTTTAGTTATACACGCGCATTAAATATTATTAAATATAAAATGAAACATATTTAAAAACCACATACAGATGAATTTTAAAATAAAAGAATTTTAATAGTTATTAAAAATAAACGGCTAATATTTTAGTAATTATTAAATAATTAACTGTAAAAATTTACTAAGAGAAGAAAGTTCATTTATGGTATCAATTAAGTCATATCTATATCAATAAATTTATTTATCAGTTGTGCATTGCCAACGGCACGCTGACAATTTTCAATCAAGAAATCAAAAAAAAAAAAATAAAAACTCACCAAAGACAACAAATATTTTCCTTAGCATCTTTGTAGAGAGAAACAAAACTTTATACGGAACCTAGTTATGAAAGTTCAACATTATGCAAGAAATAAATTTACTATAGAAAAATTATTTTAAAAAAATTTTTGGAAAATTTCAAAAGAAATTGCACTAAAATAGAAGCAGAGCGAGAACGGTTATTTCATTCGAAATGTCTGGCATTAATATACGTAAGAACCGCTTACAGCCAGTCATTGCTAAAATTAATTTTCACTATAAATTAAATATGTATGAACGTACGCATGTATGCATACATATGAAACGCATATACAAATGTTTTATATTCTGTGTTTCATACTCTCTATGAGTTCAGGCCAACGTAAAATTACTTATACATATATATGTGTATAATAAACGTAATGCTGGAATATGGTCGTAATGGGCGTGAGACAGATATAATTAATAGTACAAACCTTTGCTTATGCACACATTTACCATTGGGCTTTTTTTTATGCATATGGTTTAAAAGAGCACACACACAGAGAGAGAGAGAGACATATATATATATATCTATATATATATATATATATATGTATATATATACACATTATGTATGTCTGACTGTAAATGCAAGTCATCGGTCAAATATAAAATAAAAAGAAAAACAAAAAATGAGAAATTCTTTGCATATTAAGCACAATTTTTAAGAAACAAAAAAATATATTTTTAAAAAAAAAGTTTAATAACCAAAAAACCATTTAAGAGAGAGGAAATATGTTCACATTTATTCTTTTTATTGTAAAAAAAAAAAAACGAAAAAAAAACAAATAAATAAAAAACTAATACAGAAATAACAAGAAAGAAACCTGAATTTCAATTTATAAAAGCGCTCTTCTTCCTATTCAGCTATTTAATTATGGTTGCTCAAATGTAATTGACCTCAATATATGTTTTTTTTTATTTTAATGTTAAAGTATTTCTCGCTTCAGATACTTTTTACAGGATATTTTTCGATTTCTTCTTTCAAAAGTTAAGAAATGTATATTTTTAAAGAAAACTCATTTCCCTAAATTTATCCGATGCACTATATATATGTGTATGTATATATATATACATATATATATATATATATATTCGTTTTTTCCATCTTATGCCACTCGTTGTTAACGGTATGCTAACTTTGCTGATAGCTTTGTAATTTTTTGCATTAGTTAAGCTGTTAGACTGGTTTGTGTCATTCATTATCTAATGTTTGTTTAATTGAAAAAAATCTATATCCTTTTCTATAGCTAATGTACAATTGCATCTTGTAAATATTTATTGCAAATGATAGAAGTATTTTTTTCAAATTTATTTATGAAATAATTCGAACTCTTTTTTTTTTGTTTTTCTGACGACTCAAACAAATGCAAGCCTTCAACTCATATACGTTCCTTAAGTCAGTCACGTTACCGTGTCCGAAATATAAAAAAAGCACAATTTTCTACAAGAACATTCCTATGGGAATATTATACACTTTTTATTTAGTATACGAAGAGAAAGTTATCTATGTCATCAATATGGCAATGATTTTTAACAAATTCATTTATTGCCCGATTAAGTGTTATATCTGAATATTAAAAATTTTTCATTTTTTGTATACAATTCTGGTTTTGGTTTGAATCTCCTATGGAACGATAAAGTTATTAGTTCAGTGAACTTAAATACCAATTGAATATTTTCCATGAAGATCAAAGCGAAAAGCTTTTATACCATAGCTTGAATGGAAGGGATCAGACATTCCTAAGAAGAGAGCAGAATCGATAGAATCAGATTAGATCGAAAAATTTTGAACTTTCACGCATACACGCATTACATTTTTCATTTCCTCTGTACTCATATGTCTTATACGCGGTAAAATATTACGAAACGTAAAAGTCGAGTTGAATTTCCTTATAAGAAATCAAATTTTTCGTTTATCCTGGACAATTATAATAAATAAATAAATTCGTATTAATACATACTTTTGTAAAAATCAAAGGCTGAGGTTTCATGACGTATTTTGACACTTTTATGCAAGTTGTTAAATCGTATGTTGTTTTCCGATTAAATAGTTTATTTAAAAAAAAAAAGTAAAGGAAACTATATAATTGGGGCTTATTTACTATTTTTAATAGAAGATAATATGTCATTACAATCACTTCTTTATTATGAAAACTTCCATGACAGTAAATAGTTAACCCATAACAACGCGATATAATGAAACGTTTTATTTAGAAGAGCGTGTGTCACAATAAGGTCTACGAAGCACTCAAAAGTATTTTTTGCTTAACTTCAATTATTGATCGCTGTATTATTTTTCTTACTTAATTGCGGGAATTCAGCCCCTAGGGAAGATCCGATATATATATATATATATAGGAGCTGGTTATATATATATATATATATAGGAGCTGGTTATAAAAACTATTCTCTCGTAAAGATTAGTTTGGAAAATATTGAGAACATAAAGTTATGTTAGTACCCTTTGGTCAAGAATTCCCGGAATTAAGTAATAAAAAATAATACAGCGATCAATAGTTAAAATTAAGCAAAAAACACTTTTGACCGTATTGTATATTAGATACTAGTACTAAAATACGTCAGCGTAGTATATCCAAATATCTGTCATAATCGCCTTCAATGATTTGCTTTTACCTGATTTTAAAGTAAAGTGTTTTTAAAGTATTTTGTTTTCCTCTTACTTCATTTGTGCGTTCGTTATGGCATTTTTATTCAGGCAATTATTCTTCCCTTTTTTTTATTTTTTTTTTATTTCAAGAGCTCTACTTAAAAATTTATTATAGTTTTAATTAAAACATTAAAGAGCATTGAAAGTAAAATCTTAACAACACATCGTTAAAGATAAAAGAGGCAATAATATTAATCGGATAAGCTAACGGTCTATTTTTGGGTCGGTTTGTCGATTTATGCGTACTGCTATAATCCTCTGCTTTTTATTTTTACAGCAATAATTAAAGGTGTTGTAGCAGAAACATATAAAGTTCGTAATGTCAAGAGAGAGAGAGAGAGACAGAGAGAGAGAGAGAGAGAGAGAGGGAGAAGGAGAAAGAGAGAGAGAGAGAATTCAAGTTAATTTACTGTGTGAACTCCCCAACAAAACGTATGTAGGAAAAATTAAATTGATAAATACCAGCAGCAGGGCTAAGCATTTGAACGAAATAGATAGAAGAAAATGCTGAATCGGTTCAAAAATAAAATTTCCATAATGTTTTAATTACATATATTTCATAAATAAAATAAAATACTATCTTTTGGTCTTGTATAAAAAGAAAGAACTTTTTTATAACATCATAAACCAAAATTAAATACACAAATTAGTAAATATCAAGGACAAGTAAAGATGATAAAGAATAGAACGGTGCAACACAAAATGAATGAACGGATAAAGAATGATCTAATTAAACATTTTGCTGTATTTGTATATTAATAAAATGAGTTTAATTATAAAATTTTGTAATCACAGCTTTACTTATAAAAATTTAAATACGATAGCATTACAAAATCTAGCAACATCAGACCAGTAAATGTGTTGACGTTAAAATGTTAAAAATAAAAAAAAAATTAATAAAAATTTTAATTCTAATCAAATTATTTCATATAATTTCGGAAAATTAAACGTTAAGCAATAAAAGTGTTTTCAACTCTTGATCCGTAGAAAAAGTGTTCCTATTATCCTTATTTTCTTAATTTTTTTTTGATTATATATAAATAATAGGTGGGCTGAAAAGTACGCAGGCTGACACATAGATAGCGCTACTAATATTAAGTCCATATGATTTTTAGTTAGCCTTAACCGTCAAAAGACACGTATAAAAATTTGATAGCTGTTGCACTATTAGTATTTGAGTTATAGCATTTTTAGTGAAGCAACTTTTGTTAGTTTGAAAAAATGGATAAAAAGAAATTTCGTGTTTTCATAAAGTATTGCTTTTTGGCGAAAAAAAATGCTATTGAAGCTAAGGTTTGGCTTGATAAACATTATTCGGACTTTTCATCAGAAAAATTAATCGTAGAGAAGTGGTTTGTTAAATTTAAACGAAGCGAAATGAGCACCGAGGATAATACACGCAGTGGACGCCCCAAACAGGGTGTTACCAACGAAAACATTAAAAAAGTGCACAAAATAATTTCGGATAACCGTAAAGTGATGCTATACTGAATAATAAAATCAAATTCTGTCAAAAAAAAGACATTTTCCATAGGCCAACATGGCGTACGAACTTTTCAGCCCACCTGGGTTAAACACATAAGACAGAAAAGTTTTTATTCTCTCTGATATAAGCCGTTCCATTGAAAGAGAGTCTGTTGAACTGACCCTTATATAATACCTTCCTTATATAATGCCTTGGATAACAACTTCTTATATAATACTTCCCATCGAAAGAGGGTCTGTAGAACAATCACAAATACTTGTCGGAAATCGATTTAACAACTGTTCTCATACAGTTAGATATAGATTTCGCAGAAGAGCCATTCATGGAAACAGGAAACCAAGAGCATAATATAAAATTGTAATTTTTTTTTTACGGTACTAAGAATCTTTTTATAAAACAGATAAACCTAATAAGAAAACATTGTACTTCTTGATAAGAAGTTATTAATATATATTAGAAGAATATTACAGTAAATGATTGATGAACAGGTATAGAACCGTTAATTTTTATATACATACGGATTAGATTTTTTTGTTCCTATATTGCACTTATTGTATGTACTTCGAAGAGTTGACATGTCCTGGCAGAAGTCATAAAATATGTTCGTTTTACCGAATTCGATTATTTTAAAAGCATTTTTTCTCTGTTAACAGACAAACTTCACCTTTTGTTGGTATATATAGTTCACCGTAATTGTCAAAGGAATTATGCTTTTATAATTAATAGATTAAAGACCATTTGTATGATAAAGAAGTTGTAGCGCAGTGATATTTAGTTAAAAAATCAACATTTTATAAATCGCACAATTCGAAAAATGTAAAAAAACTCATGTATTTTTTTTTTATTATTTTGTCTGAAAAGACATTTTTTTAAGCATTTTTTTTTTTTTTTGCTTTTAATATTTAAAAATTTTAAAAGTTATACAAACAGTTTTATCAATAGCAGACATTGTTTCTTTTCAACATGTTTAAAAAGCGTTTTAATAATAATAATAAACGAAAAAGTATGTGTAGTTTAATGTGAACTATAAAATGCTTGTTGCTACAACCCTTGAAAAAATATATATAGAATTAGACTCAAGTCCGTGTCTAAAAGGGAAATTTTCAGAACCATTACTAAATACTTAAAGGAAAGATAAAACGTGAACACTTATGTATTAAAAAGGATCCAAAGTTCTAATCTAAATTGAAAGTCTCGGCACAATTCAACAGAAAAGTTTTCTTTATTTTACTGGTAGCTACAGATAAACGTATTGGATCAATAAGAAATAGAAACGATCTTAAGTTGCATTATCAAGCTTTTGTTCAAACGTTCGAGAACATGAGAGAATATAAAAAGAAAAAAAAAATAAATAAAACTAAATCAACTTCAAGTTGATATTCGTGAGTGCTGAACTTTGGTTTTTAAGAATTTTGCCTAAATTGCTTAAAATAGTTAACATACTCTTCTTTTGGTAGTAATGGTAACAAACAAACAAAAAAAAAAAAAGAAAAAAAACATAAATAATAAAATATAAAACATAAAATGTTTTTATAAATAAACACCGACATTATGAAAAGGCAAAATTCTTCCAAAGCTTACCAAACAGTTTAATAGTTTGCGAAAATTGTTGACAACTTTTTCCTTTTGGATGAGGGAACAGAAGCAAGAATTCACTAAAGAATTGCTCTTTTTTTTTTCTTCTCTTTCTGTAGATGCTTTTTTTTATTTAGTTTGCTAAACAAACTTTACTCAAAACCATAATTGGTTAATTTGTTGACATTAACACAAACGTATGTGAAAATGTGAGTAGCTTTTAACACATATACTATATATAAACATGCAACTGTTTATGTGATTGTATATATTTTGTAGAATACTGGTTGATGGCTATGAAAAGTTCTTTCACGAAGTCAATGAACTCTTTTGTGAAAGTATATATGTACTCGTTTTTTTTTTCTTCATACAGTTTTGTATGTTTTAAGTTTTAACAAAAGAGACCAGCAGCCAGCAAAAGATTATAAAAATAAAGCTAAATACCACAAAAGACCTGCCAGTCACACTACACACTGGTCTACAATTTTATAAAATCCATGTATATGATAAAACAAAAAATAATAACAGCCAGTAATTTATATATATTAGTCAAGGAACGAATTTTACACACCCTCGAAATAAGTAAGAAATTCGTGGATGTTTGATTAAATCAATTGAGAACAATTTCGTTTCACATGTTAACTTCTATAAATTTTAGTTTACTACGTACTACTCAGCTGTTAAAGAAAATATTTTGTTGCTTTTGTCTTTTATTATATTTGCAGTTACTTTGCGTGGTTGGAGGGGAGGGGGGGAGGGGGTTGGTATTCTTAGAAGGCACATACTAAGACCACTTTTAAAAATTCATTTAAAAACATTTATGTAAAGTTTCTAGTCCACGTTTTAAAGTTTTGACATCATCTCGACCAAGGGGCAATCAAACAGATCGTTAAACTCATAAGTTTTAAAAAGATTTCTTTCAAAATTATTCACTTCATATTATCTGTCGAAAACACATGATTGGCTACTATGTTATTACAAACGGTATGGCAATATTAACATATTAACATTTTCTAGTGATAGTTACAAAAAGTAAAACGCGGAAAAGCAGTTATCGAAAAGTTCACTGATCTTTATTTTGGGATTTAGTGAGTAACAGAGAAATAGCGGTAAGGGGTGAAAATATGTTTTATATGCAATTATTTGATTTAATATAAAACCGTAGTCTGTGTAAATAATTAAATTTTAAAATTTTTTATACTCATAGCAGACCCATATTGACGACACGAGTTAATTAAGTAAATTTTTGTCTAGCTATATACGCAGCATAACGAAAGGTGTTATATGGCGTATAAGTAATAAAATATAAAATTCAGGCAAATTTTTGATTGAAGAAAGTACATTAAATTTCTCAATTGTTTGCGATGTACAACAAAAAACTATATGTATGTATATATATATATATATATATTTATATATGTATATACATATATATATATATATATACATGAATAAATTAATGCGTAATAGGTAATAAAGTACCAAGTAAATAATATTATTTATGTTAGTTGGTCGTTGTTAGATTCCTCAGAGTCTATATAAATCAATCTCGTTTGTGCTATTAAACGATTCGGTAGTCTGGAAAAGTTATTGATGTCAAAAATAAGCTATAGAAGGAAATATAAGAAAAGTCGTAAGTTTTATAAATATTTATAACAGTTAAAGCTCTGGATAGCGGTTATTAAATGCAAGGTATACTGACCGTTCTTGATGTTTCACTAGCGAAACCACCAATTACCGGTAATGATATCATCTTTTAATATATATTAAACTACAGATACGATGAGCCGAAATAAAATACAAAAATATATTATATATATATATTTCATTCATGCCTTAACTGTGAATCATTTTTGTATTTTATTTATTTATATATATATATATATATATATATATATATATATATACATATATATATATATATATATAGTAGTATATATATATATAGTATATATATATAGTATATATATATATATATATATATACTATATTCCGAAAAGAACTCATAGAGTGTGATCTGATGTCTTAGATGCGAAAGCATTCAAATTACGCAAATTCATACAAAATAGAAATTTATAAATTTTTTTTTTTAAATCTCAAATTTTATGTAAATTTTATAACAGAAATCTCTATCTCTCTTAACAGGTAAGTAATTTTTTTAACTAAGAAATCTGTGAATAAGCAAAAAAAGAAAAAACGTCAGACTACAATGCATTATATAGAAATATAGAAACTAAAAGTCAATAGAAACATTAATTGAAATCACTGACATTTACAACAATGACCTTAAATGTCAGAGAAATGTTTCGGGGAACATCAGCTTCTCTCCCATATCGAAACAGTTTTGAAAGAGAATACAATAAGAAATAATTTGAGCTCTAAAGTCGAAAATTGAATCTATCTATATAGTGTATGATCTATTTTGATTCATTCCTCATCGTTAAACTTAAAAAGAAAAACATCAAACACTATATTAATCTTAAGGTTTGAGACCAATATATATTAAGTTAAAAGTTACAGATAATTATTATTTTTCGTTCCATCTACAGGTATAAAGTTTTCTTTTTCTTTTTAAGATTATTTTAAAATATTTAGATGCATATTTGTGTTTTTTCTTGCAAACTTTTATGCAATAATGAGTAGTATTATAAAAACATAGATTTGAAAGAGTGAATTTACGTTTAAGTTATCCAGCTGCGAACAGTTTTCCCGTTGAGCTACTCAACTAAGGAAAGAAATGTTACAGAAAGTAGGATAAACAAGCATCATAGTATCTCATCATATTTTTCACGAAATACATTACGTAGATGATAGAGATTTTCAACTTTAGTTGGACCATTGTTTGGCTTTCATTTAAAGTACATCAAAGAACCAGAGAAAATGATGGTACATAGAAAAGGTTTAACTTTTTCATGCAGAGCACTGTTTGAAAACGTATACTATTTCAGATGCAGTGTACAATTTAAGGCATACATTTCAAGCAGAAAAATAAACAAAAAATATAAATTTAAATTTATATGACTTGCCGCGTCGTCGACTTTAAGTCAATACGTTACATCAAAATGTTTAAATATAAAATTATTTCTCAAACAGCTTTTCGATCAGCAGCATTTTTCGTTGATTTTATCGTTAGTGTCACAAAATATTTCAAATCGATAGCTATTATCGTTTATAAATAACAGTTTTTTTTTTTTTTTGTTTATTGTGGATGAGATTATAAAGTAATCAAGTACATTTAATTTAAACTTAAGTTCTGGCCATCTTAAGTAAAAAAGTCCCGATCATGGTTTTCACAAAAGTACAGACGATCAGTATGTCGCAATTAATTCGCTTATATAGGGAAATTAATTCTTTGTAGTAAAATTAGGGGTCTATTTAAAAATGGGGGTTCAAAAGTATAGTTTTTTCTTAGATAATGACGAATTCTGTGTAAAACGAAAAACTCGTCTATTGGGGAGTATTTTTCTATATCAGTGCTATATTCCAGTTTAATGATTAAAATGTATTTTATAATATGTGGCCAAACATTATTTTGGTTCAAAGCTTCTCATCGTATCTCTCGTTATGTTACGACTGTGTCTCCCATAATTCATTGCTAAACGTCATCAAGGGCGCGAACTCAAAAACATTAGGATTTAGTGTTGATTTTTAATGCTTTGATCGTGCGGTTATCAAAGTGTAACCACATTCCACAATTTATCAGAGATAAAATGTCTTCTCATTTCAATTATTGAAAACTTTACTTCGTCTCAACCAGGAAGATCGGCATAATCGTCGGCATATAATTCAATATATTAAGTGCCAAACAAAAAACAAATTTTTGTACACTTCCCCGATGTCAAACATTCTACTTTTTTTTTCCAAAAATGTATTAATATATATGATGAATTGTAGGTATAAGTCACATAAATGTGTAGACTTTATATAATTTATTTTGTTATAACAGTCAAGCATTTACTTTCAAAATAGAAAAAGAAAACGAAAAATTATTTTTGGAATGGAGTGCTTTTTCAAATTTTCTATCTTGTATAATTTAAAAAGTATATTACAACTTAAGTTGTTAAGTTGTATAGCATTTAAGCCACCTGGTGACACAATTACGGATGATGCTGCTTCTGATAAGTTCTACTTTGTTCTATTATAGTAACGTTGTGTTGGCCTGGCGATATAAATCAGTTGCTTACTTACATTAGTATACAAGTGCTTGTAGGCATGTAAGTGCGTGGTTGTATGCATCTGACATATGTTAATATGTCACACAGCGGTAGTAATCACAATAATAGAAGTTTCTTAATGTAATTTCGCTACTTCTATTACTCACAGTATATAAATATTGTAACCTCCAACAGTTTAGCTACTCATACGTAATGAATCTACATAAAATATTCATGCATAAACCACAAGTTATATATCTAAAATATATAGAACCTTTCAAAGTTAAAGTGAAGATAAAATACTTTATTTATTTAAGTATATGTAACATCGAAGGATCAAGTATTATTTTTATGATCAATTATTACTTTTTTCATTTTTTTCAAACTAACGTGTGCGACGAAACTTCATGTAAATTTTGCAATTCTTTATCGGATTCTAGATCTCTCGCCGATAACTTCTAATCAAATCTATTTCGCATAGAAATATTCTCAATTCATAATATCGGCACTGAGTTGCCCGATATAGTCTAACTAGAGTAGTTATCTTCAAGCTTGAAGCTTTGTCCAGCTTTTGGCAGCAGGTGAACGTAAGAAGCTTGTGGTCTGTAAAGATGATAATTTCTAAAAAGTTCTGGAAACGCTTAAGGTATTGCTTGTAAAACATTATCGTAAGTGCTATAATGGGCTGTAAATCCTGTCGAGAAAAAGCAAATCCAAGCACCCAACCATCATTAAAAGAAATCGCGCGAAATCGTACAGGACACTTGTCTGGCATTATATTCTTGTTGAGTACTCTCTGTAGTCACCGCAGTGGTCGTATTCGTGTTTAGATTTTGGAACAAGTTGTAGGGAATTTTCCCAATTATAATACTTTTCCATAGACGAAGTATAGCTAATTGCATCATATAATTAAATTCTGTTTAGATAATTGTAATTTCTTTTTAATGTTACTTTTGATCAGGAAATTTTCCATCTTACAGTTGCTCTTACTACCATTATCGTTCGTTTATTTACCTTACTTGCTTACTTTTAGGCGTAGTCTTCTAATAGTTTCTGGTCGATTAATATTCTTTCTCTTGATCTGTTAACACTAAAATGGATTAATTATAATTTCCCTAATAGAAATCCCCACAAAAATAGTCTCGCAACCTACGATCTACTTTATTTGTAACAATCTTTCTTCCGTTACGAAATCATCTTCTAATGTTTATATATATAAGAAGTATATGCTGACAACATCAGTCTATTTTTCACCTTTAAGTAATATCCTTACTCAGGTCGTTGTCGATCTGCTTTAAATAATTTAGTCGCATGGTGCACATTATAATGTAAAATTAACAATAAAAAAAAAACCGCTTTCAAGACTATGTTCCATCATAACTGTGTATAAGTTACACGTTCACAGAATCTGCAGAGTTTTGACTCGTTCCTTGGTCTTATTCTTTTTGACGGTGAACTTTTTCTAGATTATAAATCGAACCATTCTTAACTAAAGCCAGATATGTGTTTTAGGTTTTATTAAATGTTGACTTATAAAAAATAGGCTTAGTAAACTCTTCACCTACACCTATACAGTAATATGTCTCTGCCATATGGTAACCTTTCTATGATTACGATATTAATTCGATGGAATCTTTACAAACAAAGTTTTGGCATTCTGCACAGAGAAATCGAGCTTGGAATGCAATATTTACATTGGTACTATACGGAAATAAATTATTACTTATTAGAGCCTAGAGTCTAAATTATTACTTACTAGAGTCTCGAGCATAGAGCCTAAATTATTACTTACTAGTCTAGAGCATAGAGCATAAATTATTACTTACTAGAGTCTAGAGCATAGAGCCTAAATTATTACTTACTAGAGTCTAGAGCATAGAGCATAAATTATTACTTGCTAGAGTCTAGAGCATAGAGCCTAAATTATTACTTACTAGAGTCTAGAGCATAGAGCCTAAATTATTACTTACTAGAGTCTAGAGCATAGAGCATAAATTATTACTTGCTAGAGTCTTGGGCATAGATTCTAAAGTATTACTTTCTAGAGTCTAGAGCATAGAGCATAAATTATTACTTACTAGAGTCTAGAGCATAGAGCATAAATTATTACTTGCTACTACTATTCTGCATTCTTACTCCTTGATGTTATGTAAAATCAAACTTCTATTTCCATTAGTTATATTTGTTTGGGATTGTTTAGCTCTTGCTAAGCAATTTTGGTGATGATTTTCAATTTCATCTGCAAGCGAATTCTTAACTTTTTTTAATCCATTTTTTTGTGTATCGACTGCACTCGATTATCTCTCAATTTTCTTAGTTAATTTCTACATGAATTTTGTTCTTCAGATTCATTCCCTTTCGTCCTCTTCGCGGCATTTTTTGTTGCTATAATAATGCAATTACACAATATTTTCCAAGTTTAACCTTCGAAACACACATTAAATATTTTTTTTTCATTTATTTTTTTAATCTGCTTGTAGCGAAGTTCCGCGGCCCGGATAACTTATAAAAATTATTGCAATTTAATATATAATAATTTATAAAGCTATGCATATATTATATGTAAATTTAAATATAATCGGTCCAATGTTTTATTATGTGTTAGAAGTTAGCCTACAGCGCCACCTATCGGACTCTAGTGACGTTTCGCAGCTTGCTCGACTTGAAACAAATATTAATTATAAGTTTTATTTCAATGTGTGTGAATGAATGAATGAATATTTTCGCTGTTTTAGAATGACACATGTACAGCGCATATTCATTTTTTGTTTTTTTTTATGTATAAATATATTGACTCGAATAAATGAATAAATAAATTTTATGTTTGTTTAAATATTTGAATATATGGTTTTGAGAATAGACAAAAAAAAAAATATGATTTCTCAGATATATAGATTTTTTTTTGTGTTTTTTTTTTAAATTTTGAAAAAGAAGATTTTGCTGTTCAATGAGTTCATTATCGCTGATAAAATTATTGTTAATTGATTTTTTATTGAACTCTATTCCATTAAAATTTTATTTATAACATTTTTATTTATTTTTGATAGTGAAAGCGAAATTCATTTAAAAAACTCTTTAATAAATCCATTAATTATACTCTGATCGAAAGCATGGTTTTTGTCTGTTTCTTAGTCATACAATTAACTGAATATTTTTCAACTTTTTAACAATTCACACTTGTGTACATTTTAATAATTTTTATTATTAATATTTCAAATAAAGGAAAAGAACGCACGCGTGTGTGTGTGTGTGTGTATGTATTCATATAGACACGCGCAACTAAAGCACATGAAAAATTTATAAACATACGTACGTGCATATGTTAATGAATTTCACACTGAAGCATGGACAAATGAAATTTAGATATGTTTACAGTCCGGATTGTTACTACTAATACTACTGTACTTACTGTACTAACACTATTAGCAGTAGTAGTACTACTACCACTACTACCTACTACTACTATCACTACTACTACTACTACTACTAATACTAATATTACTGCTACTACCGCTACTACACATGCGGTTAATGTTTAATGTTTAAACAATTGGCACTTATGGTTAAATGGACAAGTGGCACCTAATAAAATTGAAACTACCATCACCCATACACTAAACGCATCAACTGATTCGTTTCATTCTAACCACACCCTAGACACCAACTTACAATAATATACATACATACGTACAAACATACATACAAACGTACATATATATATATATATATATATATATATGTATATATACATATATGAGTACTGTTAATCTTTCGTTAGCAGCAACAACAATTGAACATAATGAACATTTTTCGGCATGTCGTACAAGCATTATAAAATTAAATGAAATTTACATATTTGTTGTTAGCACTGAAGAGTAGGAGAGTATAAGTGTGTGTTTATGTTTGAATGTATGCCCGCGTGTGTTTGTGTATTGTGTATTATATGTAAAAGAGTATTACTATGCAAGCAAGCATGTCTATGTGTGTTCAGACGCAGATAAAATTTGGCATATTTAATAAAATGCCATAAAACTTGAATGAAATGAATGTAAATCACGGTATGCGATTGCGAACACACATACACTCATACACTCATACACTCATACACATATCCACATAAATTCATGTACATATTATTACGCAGAAACGTATATATAACATGAATGTAGTCAAACATTTACTACAATTAGTTGAAATATTGTTTTTTTTTTTTTTGTTTTGTTGGTTTTCAGAAATTATATAATTTTTGTTATGCTCTATACAGGAGATGAAAAAGAAATTTTTAATAAAATGAAATAAAAGTTTTACATATGAAGTGTTAAAATAAATTCGATTTATTTGGAAATATTTCAAAAAGTAATCATTTTAAAATGCTTTCATAACACAAAGAATGATATATTTGTGTTGAAGTGAATAGCAAAGTTGTTCATTTTCCTCTAAGATCGAACGTATCTCGGTAACATTTCTATAGTTTTTTTTTTTGTTAGGTTTTGGAATTGTTTTGGAACTTTTTTTTCAGTCTTTTAGTTAAGATTACGTTTGCATTCTTTCACACTATCCAGATCCATTTCCAAACTTCATCTATTAAGGCATCGGTTAAAGTGCTCCGTATTTGGTGTAATAAAGTTCTTATGAAACATAAGAAATATATATTTGAAATTTGGTAAAAAATTTTTACTTGAGTGCATGTATAATCAAAGACGGTGCGAAGCGATAACCGGAATCATCCTATAGAAGATAATGCCTCTTGTTTACTGGGAATGAGTTCACATCGTTATGCCTATGTTATATCGTCTATTCGACGCCATTATACTTAACTTGCATTATATACTAATGACTCGATGGAAAACGTATAAACTTGAAAATTTGTTGTTCTGTTATTTGCGTCCGTGGCCGTTCGGCGTACACACTGTTTTATGGAGTCACGAGGCTCTATCATTAACGGCAACTAATGTTCTCTACTGACCAACAAGAGTGATCTAAACTTTTTAACTCGTTTAATTTAAGAGAGGGAAATTGAAATGGAACACACTTCAAATTCAGGCTTTCATTTTCTTACCTACGATACCATCTAACTTATAACAAATCTCTGTCCAACGGCAAGAAGTAGTGAAATCAATTAACTGTTTACACCTGGGACGACCGCCATCCATAAATTACGCTATAAGGGGAAACTATGTAGGTACCGTAACGCGTTTCATTTTTTCAACTTTTATAATTACAAGAATACAGTCTTGCATATGTTATAATAGTTATAAAAATGTATTGCATTATTATGATTCGTATTGGCAATCCCTACCGCAATCTAAAAGATCTATTGTACTTGCTCCGGCCCTTTGCCCTCTCGCATTGCGATTTTAACAAATACCGCCACCTTTCTGGGTTCGGAGCACCGTATTGTGTTTGGCGTTACGAAATGTTTGCCGAACACCTGGTGTCTGATTCTGCAGATCGCCTCATATTCGCATATAATGTGATAGAACGTGTACGGTGCACTTTCACAGACTCTGCAAAAATCGGTGTCTGCGATATCGACCTTTCAATGGGGCTCCTTGGCCCGCCTTTGATTCCGAAGATTTCATAGTTCTGCGGATTCTCCTGTTAAGTACACAGTCGTTCCTTTCGCTATTTTCAACACCCAAATATCCGGCCACCCACATCGAATGTACTTTGTTTGGCCAATTCGTTCAGCGTTCTGAAGGCACTCCAATATAAACTTATATGTTATCGTGTTCCCAGAGTATTATATAAGATAAAATATTACGGGTATATTCTTATATACATAAAACTAAACAATATGACTATGACTATACCCTATCCAAGAGGTAATAAGAAAATTGTTCGATATACAAGTGTAATGCAAACATTTAGTATTGAAACAATCCTGAATAAAAGTAAATATATAGTGTAACATCTCTTGTGATGAGAGCTAAAATTCATCGTTTGAATGACCGTCTAAATGATTATTGTGAACAGCACAAACAAACCAGGTTGACTTTGCTCGTCACAACTGCAATAAAACTGAAGTAGATGAAGCGTACAAACAATCTGGAGGTGGATGGTGAAATGCATGAAGCCCATCACATACGAAACATGAGACCGTACCCAATAAGTCTCGATCTCCCACTGTTACAACTAATATGATAACAGAAAATTTATTATTTTTGCTTAAAAAATCATAAATACAGATAATTTTGAAGTTTTTTTTGAAATGTGGATGCAAAATTAATTTTTTCTACGCAAGTACATTACATAGTTCTCGAAGCGATATTAAATTGAAAAGACTGTGCCCTTGCACTTTCTAGAAGAGTAGTAACAATTTCAGTTGATTTCTAAGCGCGTTGTCGTTCAGGCTGCTGTCTACACGTATGCACAATAGAGCCCCGATTTCGAAGTTTTTATAAAATCATAAATGCTGCGATCGAATTGCTGTTTATTAAAATGATGACAGAACAAAAAAAATAGTATAACTTTCTGCCGACCAAATTTAACCTGACTGACATGTTCCTATCCTTCGAGGTGGAAAAATAAAAATGCACGAGATATAGGAAAGCATTTGCTTACCAAGGTAAACGACTCTCACTGAAGTCTTAAGAAACTATCACACATACATGTGTAAATATATATATAATACATTGGCAGAAGAAACATCAGATAGGGAAAAAACTACACAGAGCTCAAATATTTAATTCGACACAAACAAAATAAAAGAATAAAAAAAAATTATTTACAACTTTTATAAACGATACCCGCGAGGTTAAAAGTTCATTACAATGTTAGAAAGTTAAGTTATGTTTGTGTTTATTTTACCGCATGATGGCGAAATAAGGTAAAAAAGTTCAGCACACACACACACAGACACACACGCAGATCTCATGCATTGAAGTGACATAAATAAAGTACGTGTGATGCCTATCTTGACCACACATCTGAATTGTTTGTCTTTTGTTTTTTTTTTGTTTCCTTTTCTTGAAGTTTTTTTTCCACTTTTACGTTGCACGTTCCCGTTTAAAAACAATCGTTAAAAGTAAAAGAACGAAGAAAAAGTTAAGAGTGTAACGATTGCCAAAAAGCAAGAAAATTATCCAAAAATAAAATTTCAAACTGCAACACAAAAAAAAAAAGGTAACAATAGAGTAAACTTTCTAATAACGAGTATAGTACAATACCCCAGCTTTTTCTCTAAACCATTAATTTCCTACTCTTTTTTTTTTTTTTGTTTTTTTTCGTTTTATTTTTTGTTTGGTGAATGAATGAATAAAACCCCTAAACTTTGTTTTGTCTCAGATGTATAACGAAACATCGCTGATATGAGTGAGTGTTAGGTGCTGTAATAAGAAGGAAGATAAAAGGGAAAATACTGCATAAGTACGACGGTCTGTCCAGTTAGTGCAAACATAATGATTGCAACAACAAATTAAGAAGGTTAACATTACATATACTTGTATATATGAATGGCAAACAAAAGTGGGCATTGAATATAGCGCACGTACAAGTCGTAAAACTGAAGAGCCACACACAAAACGAAAAGGCAGTGAATTAAAGACACTTGTTTGGCTGGTAAATTTTTCCAGGTTTTTGTTTGTGAGAGCTAAACAAACATAAACAATACCAACTGAATACACAACATAAACTTGCGGTATATGGTTTTGTGTGTGTGTGTGTGTGTGTGTGTGTGTGTGTATGTGTATACGTAATCAGGATACTTAATGGTTCTGATGTTAAGGTTGCTTTATAAACAATAAAAATTCTATGTACAAAAACTCTAGTTGCAGCTTCCTGGTCTACAACGAATTTATTTTAACATCAAAAAAAAAAAAAAAATTTGAAGATCATTGTGCGATTCTTAGTAGATTTAGATTTATAATCGGATAACAAGTATTTAGGTTAATTAGCGTGAAAGTTTTAAAAACAAATTTAAAGGAAATATAGAAAGAATTCTACACTTTTTTAGTTAATCAGGTAAAGACAACGGTTACAACCATTTGCACACGTTCCCTTGAACTTAATTCAAATGATAATCATAAGAGACTTATCTCAGATTCGCAAACGGCATAGAAACGGAAAGAGAAAGGGTTTGAGAAAGGGAGAGAAATAATATAGAACAACTGTTATGCTTTTGTAAATTTAAAAGCAGTTTGGATAACATTTAAAATGAAAATATTTACTGTTTGCTAAAGTGTGCTTTAAGCTTTAAATAGTCATTACTTCTTAGGCAGATTTTAGTTTGTCACACTTATAACCACGTTTAACATATCATACTATAATCCCAGAATACCTCAAGAAACCATAAATTTGATTTCTTTGCGTGGACCGTTTATTTTTCATCATAGAATTTTCTTGTGTACATTTTTTCTCGTCAGAAATGTCTCTTGTTGCTTCACTCTTCTTAGCTCTTCTCTTACCGAACTTTTTACATTGCTCCAATTATCAGATCTTCGGTTTACTATACAGGTATACAGAAATCTTGTAATACCCTGTCCCTGTATCATATCTGGTAGTCGCAAATAATGCGGTCTATGACTTAGTACGGACGAGTAGTGTTTTCTGAATCTTCAAAGATACTTCTGAAAACATGAACATGGTCATTAATTAATTATATACTAATTTTCTCCGTCATGCTGATTTTCCACTATTGTAAAGAAGAAGAGAAAAGAACATCCGCTTCCTTACGATTTTAGCTTTCATTCTACGAACATACATCTTTTCAACATAGTCTACGTATAGTCTACATATTTTGACGGTAGCATAGCAGATAGATTGTAACATAACCTTTCTCAACTTTTTTAAAAAATAGCCTTTCTCTACATACAGTACAGTCCTTTCAGCAAACATATATGTTATACTGTAATATAAGATTTTTTCATGCATAATCTACACCCGTAAAATAATCTTGTTACACATGCATACATACCAATGTAATTTAGTCATTACTGACATGACATACCTTTGTGTTATAGCAACATAAGCATTCTCTACATATATAGTAGTTAACAACATATATTTTACATGCACAGCGAAAATAATATAAAGCGCCACTACAAACATTACTCGCATTTTTCTTTGTGTTGTGGCAGTCAACGACAACGGGGAAGTACGAGAACGAGAGAGAAATCGTAATCTGAGTCCGCAAAGGCAATATATGATGGTCAAGAGATAAATTACGGGAACCATTGCGAAACGTGCACCAGTTTATCCGCAAGTGAACGCAGATTCAATGCATACTGAACGCAGATCCATCAGCTAAGGTACGGTAAGACGAAAAACGGCCGTCCATAGGACCATGCTTGTTGTACCGATCTTTCCCATCTGCTTAGGGAGTTCGCCCTATTCCGTGTGAACGGCGACAGTCTACAGATAATTGAAGGGAAAAAAAAATTCCGAGATGTGTTTTAATTCCAATGTATTCTGTTTAATGGGATTTGGAAAAAATTACTTCATCCTGACGGACGATACGATTAGTTGCATTCTTTATTGACATTAACAAATGCCCAGAATTGGTCAACAAAACAATGCTATAACTCCTAAATCGTATATGATTCGCCAAAATTTGAAATAGCTTGGCTGGAAAGTTTTGAAACATCGACCGAAACCTCCCGGATCTCGCTCATTCAACTGCCACTTTTTTCGCTCTCAATTACGCGAAGTTAAAGTCTCAACAGAGGCCTGTGGAGAAACTTTGATTTAATTTCTCGCTTAGAAGTTTCAGAAGTTCTACAGGGATGCCATTATAGTTTAACCAGAAAAATGACAAAACCGTATCGCTCAAAATAGCATCAACTTCGTCTAATAAATTTAAATATATACAAGAAAAGTTTGGTCGAAGTTTTGGTGAATGAATGATACGAATTTTTTTCTTTACGCTATAGTGTATAGTGTAGTGCATTTAGAAGGGGAAGGGAATGGAAAAGCATAATCTTCTGAGTCGAAATTGTTATCTTAATTAGGGACAACGTATTCATTTTATAACTTCGTGTTGTTAGCAAAAGCGACTGAGAATTTCTGCAACTACGCGTTAAATTTAAGGTAAGTTGGTATCTTAGTGTACTCTTGTCGAACAAATAAACATTTTATTTATTAATTTTTTATACACATCGTTGTGATTCCATGATCCTTCATTTATACACTACTATGTTTAAATATTTGCATGACTACGTATATTGGAAATCAATTGAAATATTCATACATACAGCTGTGACCTACCAGCTAGTAATAGCATACGTGCTGTCCAAAAACTAGTATACCATGACTTTCGCTTAAGGCATTTTGGGCCCTAATAATGTTGTCTGTATACAGCCGTATAAAGCATAAAAACAAACAACAAACGCTCCAAAATACTAGAGTATCACAGTTATGTTTAGATATTGTAAGCAACAACAACAATAATAAAAGAAAGAAAAAAACAACAACAACAATACTCACATGCAATAACAATCGAATAAACACAAATAAAGCAACTCCCAGTGTTTCTGCTTGAAGTAGAAGCAATCGCATTGTCTGGAGTATATGAATGTTTTTGTTAGTTGTCTAAAACAATTGCATATACTGCCTGCCGTTATATATTTTTATAATAGTGGAAAACGGGAACAGGATATCGCAGGGTAGACTTTGGAACACTCAAAAATTTTCATTTTTTTATTTTTTGATGTATGTTAGTTGTCCTCAATTGATTGTCCGCACTTTCTATTTACTATTTCTGTTTTTTGTTTAAAGGTTTTGTTCTGCTTCACAGTTTTTTTTTTTTATTTTTTCTTCATCACTTGATATATGTATGTATTGTTTTATTATGCATTGTTTCCCTTTGTTAGCAGTTAATGTTCGCTTTTGATAGTTTTTTTTTTTATATATATATATATTTTGAGTGAAAATTTTGCAAATAACAATTTTGTTATTTAATTTTCAAGAGAAATATAATGTTAAGCATCAGTTCATTTTTTATTTGCTCTCAAGAGGAGAATTTGTTAAGCAAATTTGTAGAAAGCTGTGTAACAGTGAATTGCTTAGAAAAGTGACTGTTTTTCATAATTTCATAATACACTTATAATGTAATGTAATGTAATGTAATGAAACAGCAAAGCGATGAACTGATAAATATTTTTTTAGATGCATATCATGCTGAGTATTCTACTTTATCAATCAACCCGAGTTATATTTTATAGCTGGCGCTTGAGTACAATCTAGTCTGCAAAATTGATTCAGATCCCTATGTTCAGGCATAAACTGACATGACACTAGAAACGAGAGTAAAATTTTTTCAAAGTGGACGCTACAAATGAATAAACCACAGCTCAGATCCATGAACTAGTTTTCGTTGCTTGGCATTAAGAAGATTTATTTAAAACAACCATTAAAACTTAATTCAGTGCTGATGTTCAAAAAGTAAAGTGAATTCTAAATCAAACCGCTCTCTTCCAAAATAAAATATTCTAATAGGATATCGCTTATTAGTGGGTCTGTCTGAGTTGTTAAGACACCTCTTTTACAGACGTTCTGAATAAAAAATATGATAAGACGATGTTTTAGAGATATTGAATTTCATATTTCCACTAATTTCAGTGAAAACTTTAGCTGATCGTTTTAAAAAAGGAAGTTACGATTTTTATCTATCGGAAACCGGGCGAATCTTCGTAAACAATTTCTTTATATATCTGTATAAATTTTAGCTTTCACTTTATGTACGAAATTGCTTTGTAACTCTCTGACCATAAAAGCAACAGCGCGCGAAAGTTTCTTTTCTTTCTCGCCTAGAAAACCATAAAATCAATATTTCATTCTAGGCTTTGTTTTGCAAGATATGATTGAAATCAACACTAAATGGATTTTTTTTAGCATACACTGTAATAACACAAATAATGAATATCAGATAAATTATACGCTCCGGGTTCCCTTTTTTAAAGGAAACTATTCTCAAATATTTTATTGAAAGTAAGTTAGAATTAAAAGCTACTTCTGTTAAAAAAAAGAAAAAAAAAAGTGTAGTGAATAATGTCCATATCAATCCCAAAGCAGATTTGGGAAAATTTTGTATATTTCCTGATGTATACGCATACACAATTTACTGCTGTGCACTGTACTCTATTACCTCTGCTGTGCTCTTTTCTATTGTATTCCACTACATAACACTACAGTGATAAGTGAGTGGTTCAGATTTTTTTTTTTTTCATCTTTTCAAGCTTTTGAGTTTCGTATAGATGAGAGTCTCTAATATGTACATAAGTAGAAATTAGTCACACTGCGGAACGACTAAAATAATTTACATTTTCTATTTAGCACTATTTAACTTCGAAGAAATCCCAGCATATGTCAAATGCATATAATGAAAATATGTCCTATTTCTCGGGATTACATTTAGGAATTGAAGACAATAGAGATAAAGAAAAAATCTTAAAATATATAGTAAAGAGAATAAAACGGGGCGAACAAACTCACGTAGCGTTTACAAATATGTAAATATATCCCTGGACTATTTATTATAAGAGACTTAAAGGAAATATATATAATTTAAAAAAAAAAAAAAAAAAAAAAAAAAAAAAAAAAACTAAATTTTTTTTTTAATATTTAAAAGTAAAAAACCTGAAATTACGAATTGTATGATAATATTATATCGAAACTATTTACTTAAGACCGCACTGAATGTAAAAGTACCACCAGAGGATATAAAACGCAGCATCAATTATAAAAAGCGCTCATTAATTAATAGGTTTATGTTTGCATGGTAGCCGAAGGAAATTAAATCTGAATGAGAGTATGCACTGTTAAATATGGAAAAATTTAATATTTATATATGTATTTTTGTTTAAAAATCAAGCAATATATACATCTATACGCCAATATACGCATTTAAGCAAATAAATGCTTTTGCAATTTAAAAGCGAATCTACAAACAAATATTTTAAATGAGTTTTATACCCTTTTACTACACTACCAAGATTTAAGTTCATTAATTTTAGAAATTAAATAGATTTTATAGATATAAATTATAAGTTCTGTCATTTCAAAATTATAGATTTTGCTCTAATATAAAATATTTATATTCATATGAACAGATTGAACCGGTTTTGAAAAATTGTTTGTTATGGCCGGAGTATTTCTATCGTAAATTTTCGAAAATTTTATATGAAACTATCGAAAAAAGTTTTTAAACATCATAATATTATAATATACGTGACTGATCCAGATAGGAGATTTTTTTTTTTTTTTTTTTTTTTTTTTTTTTTTTTTGAAACAAATTGCAATTTTCAATCTAGAAGTTTACACCGAAGTAAATGATATGTGCGCCTGGTTCTCTTATATATTCCTTAACAAATATATTAATCAACTTTGCATTCATTTAGACTGCATATCCCAAAAATCCAAATACTCAGACTTCCTTTCAATCAAATTTTCTCTATTTAAGCCAAACTGACTTAAAATTTTTTCAATGATACTTTAACGAAAGTGAAGATAAAAGTCCTTCATCCTATTCCGAATCATAAATTATCTTTTTAAACTTTTTGACCTCAAATTTACGAACATTTCATTAAGTATTACTATACAAATTTTTGGTTGGTTTTGGCAAATTAGAATTGTGCTAAAAAAAAAATACATTTTTCCAATGACTTTTGTCTGCAATGAATAGAAAATATACTTAAAAACTCGAATTTATCTCTTTAAATTTAATTTAAAAGCAAAAGCAATGATAATCAAAATTTAACCTGTTACGATGCTCGATCTGCCAAGAGAAACTATTATAATTCCTAGAAACTGAATTTTCCTAAACGTTCTTTCTATGACTATTGCCTCAAATAAGGTTGTTATTGCCGTATGTGCGTATTTGCTTTAACCATTAATAGTATGAAGAATATCAATATTTCTATTATCTCTACTCTCCTCGTAGGCGGCACATGTAACTAAGGCGATCTGCGTAACGTGGACCTGATCTACTGAAATAGTGAATTGCTGCTTTAATCTAAATGTACAAATAGACAAATAGATCGATCGTATCAATATACTATGAAGTCTACCAAAACTTCACTTGAATTTAATTATATTCGAATGTGATTTAATTTATTAGAATTGCTTGGAGTAGCTACTGAAATATCAATTTTTATATCAATAATATATGAAAGTTACAAAATATTATTCTAATTTAAGCTATGTTCGGAAACAGTGCTTTAAGATAAACATGAATGTAACTAAAGTAAGGTCTGTCATGTAAAATTTTTTTTTTTTTATTAAAAACAAATTTTTATATTTTTAAACGGCTGCATAGAGTTATTCGACAAGTCACTAATTAAAGGATAAACTTAATAAACTACGATTATTAACAACGAATATACAAAAATATATACAGAATATTCCTGCGTATATATGTTTATATATATAATATATTCAAAATATTATATTATCGTAATCAATTCACCGAACAAATTATAATTTATCCGTTGATAATGAAAAGGAGCTAAAGGAAAATTCTTTAATGCTGATATTTGTCCTGTAATTGATATTCACAAATAAGTATATAACATACATGTATACATGCATACATACATACATATAAAAAAGAAATCATGTAAATATACGCACTCTTAATTACTTAACAGAATAAATATGTCACTAGACATCTTATGACAATAGCATGTGCAATGTAAGCTTATTATGTAAGACCTTTTAATAAAAATGAAAGCGAAGCATGCATACATGCATACAATGTTTTTTAACAGAAAATGTCTGCTTTATTGTCATATCATACATTTTATTCTTTACAGTGTTCGTTCAGATGGCATTCATGTATTGATTTGATGTTAAACTTATTAAGAAAATATGTGTTGCGATGTTAATTTTGGCTTTTCTTCTTTTGAAATCCTTTTGAGTTGATTTACACAAAAAAACTTTATTCCATAAATTATGAAAAACAAAAAAAAAAAAAAAAAACAACGTTTTTGAACGATTTCATTGAACATTATACAACATATATTAATTACTGTATATTTTACAGCCAAAGGAAAAGTTGTCAGAGCATAAGCTCTTCAGCATAACAGTAGTATAATATATATATATATGAGAATATGAGAACAGTATGAGAGTATGTTATAATTGATATATCATTATTATTACATATTAAATATTATTGTCAGCAACAATTCTGCATTAATGGTAACACGTACACGCACACGTAAAAGGATGCTTTGATTGAATGTATTGTTAAATTACCTCCTGGCAGGTAACTTAATACACAAGTTCAATTTATCAGTTTTTAATACGGCAAAAAAAAAAAACAAAACATGCTCAGGGATGTTGAAAAATATGCAAACCTTAATTGTTATTCGTAGTAAAGAGGAATGAAAAAAAATTTATATACAAGACAGATGACGTGCAGGAGCTATTTTAAGGGGAAAGAAATATGCAATGTTTACATATGAAGAGAGTGTGTGTAAGATATTATTTACTTTTATCCAATTTAAATACTTAGCATACTCACTAATCAACATTATATCCGGTTAAGAGCTTATGTTGAACCAAGGATTTCCTTAAAACTATGTAGAAATCCCACCAACAACAAAGTAAACATGTATGTTTACATTTATACATATATATATATATATATATATATATATATATATTTATATATATATGTCACATTAGATAACTTCGTAAATTAAGCGTACTTGATATAGAAATTGCAAACTAAGTGGTATTTATATGTATGTATTCATGTATGTAAAATGTTAGTAACGTATATATTTGAGTGTATTGTACAGAAAAATGAAATTCTTATCTATAAGTTGGCAGCAAGTTAAAGAAGAAAGACCACTGGTGGTAGAATAATCTAAACAGCTCACGAACGTAACTAATGTAATATGATGTGCGTGCGTGTGTATGTGTGTGTGTGTGTGTGTGTGTGTACGCATACTTACGCAAATATATATATATATATATATATGTGTGTGTGTGTTTGTCCGTTTATGCATTTGTATTTGTATTTGTATGTATTCATGGTTAGAGAGAAACCTCACATATTTACGCACACACTTATACTTAACACTAATTAGAAGTTTAGATAAGACAAAAGCACTAGTAAAACGCTTAAATATTTAAGTTGACCCCATTTTTCTAACACACCAAAAAAAAAAAACAGCGTTTCCTACATTTTGCCACTTATTTCCTTTTCGCACAAAATGCCACGCAAAAATAGTTAATCTCTCTCACATATACACACGAACTCATTTGCACATAAAGTGAAAGAGGACCAAATGAGAAAGATTATACTGAACGAAATATGATAAGAGCAATAGAGCAGAAACTATTGCAACACCAACAGTACTAGAGCATTAATGCTTTCCAAAAACCGAATTAATTACGATATGAAGAAATAAACAAAAACAGATGTGTGCTGCTAATATTGCCGCCAGTATTATTAAATATGCAACATGCATAACCCAGAAATTCATTTCTATTTCTGCAAAATTTTTGTTTACTCTAAGTATAATAACGATATGGATTGGTCTCCAACGAATGCAATTCATATTTATATACATTAAAATTATATGATAGACAAAATAGTATTAGGGATAGAAAATATAAGTAAAAAATACTTTTAATATTTTCTTTCAAGAAAACGAGAACAATTCATTTAATAAACGCATACAAGACAATACAAGACAATATGCTATCTTTAATACTACATATTAAAAGCATTATCAATTATATATACAAGGGGAAGATTGAAAGTGTACTAGTTTCCTTGTCACGTTCGTAACGAAACCATGATTAAATACGAGTTTGTAAGCATCTATTTATTGATGATCCTACGGTAGCCTGAACAGATTGAATTGTTTAAAGCAAATGTTAGTAATAAAGAGTTAAGGGGTTCGTTTCATGTACTCTTTTTCTGCGTTAAGAAGTTCTAAGTTCTCTGTTTGTATATTTTAGTTTAGTTCCAGATGATGATTGTTCTAAAAGTTGGTAATAAATTCACTTTTACGTTACCTTTTGCAAAGTTTAAATGTTTGAGAAAATCTTATGATTTCGAGTTATTGTATCTTCCTACCTAACCAATCTGTCCATTTGTTTTTTACTTTCTTTTGATCGTAAAAATCAAAATCGAAAATTAAAATTCGATATAAAAGATATCTCTCCTGCAGCGTTTTTTGCAAGTTAACATTTTTGTTTTTGTTATATATATGTTATTTGTTATACAACGCTGGATTTTTAATTCGTTTTCGAATTGATGGACATTTTTGCTTTAATATATAATATAACGACTGAACTGCTACCATTGAATTGTTGTTGCTTTCCACAGTTGCTTGTTTATACATCGCTAAAACAGAACAGTCAATGAATATTATATTTCCAAAATAGTTGTTAGATACTTTTTAATAACGTTTTAATTTTTTTTTTTTTAATTTATTTGTAAATCCTATCTCCATCACTGCCTTTCATTTTATGGCATTAACAGAAAAACTATCGGAAATCATCGTTTGTTTTTATTACTTTTCCTAACATTTTAAAATTTCCATCAATGAGATTAGGTAGCCTTTTTTTATATTCATTAATTTATGATCAAATATACGCTTTTCATAACAATATTTAACTTTATTTTCCCTTTGAACTTCGAAACAAAAAAATTATATTGTAACGGCTGATACGAACTCGCTATTCGATACAAATTGTTTATGATCGACAGCCATGAACTCGAATGAGTAAATTGCGATAAAATGTAGACCGATCCCAGTTCCTAAAAAAAAAAAAAAACTGAAAAATATATAAAATAATAAAATGCTCTTCTTTACATAGAAAAGGAAATGTTTATACCCTAATTGAACAGTTAGCGGATTTTGACTGAATTCAACATCTATAGCAAATAAAACACATTTGTTCCTGTATACTGAACATGAACGCTGAATAATTTCACTTTGAAATTGGTTAGGGAATCATTTGCATAAAAGGGTTGTCAAAAATACCAGACAAGCGAGAACTGCTTAACTGCCCAATCACTCAGTGTGCTCAGTGCTCAGTGCTTAATGCTTAGTGCTCAGTTAAAAATGTGTTTTTGACATTTAAAAGCAAGTTGAAAACTAAAAAAAATTTTATACACATTTTCGGTACTAATTTTAAGTTGTTAACATCTTCCACGTCCTCCCCCAACAATTTCCTCCATCAATTTATTTATGCTTTATGAGTGCTTTATTGAAACATTTCATTCGCTGTTTTGCTAGATGAATTCTTAAAAACAAGTTCATAACAGCAGTCAATCAAACGTAGTTTGCTTATTTGAATTCTGATTCAAATCATGTTGTTAAATAGCGAAATTTTCTTTTCAAAGCATTTGATATATGATATGCCAGCCGTTACCGCATTATGATCTGGTCGTGCATAGGAAGTACATATATCTATTGGATAGGTTCGCTTTATATAAAGGATTTTTTTTTAGTTACCCAAGCCACATGAAACCTCAAAATGTTTGCTGTTATTGTGAGCCAACCTAATGTGCGGGTTTATTAACTCCACTATTGCAAACGCTTTACCTCGCCTCTAACCTCTTGTAATATTTTATGAGCGACTAAGTGTTTGTTGTCATAGTTACTGAAATCTGAGCAACACAATCGAATTATACTCTTTTTACCTACGCACTCTTTGCTGAGCACATCATCAACATTTACGATGTCGTCGTTGTTCAACATTTTTCGTAATAAAAGCATTATAGCGTAACAGGATGTTATTGTCATGTGTCAGTGGATTGAATTTAGTTCAAGCGTATGTGTTCATAAGTTATACTCATTGAAAGTTACGAAATTTATGCACTCCATTGGTTGACATGCAGACGGTCCTCGGACGCATGAATATTAACTTTCAAATCCTAATATTATAAAAAGGACAATTTTTAACTTAATTTTTATGTTCATTTGTCAGTATGACATTAAGATTTTATTATATTATATGGAGAAAAGTTAAGCAACAATAATAAAATAATATTAAGTTCATATTTTTCGTGAATGCAATAAAATGAAATTCAATAAAAACTAATTGTGTTGTCACTCATCCATCCATCCATTTAGATCCATCTCCGAAATATAGTTGTAATCTATACAAAAATTTATGATGTCTATCTTTCTCTCTATCACTTCGATTAGCTTTTATTGAACTCTTCAAGATTTGCGAAACTTGTAATGATAAGAAACAAAAAGTTCATCACTTTTAGAAGAGATTTTTATAATAACAAGATCTGTGGACAATTAATTGCGAACATATTCATATAACAATTTTAAATCTAACTTAATACCTTTAATTCATCAACTAAAACTCTTTTCTGTGATTGTTTGCTTCTTCGTTTGATCCCTAAAAATATCAAAGTCTAGCATCAATAATAAAATAAAAATTATTTTACGTAACGATAAATTCGCAAAGGTAGAGTCTCATCAATAAAAAAAAAACAAGTGAATTAAGAGCGTATCATTCGATATTGTACATACGGGAGTGTGTTGTTAATGATCTCAGTTTATGGATCGCATGTAATTTTTTTTTTGAAACCATACAATCAAGTCTACGATCAAATTGTTATTTTTGATTGATTGACTAAATATGTTGTTTATGAAAACTTACACCTACTGAAGTTAAATGATCTTTATAGTCAACTTCATTTAAGTGATATGCCCCTAAACGTACTTAGCGACATTTAAGGGATGAGCTTTATCATAAAATCATCTTTTCAGCTACCGTTGGTTAAATTTCATTGAATTGAATTGCATTCGAAAACTTGAATGAAGCTTTTGAAGTCTTGAAACTTGATGTCGGATGTCCTTAGTAAAAAAGATACGCTTGAATAAAATACATCATATTACAAATTAGGGTGATCGCCTTTTTTTTTTAAATAATATAATTTTTTGAAATTTCAAATTTTATCTGCATCCCGTAAGTCGATTCCATTGAATAATATTGGGCTAGTAACTAAATAAGTGCCGATTTCTTCAATAAAATAAAAGGTTGACCAATTTTGGTCGGTTTTCGTTGATCGCTGCATTCAATTTATCCAATTGCCGATAGCAGACTTCCGAATTAATGCCTTTTGGTTTCTTGCAAGCAATTCAAAATACACCGGACCTTTCCAATCCCACCAAATTCAGAGTAAAATTTTGTTTTGTTCGATATGTGCGTTTGAAGTGGTTTGCGATGACTCATTAGGCATGCACCACGATTGTTTTCGATTGACATTGTCGTACACAATCCACTTTTCGTCTTTGACTTTCGTGGTCGACTTGAACATTGGTCATCTTCAAGAGAAAAATCTCCAGAACGGAATTTTTCAAAGCATTTTCGGCATTGCGTTTCTTTAAGGGTTTCATCACCATACACATCACGTGAGAAACACCTATAAGTGAAAACGGCAGTTATTTAGTTAGCAACCGATTATTTTTGTTTTTTTTTTTTTGTTTTTTTGTTTAAAGCAAATATTAACGAAAGACTTCATGGCGAATGCAACATAAATGGATTTACCGATCTATCCTTATTGTACGGCTGTTAGTTGATATTGCTAACTACGATTTTTAAAGTGTAGAATTTCATTTTGTGTTCTTTTCTTCTTCTTTTTTCCTTTTTGCAAGATTAAGTTCAAGAACAAGTTCGTTGACAATTAACATAAATGTAAGAATTTCGTTCTTAGTGATAGTCTTGTAATAAGTTATTTATGCTTCTTGTTCATGTTATTTCTTCTTCAACAAGTGTATATCTCAATACTATGCGTCATAAGTACATTACGTTATACATATAGAAAGATTGTACGTATAAGTATTCTGTAGTTTATTTTATATGACATTTATAGAGATAAAAGACTTTGACGTAAATCATATTTTTAGGTTTTTTATTTTTTTGCTTGTTGTTTGTTAGATATTATTTTAGATATTAATATCATATCCTTATTAGATTCAATGTAGGTTTAATAAAAACTAAGTCATACAATGCTATTTTCTTCTTTTTGCTTTCAAAGAAATTTTAATAATCTTTACGGTTCTTAGAAACTTTTTCGTAAAGGAATTAATTTCATGTCAACAACACGAAACTAATTATAAAAATTGTTTGAAAATTTATAAACATTTATAATTAAATGGAAATTATAAAAATTTTCCCATGATTCACGTATAATGAATTTTCGCGCCAACAAAATTGCTCTTTCCGTCCCTTACTCTGTATAGAATCTAATCTCTTCATTATATACATAAACATTAGTTTAATTATACGTTTTTCTTTTTTTTTTCGTTTTTAAATACAAAAACCTTCAGCAGCTGTCTGAATTCAATTATGGAAATTACAAATTCACAGAAGAAACCTACACATGCTAGATAAATGAAGGAAAAAAAAAGAAAAAAAAAAGTAAAAGTAGAGACAATTACAAAAAAAAAAACAAAAGTTGATGAAGTTCACCTAAAAACAGAAAGAAGAGATGAAGTTTTTTTTTTTTTTTTTTTTTTTTATATACTTTTTCTAAAAAATATGTGTAATTTAAATATTTAGATTGGTTTTGTATCCTATGTGTATATATAGGAGCGAATAAAAGTACTGCGCAGCAACGACATCAACCTATTGTCTATTGCAAAGTTAGCGATGAAATGCGATGATACTAAATTGTATGAGAAAAGTCATAGTCTCACCATTAAATCACAGAGACTTCATTAATTAAAAAACCGAGAAATGCGGTGACCGAAGGCAAATTAAAGTTTTGTGGTTGGTATTGTTACTATTAATAAAAACGGTTGATTAGGTTTCCTTTGATGGTAATGGTAGTTCATAATAGTATCATCAGGTACATGTTATAAAAAAAAAAAAAAAAAAAAAAAAAATGTAAATAAAAAAGGAAATATTCAACAAGTGATGTTGGTTTGAAACAAAATTTGAAACGATAAACGCCATTACCTAGTTTCAAGTGCTTTAGTAGAGAAAATTATTAGTTTTTTTATTTATTTTTTTTTTTCTTTAGGATCAAATTATATATTGATTTAAGATTAAGATTTAAGACAAATTTTAGTTTATTTAAATAAACATTTTTATTGCATTTATGCGTCAAAGTAGGGTACTGTTTATTCATTTTTTTTCTTTTTTTTGTGTTTGCAAAGAACTCTGTTAATTATATCATAGATCCCTATATTCATTGTTCATGATATCGACCATCCATTTTTATACTTTTTTCTTAGCATATTTTGCTATTGTAAATAAAATAATTGTAACTTTAACTACGCTAACGTCACAGAACATTTTTTTATTTGATTTATTTGGCAAACATTATTTTGTTCAATTTAAAAAAAAAGAATTTCATTTAAATATAAATATTTGTTTGCTTTTTTAATATAGTTAATTAAAAACAACAAAAGTTATTAGGCATCCAAATCTTATATCAAAATTACTCATAACTTATCTTTATTGTCAAAAATATGTGACAACCAATTTAAAACTAAATACTTTTTCAAAAAATAAAAATGTGTTGGATTTTTGAATTTAAAAGGATAACGAGAACTTACAATGGCATAATGCATATATTATATATGGCGTTAATGGAAAACTATACAGCATATACATGTTGAGGTCATATCCTTTATTTCAGAATATATTAAAGCTCTATTTTGTATTATTATTAATTATTCCTTAATTTCCGAAAATATATAATATGTATATATTGAGCTAAATACGCATTAGCTCAAGTTTACATATTAAAAATTTTTATTTGAAATTCTTTTTTTTTTTCTAATTGTGTATACGTATGTTTATAAGATTTTCAATTTTCTTTGCCTCTGTAGAATTTTGTTAAATATTTGAGGACGGAAAAATTTTGCTTAAATTCTGAAATCTTACATTTTTAATATACAAAATTTGTTAAGTTATTATACTTTGATAGAAATTTTTGTAGCTTTTCGTTTAAGGATAAAATTGAAATTTTTTTTTTTTTTTTTTTATTATTGAAGATCCTCTAAATGTACAATTCGGAATAAAAAGAGAAAAAATGTCAACTGCTTTAATTGAAATATAGATTTTTTTTCAGAATTAATAACATTTTTTTTGATTTTGTTTGAAATCGACCCGAAATTATCACTCAGTAGTAATTAAAACGATTACAGAAATTTACTAAATTGAATATTTCTGAATTTTATATTAAACTGTCGCCTACACTGTCGTCTCTTGGGATAAATATTTGTTCGGCCGCTTGTCCCTGAGATGGTTCCGGTTGTGGTTGAGGGATATTTTCGGCCGCTGCAACATTACCACCATTTTGTTGACGGATTCCTGTTCGTTTTACATAGGTGCGCACATTCTCTTCAGTATAATCAACAATGCGACGTTTCTTTCTACGCGTGTATTGTTGTTGTTTCAAATAAATTTTTAATATACCTTTCACTGTAATAAACGTTAGACCACCAAGTAAAGTACGATTTAATGTATTTTCAATGGATTCCAAAAGCAAGCGGCCCACCAATGATGATATTGTGGGTAGAAGTAGAGCTCCACAAAATAGACGAGTAGCCGAAACTGGTTCCGAGTGTACAGGTGGAACAGGATTTTGTGCAGTTTGCTCTTCATCTTCCTCGGGATATGGAATAATGAATTTCATGAATGGAAATTTCCGAGCAACACTACGACGATTACGGATGAGCCGAATCACTGCATCTTCCCAACGTATCATTCGACCCAGAACTAAAGCTGCCGGTATTGCTGGCAAACCAATAAGAAGTATTAGTAGATCACAATTTTCCATTAAAGCCAATCCTTTTTTGTGGCCAACAATTTGCAAGAAGGTAACAGCTCCATACGTTACTGCAGACCAATACAAAGAACCGACGAAAACACCGGCTGCCAAAAACGGGCTGACACGTTTAATCAAATTATCGAAAGCTTCCAAGATATTGGCTACTTTGTGCATTTGTGGGAAATATATAATATATTCAGTTCGGCACTGTTGACAGCTAACAGAACGCAGAGCATTGCCTTTTTGCTTTTCATCTACCCAACGGTAGAGACAACTTTGATGAACCCATTTAGTAGAGCCGCGGCATTTACACGGTTGAACCCAGGCAGCTAAAGCGTTATCCTCATCCGTAAGGAAGCAAATCCAACAAGTACGTTCGCCATCCTCGCCTTTTTGTCGCTGCTGCTCAGACTGTTGTTTACTGCCTGATGATTGAACTAAAATTTCGTTCAGGCCGAAAACCTGAGTTGAACTGCAAGGCTTCTCATCTTGCACATGTGTCACTTTATCTCTATTATCATCTCTTATTTTCTCTTTTACCAAGGGCGTGTTCAATGGTTCGATACCTTCAATGTAGGGCCATTTACGTTCGACATTCCGACATTTCGAAGTTGATGGAGCCTCTATATTAGCTCTCGTTGTTATAGTATTGCTACCAGAAGTCTCGTCACTCATTATCACACACTTTGCAATTACACTTAAGAGTTCTGCTATTGAGTTCTTTGTATTCGAAAATAAATGTTGACGTTGCTGCTTTCAGTGACTTCACATTTGATATACGTATTTATATACGTACCTTATACAAGCCGCCTCTATCGTACCCCGTTAAATTGATGATATGCTGCAAATTACTTGTATCCTCTTGTTGAAAAAAAAAAGACCAAAATTACAATATTTTTTATTATTTTCTCCCTTTTTCGCTATTATGTATTATTTTTCTAATCGAATTTTGAAATCGTAGGTTTATATTTGGAAAATTATTACGACAAATGATTTTCGTCTCGTTCAATTTATTTATTTTGATAGTCTTCCCAATGTTACGTTGATTAAAAAGAAAATTATGTGATATATAAATCGATAGCACAAAGTAGAAAAAACTTACAAATTATTTTTCATTATTTCACACATTTACTTTTTCAAGATACAAGATACAAAACATCTCAACTTTTTTGAATTGAAAACAAAATTTTCCCAACAAATCCATTACTCTGTGAAACTTAACACAATAGCTTCAATAATATTTTTTAATCGACAAAATAAACTAAAAATATAAAAAAAAACAGTAAAAAAAAGCTGTAATAAGATTTTAAGAACATTTATATTCAATTTAGCATGAAAATGTAAAGAAAACAAGAGAGAAAAAAACAGAAAGCTTTTAAATACATAACGATTGAAACCAGAGAAAAAAGAAAATACAAAACATTTCTCAATATAGGTGTACAAAACAAAGTTCAAAAATTTTGACTAAGATAGAAAAAATAATGTAAAATGTAGTCAGCCAGCCAACTTCATTGACTGGAATAGTATATGCAAAGGTATGGCTGATGTTTTGGTTTGTGCTTATAGCACTAAAGTACAAACGATGCATATTAATGCGACCATAAAAAAAAATTCTACCGAAACGGAAAAGTACAGTGTAATCATATTTCATGGCACAATGCTATAGCCAGACTTGATAATATATACAACAACCACCACAACAACAAAAACCACCAACGTTGAGAAATATACAAATAAACAAACTACACCTTCCGCCAGGGAGATGCTAGCTTGGCATTTATGTCTGTTTGTTTTGCTTTGTTTTTTTTTTTTTTTCTTTTCTTTTTTTGTCGAAAATTTATGTGTCTATGAATTTAAGAAGAGAAAAAAAAATGGAGAAAGAAAAATTCTGTAGGCAGGCGTGGTCAACAAGTAAATTGTTAAACTGATGCATTTGCATTTTCAAGGAATGGCAAACATTCCATTAAACGTAGATAAAAAAAAAATTCTTGTGTACAAGAACCATATAACAATAACGATTATTAGAATTATTTCTTACTTCCAACGGGCGGTGTGTTGTAGCGTAAGATGCTTGTTTTCCTATCTACGTTATTACGAATTCGTGTAGAGGTTTGTAAGGGCGTATGTGAAGATGAAACAGTGCTTCATCGAAACAGGATTAAAATGCAAGTAGCCAATTTTTTTGGTTGCCAAATACTTGAGTAAGTATACTCATCCATACATGCAGTTGAGTTCGGTTCCTTTTTACACAAATGCAAAGCTCAGTTACTTTTTTTTTTTCTTTTTATGTAAGCAATGTGTGCACAAGATTTTGGTGTAGTTTGCAATTGTGTTTGTATTGTATTTACACTGTATTATGGTTTTTCTTTTTGTTTTGTTTTGTGTTTTTTTTTTGTTTTTGAAGAGAGCAAGGAAAACTATACAATAACGAATTCAATTCATTAAAAAGCAGCAACTTTATAAATCTAAAGACAACACCCTTTATGAAAACATATATAAGAGAAGAAGTCTAGTGCAAGTTTCGGCGAATAAGGGGGAACCTATCATCACAGTCCAAAATATTCGATGACCCACCGCACTACAGGCACAAGGAGATTAAATTCATTAATTCATTCATTAATGATCTATCGGTAGTGAAAAATTTATATATAGAAAATATTTATTCATATTTTGACTATTACGTATACTAGATTCCTCTTCTTTGGTACGTCTTGGAAAACAAATAATACATTCTTTCTGTCTCTCTCTCTCTCTCTCTCTCTCTCTCTCTCTCTCTCTCTNCTTCTTTGGTACGTCTTGGAAAACAAATAATACATTCTTTCTGTCTCTCTCTCTCTCTCTCTCTCTCTCTCTCTCTCTCTCTCTCTCTTTCTCCCTCTCCTATCCCCCTCCTACCCCCCACTACTACCTCCCACTCCTACCTCCCACTCCTACCACCACTCCTACCACCCTCCTGGCCCCCACTTCCACCGAATAATGCATAAACATAGCAATAATTTTAATAATAATAATAAAAATCTTTTAAATCTTCTTTTTAGGATGACTTTCTAAAAGGAAAATCAACTTTTACAAACTTTTTGAACGATTAATTGGCATGTTTTCAAAGCTTATTCTAGCGGTTCTAGCACAGATGTCGTATACACAGATTTTAGTAAAGCTTTTGCTTTTCCTTCATACTTACTGAAATCACTAACTTTATCATCACTGATGAATTTCCCGTAACATCAGGTCGCCCGCAAGGCATCCACTTAAAACCCTTACTATTCATCTTATACATCAAATTAATCCGGTCATAGCTTGATGTACGCTGACGACGTTAAACTGTTTTCTTCGTTTAAAATCGCACTATTTTTAAACTCTAAAATCTGATTTAGACAACTTGGTTATATGGTCTTCGTTAAATCTTATGAAATAATGTGCAAGAGGCTCTCATTTTCAAGGAGGAACTCATTTACTTGGGAGTATAACGTAGATTCATCGAAATTGGAAAATGGAAGTTCATTCACTAATTCTGGCGTTTATGTACATTCCAGTATAGACTACGTTTCAGTATACACATTGGGCCATCTATAAGTAAACCTAGGTCAGCACTAGACTTTTGTAAAAGATGATCCAGAGAACTCGATAACTTATGGAGAAAAAAGATTGCAGATAAGCTTGGTGAGATCAAGACTTGAATATATTACCGTTACGTAGTCTCCTTCCATGTGGGTGCTTTTTGTTATTGTTTTTTGTTTTTATATTTCGTAACAGAGCTAAGCCATAATATCTAGCATAAGATTTATCTCGGAGAGTCAAACGAGATCGGATGTTAATTTTATTATTTGATCTAATACTTAGAAAGACAATACAATACACCAGATATGTATAGATCGGAAACCGAAAACCGGCATTTTTTTTACAGAAAATACTCGTGTATTGTACGTAACTGCTAAAAACTGCTAAAAAAAATATTATATTCCAAATATCTTCCATCGCTAGCTATACATTTTTCCCATCTATTTGTTAATTTGTATAGGCCACGCCAAAAAAAATGTTGAAATATTTTGACATTTTATCGTGTGATTCAAAGCATTGTTCAGTAAATTCCTGACTCATCGATGCAAACAAGTACACTCGGAAACATTCGAGTCTCGAGTCAGTTAGCTTTATGGACACATAAAACATCACATAGTTGAATACCCCCAAGCTGTCGGGTATCGGTTTGGCCGTGTAGATAAGTGGACTGATGATAGGTAAAAAAATGAATTCTTTTTTATTTTTTTTTTGATATATTGATCGTTTCTTGAACAGCGAAGAATTCAAACCGATTAACTGCTCAATAAACATGGAATCGTATTCCTATCAAAACTATACGGTTTTACGGCCGATATGAATGGCAAGCATAGATCTGATAGCTGAAATTCTTAAAATAAATCCAGTTTTCATTCTTAGTAACGATACGATACAAAGTCGACTAACTTGTATCGTTTAAGCAAAAGAAAAATGCTATCGATGAATGTTCTCCATTTGGCATAAAAGTCCACTTTTTTGGTAGAAGGAAAAAAACTATACATTTCTGTTGTGATATGACTTGATATTTGCGACTAGTTATTGTTAACAAAAGTCTAAGGTGTGAAAAAAAAAATTCCTCTAGAATAACCAGATTATTGCAGAAAATGAGACATATATTAAGGTGTTTAAAAAAAGGCATTAAAATGTTAGAAAGTGGAGTCGGAGTAATTGTATCATTCTTCCAGAAGACTACGTCGATGAAGAACTTGAAAAAAAATTTGTTTTTCTTACTTACTTACTCACGAGAATTATTGACTGATATACTATAAGAATTATTATAAGGAAAGAAAGTATTTTAAATTTTTCTCCCTTTTACCGGAAGTATTTCGTCCAAAATTCACTCTCTCTCTCGCTCTCTTTACGCAACCAACGAATTTGGGGCTCAAGAAATATTAACGAGAAAGCTTCCGGTACAAATACATGATCAAAAAGTACTTTAGAATACGAACTTCAATGTGACTATTGTTAAGATTTTTGTTTTTTTTTTTTAAGTAGTATTTGCTCTATTATATAAAATAAAACTTAGCAATCTTTTCGCAATCGAATTACAGCTTTTGAACATTTCATTAAATGTTCGCTTGTTTGCGTTTATATATTCGGTATCGGTATGTACAGTTTATTTTAAGCTATTATTTCCACTTTATGTGCTGTGATTGCGTTTTTAAATGAAAGCAAATACCACACAAAAAACATACATATTTACATATATACGTATAAAATCCATACCAACTAACGAACTAAATATAGTCAAACTATTCAACAAGAATACGCTGTATACCATATACCCTCTTCGTTTTCAGCCCACATAAACCATCTAAAACCTACAATGATCAACGAATGCTTTGTTTTGTTAAATAAAATTTATTTATTTGAGTTTTCGCTTTAGTTTAGTTTGTGGTTTTCATATATGTGAATATGTATACTTTATTTACTCAATTCTTTAGTTGTTAAATTATTTATCGCACAACCGCCACCTCAAAAGCCACCTCACCGCTCTCTTTCTCAACCTCTCTTTCTCTTTGCAATGATTTAATTCAAAAATATTATGAAATATATTTCAAAAAAAACAAAAAAATCCATTTCGATGTTATGAAATCATAATAATGAAAAGCTTATGTTGATGCACATAAGCACGCACGTATACGCTAAGAGATGTACGTCCATATATCTCTATGTGTATGTATGTATGTATGTATGTATGTATATGCATATACATATACATATTATAAATATATATATATATATGTTTATATTTTATCTATATGTATATATATATATATATATATATATATACAAAATATTGTCACCATTGCCATATATATGCGAACGAATTGGTGACAATATTTTGTTAGCTTTAGTAAATAATAGAAAGTAAACATATGCGGTTTTATTGGTCAAAACAATTTTAGTTTATTTTAATTTTGATTGCGTGTTAAATTGTTCGAAAAAAGAAAAGCAATTCGAGCAACAAAAACGTTCTTATTGATTATTTGCAAAATGACTATATATAATATAGATTATATATACTGGCAACAAGTTAAACTATTTTTGTATAAAATCAAAAAAAAAAAACTAGTTTTTCAGGTGTAATTTTCAATTTCTTACTTTAGTATTTTAATAGTTATTGTATAAAAATTTCATTGTCTACTTTTAGGTAACTTTTAAGAAAATAAATATAAAAAAATAGTTATCTATAGTATACTTCTCTATAACATATAAACAAGATTCTCTGGCCTACTTTCCGGTGAAAAATATAAATAATTTTATTATCTACCCTAAAGCAGGCGTAATAAAATTTTTTATGATTTGTTTTTCACTTCTTACTGTACATAACATAAAAAGTCCCTTTCTTGTTGAGCTGTAAATTCACTAAATTCACAAGCTTCCATCATAACATAGAGTGTAATAAATTTTCCAGCCCTACTTAGCGTCCAAACTGTCTTATCACTCATTTCCTAGAAAACTATGAACTGTAAGAAACATTGATCTTTTTTTTTTTTGTTCTTCATCTAAATGTGTGGCCATCTATTTTCAACTTGCTTAATAGGAAAAACAAGAAAAGAATAAGAAAAATTTTTTTTCTAAAATACTTAAATTTCCATTGTTTGCTTTATGATACGTATAGATACATAAATATACGTTTCCTACTAATTATTAACGTATCTCAAGTCACTGTTCCCTTCCAGCTTTTCACGAAAAAAAAACAGACTTTTAAAGTGAATAAAACAATGGACTAAAAAGAACGTAGGGCAGTTTGCTTGATAATGTGTTATGCCAATAAGATACACAAGACGAAGAAAATTTCTGGAAGTCTACAGTTTCATTTAAAGTATACAAGACCAAGAAACCTCGTTTCAAACCGACAAAAAGGTAAATGAATTAAATAATTAAACCATCTTTAATCACATCACAATACCTTCTTCTTGGTTATAATTAGGAAGCGTTTATGCCGAGTAAGTACGAAACTTTGTAAAATCGCATCAAGAAGATCGTGTAACCGTACTTTAAAATAAATGAATTCTTGTATTCTAATCAATTGAATTAAGATCCCAAAAGATACAAGAACAAGATAGCAAACTCTTATAGTGAAGTCTCTCCATATCGCTTGCGGATTGCATTCATTGCAAAATCTTCTTTTCATTTGTATTCTATCTGCAGTATAATATTTTCTTCATTTATAGCAGTTTCAATTCATTCATATCAAGGAATTGGCCAAAAAGTGCCCAATATACCAGAAATTAAATCTTCCTTGCTTAAATGATGATTTAGTTGAGAAAGAAAACAACAAAAAACACCCGAAGTGAAATTAGCTAAAGAGTTTCTAGTGTTTTATTAAATATGACCCGTCACTTGGGGAATATCTCCTATACGTCCATTCATTTGGTAATGTTCGCAAACAAGTGTGACAGTGGGGCATAGCCTGGCACCGAGAGAAATATATTTGATTAGTATGTATTATGCTTTTATAAATCTATTCGAAGTAAAGATTATATTCGTTGTAATCCTTAACTCGTGAATCTTCAATGTTAGTAAAAGAAGAAGGATCGGAAATGAAACCTAAAATTATTTATGCTGTTATTTTCCCTTCATCCGCGCAAAAACAACAGAGCTTCACAGTGTATAAGTTTAATTATTTTCTTATGTACGATTACAAATTTCTTTTTTACTTCTTGTTTGTTTGCTAACTTATTATATGACTTCAACCGTTCCTTTCAATTTTATTGAAAGTTGAGAGAGAATTGCCTATAAAAGTTTATAGTACTTTTGAATATTTTTTTTACCACATATAATATAATATATAATATAATATAATATAATATAATATAATATATAATATAATATAATATAATATATAATACATTATATATAATATATAATATATAATATTGCTATATTGCAGCATATGCATAAAAAAATTTTCCTTTCCTTTACATGTAATCGACTAAAGATTTTTGTTAAATGTTTAGTGACAACTATCAGTTACTCTGATAAAGAGAATTTCAATTTGATATGCTTTCTATCGCTTTTTGCGAAACTGTATTATTGATAATAAATAAAATGTTACTCTTATATGCATTATGTTACCGAAACGGTTAATTTTAGATAAGATCAACTAAGCTTTATGCTATATATGTATACATATGTGTGTGTGTGTGTGTGCAGGCATAAATGCATTTATACCATGCTTATCGATAATATATCTTTGGCAAAAATTTACAACATAAAGAATATGTGGAAAAAACAACAGTTTTAAGAGTGTTAGTATATCGCAAACAAACAAACCGATTATATGGTATAAAACCAATGAGATAGTTGTGTACATAGGAATTTTATTAGATAGATATATATTCCGAATAGAGAATGGTATACAATCAAATCATATGTAATAATGGGGTAAAATCTGTAATGGCAGTAGCGTTAAGAAAAACTCACAACAACGACTTCGACAACAAAAACGATGTGGACTATAAACAGAACAACATTAAAAGGATGTTGAGTAATAAAAACTTCAAGAATTTAATGCGATAAGGCGACAAAGTAGAAGAGTTTTTTTTGTTTTTTTCTTATAACTAAATGCACAACCAACTTTAATTTAATAAGGAAAAACAAGTCAAATAAGATGAAATGAGTTTTTGTAAACAATTTCTTTTAATCCGAAAAGTAAGAATATATTATAATAGCTAAGCTGTAAGCTCTAATCATATGACTAAAGATTTCATACTAACTGTAAATAAATCTCTCTATCGTTACCCTTATGAGACACATATGCACATATCTTTACAAACCGTTTTAGGCGCAGCTTTTTGATCGCTGAAAAAACCCTATCAGCTTATTTGGTTCTGATAATATAGTGCATACATTTCGTGTTGACAAAAAAAAAGCAAAATTCGTTTACAGGGTCCACAATCTATAACAATGACAAAATGGTAGCATATATCCTTCTCCTTTTCTTCAACACTCTGTTTTTATATTTAAAAAAAAAAAATGTTTTTTCTTTTTTCTTATTTTTGCTTTTCTTTTGTAGCAAATCGCCTAATCATGTTAGTGGATTCTGCCTGGATGCTGCCACTTGACTATCCCGTTTTATATAGATGCCCTCTTCTTAGTGCGCCGAAAACAATTTTGGCACAAGCCGACGTGCACAGAATCCAAAAATTATACTTTACACAAGTACACAAAACGTCAAATTGTATTTTATACATTTATAAGCACTCACTACGTATATAAAGTGGAAAAATAGGAAAATAGTTTAAAGAGAAGAGAGAAGATGAAAAATACTCTTGCTGGTGTCTATTGCGTTTTCACCAATTTCAAAATTTGTCCATTATTACGTTAACACTTTGCGTGTATATAAGGATAACTGTATCTATGCTCTTGTGTGAGTGTATGTTTATTTCTTTGCTGTGTGTTTTTGTATATTTGTATGTTTGTGTATATTCAACTAAATAACGTAAGAGCCCGACGCTATAATAAGTCGTAAACTTCGTACGCGAAATTATCTGTTTGATTTCTATACGGTCGGTTGACTATGGAAGAAAGAGCGAACAGTATGCATAGTTTGATAGTAGTATACTACTACACACATACATTTAAACACCTTCGTAAAGCCTTAAGCTTTGTTTAATTTATTTATTGTGCTGTCGTCGATTACGAAAGGCAAAGATGTTCTTTGCGGCTTTTCTCTTACAAAAACACAACTCAACCTCAGCATTATATGGCATTTGCACACACACACACACACACACACACACACACACACACACACACACACACACACATTGAGTCATTGTCATTGCTTTTGTACAAGTTTATGTTCGTTTTGTGATTATCATTATCAATTGAAGTTTCTCCTTCCCCCTCCCCAGAAACAAATGATATAAGGCAAGGGCAGAGGTGTTAGGCAACGACATAGACTTGGAATAGGCCTCAAAATTTACGACCATTTTAATTTCTTTGGATTTGTAAAGACATACAACTATGCCTTGTAACTTAGACTGTCGTAAATTTTCTTGATACTTACTAAAGCTCAGTCAATGCTCCTCTGATGGTTAGAAATTAAAAGGCAGATATCTAGGCACGTAAACTGCGACGACTACTACACGACACGTAAAATGCCAAAAGTGTATTGAACTGTTGCCATTACGCTTCATTTATTTTGTGAATTCTATGTACATAGGCAGACAGATAGACATACAGACGGAGTAATACTGATGAAGCTTGATAATTTCAAGCGGTATATTTTCATGTGAAATTACTTTCAACACACAACAGCAGGAAAACAACATTATATAAAATATTACCAAAGCTATCTTCACATACGGAGTACTTGTGTTTGCTTTCTTTTCTCACTGTAATCAGTAAAATAAAAATATGGTATATGACAAGCAGTAGTCTGCGAGTAAATCAATGTACAATGTTTTTTTTTTTTTTTCTCTCAATAGGCTGTGCCAAAAATTCACATTATGTTTAATTTTCTTCTTTTTCTTTTTTTTTACTCTCATCTAACAAGTTACATATTATAGAACCCTAGTGCCAGTTCTTTTGAGTAAATCCATGCATCATACAATACTACATACAAGTCAATGACTTACTCACACTGTGTGTGACTGCTACTATTGTGTGTTGCTGCTCCTGCTGCTGCTGCTGCTACTACTGCTACAGCTGCTGATGGTGTTACTGTTCTCTCTACTCTCATTGGCAATTGAAATTAATAATACTCCAAAAATTTATGTCATTGATTTACTTTTTCATTCTTTTTTTTTTTTTGTTTTTTTTTTTTATTTTTTTTATTTTTTTTTTGTCTCCTTTATTCGGTGTATTTGCAAATTGAAATTATGACATTTAGATAATTTATGTTCATTTCGTAGGTAAGTAAAATATAACTCAATAATTTATTGGATAATTTGTAAAATTAAAAATAGAATAAAAAGTACCTTATCAAAGTTCAAAAGCAATATTATGCGTAAGTAATACCAGACATTTTTTAGTCCTTATTTGCATAAAAACCAAAAATATTCAACTTCAAAGGCATATTCTACTACAATGTAACCTTGATTAGCTGCTGCATTGACAATAATGTTCATATTTCGTATACATTATCTACTTATACTAAAATCGGAATTCTATATATACTTTTTGTTACATACCCACCAATGAAGGTGAAGTGTATGTTTCATTTTGTCATTTGGTTCGTAACTACGAAAAGCAAACTTCATAGACCCCACAAAATATATATATATTCTTGATCAGCATCAAATTTAGAGTCGATTGAAACCTGTCCGTCTGTCTGTCTGTCCATCTGTTAATTATAAGAAAAACAGAAGCATGTATATATTAGATAAAGGAGCAAAAACGCATCGCAAAATTTACAAGAAAATGTGCAAAGAACAGTTGTCGAAAATGGTTTGAAAAATTTTATTTCGAGAACTTTAAATTACAAGATGCTCTTTGCATGGTATCACAATGTGACAGGGTAACAGAGTGAAATCATTAATTTTTTATTTAACCCCGCCCTTCTGTACATTTAGTTGCCTTTTATTGAAACTATTAGGCTGACAAAAATATGTTACAAATTAGAAGCTTAGGGAGACGGAACTAGTGTAAGCAACCTTAAAACAAGCGTTGATTGACAATTTTTTTTGGGTGGTAGCAAAGATAATTGAATAATAATATTCCAAAAATTTAAATAACAAAGGAAAAAAAAATTTTTTTTTTTTCTTTTGAAAAATATTCAAAAATGCCAAAATTCTAACTATTCTCGCCAAGCATCTTTAATTAAAAGGGCTCTGTGGCGTGCAGTGTAACTGGTGCAAATTTAAAACACAAACCAAAAAAATCACTAAAAGAGTAGTGCCGCTGTAATAGTTTAAAGAAAAAGTGATTTTGAACAATGTTTTTTTTTATTTTTTTATTTTTTAAATAGAAGGAAAAGTAGTATATTGACAGTGCTTGAGGTGGTTATTAAGCTTATGTTTAGGTTAGAAGTTGAAAAAAAATATTTTCCATTTGCTGGAGATTCTTCTAGCTCAAGTGGTGTAAATGATCCAGATTTAAATTGAAAAAAAAAATACCTTTAATCTACGTTTCCTATACCCACAGAAGCACGTGGGTGGTATTTGCCGAGCTTTTGAAAAAGAAGGTTTAAATTTTTGACCAAAAAAAGGCACCCTTTTATGAATAGAAAAATTTTTAAGGCACCTTATCGTTAAAATCGTACGTGTTTCTCTAGATAACTTCAGTTTAAGGACACAGTAAAAATTTATAATGAAAAGATTGAAAATTGTTGAAATTATGCTGCTAGCTTTTTTTGGAAAATAGTGTTATAGTCATGTTCTTCGATTGTGATACAAATTTTTGTGTTACTCTTTTCTATTAGTATGCAGTTTTAAGCCCATAAAACTCTCATCGCTTGTTAAAATATTTCTCTTTATTCCCTTCTATAATTTTGCTGCATCTATTAGAAGACAAAGAGAATCGCACACGAAATACCACAGAAAAATGCAAGAAAATGTATAATTCTGTAACCGAATTTCCATATTCAACTCCAAAAGCTTCATCCTTAGAGATAATAACTTTCTCTCACTTTCAGTTTCATATTTAGTTAGCGATCGTTTCGCTGCCAACGTATGCGAATATATTTTTGTGTAGCAAATGCTCTTTCAAATGATCATAAAAACTCTTTAAAGAACTCTAAGTTTAGTGGATTAGAAGAACTAGAAATCAATAGGTAAGATATTTGGCTGTAACTTCCCAGCAGAGATACATTGATTGATGCATGCATCCTATTTGGAGCCGTTACAAGAAACATCGATATTTCATGTATATATTATTTTTTTTTTTTTTTTTGCATTTAATAAAGTCTTTGGCACGTATTCTAAAAGTTCAAAGTGTCTATCGAGTTAATTTAAAAAAAGAAATTGAGATTTTGAAAAATTGTCAACAGCGTTACTCCTTTTAACCAAATGTCTGTAGCTGGAGAAATATGCAAGTGATTTTTCTTTTGTGTGATTGATGAGTATATTTTGATAAAAATTTCGAATTTGATTCAAATTTCGAACAAGAAAACCTATCTTCTGTTTATGAATAATTTAAATTAATTATTTAAATAAATAATAAAAATGTATTATTATTTCAAGGTTATACAAAATCCGTTCCATGTTTCACTAGAGAAGAGTTATTTTAAAGAAATTTTTTTAGAAAATTCATAAATAGTAGTCTCCATAAATGATATTCTATCATAGGGTTTATTAAATGTTGATGTAGAGAGATCAACGATCTATATATATTACAAAATCGTTATGCATGACTTTAGACGAATATTCGATTATTCCTGCCTTGCAGTGAGATGGACTTTTTTACATTTCATTAAAAACTATAATTTAATCTGAATATCTAAACTCTAAATAACAAAATATTAAATTCATTCCTCCGTCTTACCCTACTACCGTACTTAAATTAATATTTAATCTCTAATGCTTAATGATTTTCTAATAAATTTTTCGTTTGCTAAGCTTTGTGTCGCATGTTTGCCTAACGCGCTATAGTGAGATCCTTCCCTTTTCATTTGGTAAACTTTATAAAAATGAAGTCCAGATTTATTAGTGTGTAAGATTAATCTTAAATATTTAAATATAAATAATAATATAATAATAATAATAAATATTTAAATATAACTAATAATATAAAATAAATAAATAAAAATAAAATAAAAATAAATAATATATATTCTGCTAATTCAGAATATAAAAAACATATTTTGTGTCAGTTTTCGAAAGGACAGATAGTCTGTCCTGTATTTAGCACAACTGTAATATATTTCTGTGTTCTACCAAAAAAAAAGAGTCTATTGAGCGCATTTTATGTTTGTTTTTATATTTTTTTTTTTCATTAAGAGCTAATAAAGTATACGCCAAGTTTGCCACATTTAGAGTATTAACTTTAAATGCGAACAAAACTGCGTCAATCGACTAATAATTTCGCGTTAATCAAAAGGTGCTTCAGTAATCTCGGCTGAGAGAAGCATCGTTTAAAGCACAAAATTACATTTCCAGCGTTGTTATAAAAATTAATTAATTCTATCTATAAAGGGCGGGTTGATGGCATCGCATATACTATGGCTCGGTTTTATTTACATATAGAATTAAAAATTATAATAATGTAATAATAGAATAAAAATTCTCTCTTACACATACTCATTAATTAAAAACGTGAGTGTATAAAAAGAAAAATTGAATAAATAATAAATCAAGCAAAAAAAAAAATTTGAACTTTAAACTCTTCATATATTTTACAAGCGAACCCAAAAATTTAGACCGTTTTGTTCAATAAACTTTTGCTATTGTAGTCTATTTTACCATCATTCATAGAACGAAATGAACGAAAAATTGAACCGACTGACTTTCACATGCCTTTTATGCCTCGAAGATCTCTTTTGTACAGAGAGCGAAATAAGTAGTCACTATTCTATTTGTCTATCTATCTATATATATATATATATATACGTATGTGTATGAGTGTGTATAATATAAAAATTAAATCAATTGCAAATAAATATTGATTAGGAATGGAATAAATGAAATCGTATTTCAAATGCAAGCAATTTCAGGCATATTGAAATTTGAAAGCGAACTTTGTAAGGTCGCGTTCATTTTTGAAAAATGTTGAAATTAGTGAACAACTACGGTAAATTTTATGTTTCTACAGTATCTCATATATAAGGTATCATATATAAAGTAATTTTATATTCTCTCTCTCTCTCTCTCTGCTAGTTGAGATATTAGGTCAAGTTGACTAACATAACTTCAGTTTTGATAAAAACTTCAAATATAATGAATGCTTAACTTTCTCGACATTTTCTAAAAGGCACATATTCTTATAATTTTATACTCTTAAATACACATAAACACATGCATTTAATTATACTAAAAAAAAAAAAAAACTGAATTGGCTGTTATTTATTATGAAGCCATATAGCAAAGCATAAAAAATATTTCAAAAACTTTTTAAAACTTCGTTTCTCCAGGCACCTGAAATTTGTTAAAAAAAAAAAAAAAAAAAAAAAATTCACAAAGATTATTATACAGTCAAGAGAGAAAGAGATATGATATGCTTATGTGTAATTATGCATATGGATGTGAAAATTTTCAGGAACTTGGAATTATAAAGTTAAATTTACATTTAGTGTATGCATGTTTCGAGGATACTAAACTAGAAGATTCCCTTTGTCACAACTGAGATTAGGCAATGGAAACTTAAACAACAACAAAATAAACATAAAAAATCAAGTATACGACTGATAAGGGTAAAGTTCTTAGTCGGAGCCACTTACTTATGTCAAAATGCCTGTGTCTGTCGGTTCATTTCTTTACGATTTTGTATAAGGCCTTTAAATTGAAGCCGCTCTAAGTCACAAATGCACTACAAAAGTTAACATACACACACAATATTAGCATACTTTATGAGAATTTACGTAACGCAGTGTTACGTGCTAATAGAGTTGAAAATTCTTCAAAAAAACAAAAAAAAATGGAATTCTAACCTAAAGCGATTTTCAAATGTAACTACAACGTGGTGACAATAAGAAGATTTAAGCTTTAAAAAGTTTATTGAACCCCTTAAGAGAAAATTCAGGATACGCTCGGGAAAAAAAAGAAGAAATATAGTTAAATTTCAAATTAAAACTTCAGTAAGATCGTTGAAGTAGGATGGCATGACAACACACCCAGCACAATCAGCAACACTATAAATTTCTGCCTTAATTGCTACTACCCAATCCAGATATTGTCTATGCACAGTTACAGCACGAAAGAACAAATAGTCCCGAAAATAAAAAATAAAAAAAAAAATTTAAAAAAAATAATATTAAAAAAAAGGAAAAGAGTAGAAAGAGAAGAAAAGAGTAGAGAAAGAAAGATGTTTAGAATGAAAATGCCAGACATTATCCTTATTCCTTCTTGATATGGTCGTTAGCCAAATATTAGCATCACCAAAACGGATATACGCTAGTGACAAATACTTGCTTGCACTTATATATACATACGCATACACTTACATAAATTATTTTGTGTTGATGGCTATCAATGCGTTAATTGATTGTTTTCCTACGTCATCATTAACAACTAAACACACGTACCAACACTCATACCAATACATGACATGTCTGTGTTTTACACTGCAGTTGAGTTGGATACGTGATGTCTTCGCATAGAAACGTTCTCGTGTACAAAGGCTTTTAAAGATAGAACGATAGAAAATATACCCCTTAAACGCCATCAATACATGTATATAGCCTTATACTAACAATATGCATGCACGCACACAACACACACAACACACACACGTATGCACATACACATAACCTATCCTCCCGTAAGTATTAAGCTTAACACAACACAAAAGACATAAGACAAATTATAGAAAAAGTTGGGAAAGAGAAAGAGCAAATAAAACAAAAAAAAAGAAAATGTAAAAAAAAAAAAAAATACAAATGCAAAAAAAAAAAAACGAAAATTACAAAACAAAGCAAAATGTGAAAGCACATAACGTTAATGTTAGATGAACAAAAGGCATGTTTAAACTTCAATTTTTTCTACTTGCGTGATTACATGTGTTTGAGGATTCTTGTTTTTGAAAGGCACGAATTCCCAAGAGATAAAGTCAATACACATCTAACATTTAAGGGGCCCTGAAGAGCAGCGCGCAGTAGTAGCAAAGCTACACACAATAAATAAACCTTCCCCGAAAAGCAATCATCTTCCGTCTAACAAACGTAAAGATGGACTTTTAGGCGTTAGGTGGATAAGTGGAAAGGTATGAATGTACAATAAAAAAAGAAAAAAAAAACGCTTACTTTAAGCAAAAATCATTTAAAGACTGACTGACTGACTGCCTGCTCTTCTAAGAAAAGCAAGTAAAAAGTAGAAACTTGTAGCAGACATCAATTCTTCTGCCCTAACAGAAATTAAATTTGAAATCCTAAAAGAGTTCATCTTTGATGGCCTTAATCTAAGCCTCGCATATTATTCTCTCTCTCTCTCTCTCTCTCTCTATATATATATATCTATCTATCTATCTATCTATCTCTCTCGCTCCATATTTGTGTGGCACATACGTGTGCAACGTATTTTGTAGTTCGAGTTCGAAATTCTACGCTTTTTCTAAAACATTTTTATTTATATATTTACTTGCTTGCCGTCATATACCAATCCAAAACTAACATTGAAACTATTTTGCGAGCAATTTTTATTAACACAAACATTATGCGCATTCCTAATGCAAACATATAACACTTTTATATATATATATATATATATATATATATGAGGTAGGTAGCACGTAACTCTTGTCTTTGTTGAGAATTGTGCACAAAAGAAATTCTATTGAATCCTAATAGCATTCATAAAAGAATAAAATAAAAATAAATAAATGAATTGAAATAAAAAAAATAAAAATAAACAAGAGTGCAAAACTTATTTTGCAGTTTTAACCGAATTTTCCTATACTCCACCACACCAGTGAATTCATCAGATATCAAGAAGAAATCGTTTTCTACAGGGGACGACCGTTTTAATAACTCTTAAGCGAACATAAGAAAAAGCCTTTCAAGAATTTTGTATATTATAAAAACATAAATTTCAGGGAGTTAAAATTTAATTTTCGGCTAAATTTCCAAAAAAAAAAAAATCTAAATATTCAAAAAATATAAGTATCGCCATAAGCAAAGTTTTCGAAGGAATTAACTCATTGAGCTTCAAACTCATTTCAAAACTTTACCGCTATCGCTATCAATTTAATGTTATTAATAAATCTAAATAGAAATCTAAAAATATTCAAAAGAAGTTAGACATTCATTGAAAGTATTATTAGCAAAAACAAAAACATCATATATCTTCTGCTGATCATAAATATTTGAACTTCTCGAACGACTATATCGTATATAAATCTACAATAATTCCTTGGGAACTTAACGGACAACAAACTTTTACTAAGAAACCCAGACAAAGTATTAAAGTCTGATATTTCACATGAAATTTTTTGTTCTAAAATCTTTGAACTCCTCTGAGATGTAAAGCACTTTACAAAAAAAAAAAAAGAAAAAAAAAACTGTACATTTCATATACAACAATTTTTTATAAGAATCGCGACATTGGATCGCAACCACTTTAAGTGATCTATTTATTGTCAGTTTATTTGCATTATGATCGTGTATATCGGATCGTTTTGAATATACTGTTAAAACCTCTGTTATATAGATATTTTCTCCAAAATATCCTCATGGGAATATAAATCGAAAGCATAATAAATGAAAAAAGAAAAAATTTGATTTTTATGTTGATCAAAACAATGAATTGAATTCTTTTATTCATGTATTATATGCCGTCGGATAGATGAATTTAGAAAGCAATGTATTTGAAAATTTCAGAAAAAGACTAAGCGACATATGGATTTCAACAGGAGAGAAGGAGCTCAAGAGGAAATTTTTGGTTTATAAGTTTTAGATGAATGTGCAATTTAGAATTTTTCACCTACCTTAGTAGGAACCAGCGTCAATCTTAATTGAATGCCAAATATCTGATTTTTATCTCAATTTTTGCAACCTCGAATAGAACAATTTCCTTTTTTTTTTTTGATATTACAAGCCAAACGGACAAGTCTCTCTTTTAGTTTTCGATAATAGTTATAGTCCGGTTATGATCGGTTTCTTGCTATTTATGGTTTGGTGTCTGTATTAACTTAGCGCATTGTTTTTTTAAACTAATCTACGAGCTTAATATTCTAATATTTATGAATTAAATGAACCACATTTCGATTTAATTGAGCAATAAAAAGGAAGCATTTGATAGAAGAGTGCGTTTTTCTATACTACATTTTTCGAACGTAATATTGATTATACGAGACAAACATATACATATATATATATATATATATATATATATATATATACATAACTGAACGAATGTGTTGTTGTTTGATTTGGCTGACGATGATGTATATGATGATTGTAGATGTGTCAAACGGAGTGGCATGCCTAATATAACCACATTTTTTTTTACTAACGAGCAAATAAAAAACATCGTAAAAAATCAAACTAGAATGAATATAGAAACAAAAATGCTAACAAAAACAACAACAACAAATAGAATATTTACTAAGATCATGCTATTTGATGCTGGTACGTACATGCTCAACAATTTGTGCATTGAAAAAACAAATAAAGACACGCAAAGATGAAATAGTAAAAGGAAACACACACAAGAGAGAAAACTCAAACCAACACTAACTATATCACATATACCGAATAATATACTTTTCTAAGTTTGCATTAAGTGGATTTCCGTACGCGCGTAAAAAAAAAACCTTCCATAACTATATTGCTAACATAGCTACTAGACTGTCAACACACTAATACAAATACAAAAATATTCGCATATACGCACATAATGTGAGTTAAATCTTTACATTGCCATAAACGCTCATTTTAGTAAACAAACAGATTGAATGACTTAACATTGAGTTGATATTAAATAAATCAGAAAAAGAAGAAGAAGAAGAAAAAAGTAATTTCTTCAAGATGTTTTATGGGAATTGATCGGATACGATTGATGAATTCAACAAATATTCGAAAGATATCGTTCAGAACACCTTCGATTAGTTTAGAATTCAATTATAAAAGCATTAAAGGGACTTCATATTAATATATTATTAAATATAGTAAACAAAAGGCTTAAATCTTTCTAAAGTACAGTTGACAAATAATAAACTACAGCGTAAAACAATCTGAGGTATGATATATTCGCATTAACGATAAGTTCATACTTTTCATTCGTATCATTCTTACATTTTTAATACGTTGTATAAATCAATGTCCTTCATCTAAGATATAATATATCGTGCTCAGGGGGGAGAAAATAGAGCTAAATACGACTTTTAGGAAGAAAACGATTTTGATTTTCTTTTTTTTTTTTTTATCTTACTAACAAGTGTATTCAGTATCTTTTAACTGCCGTGAAAGCTCTTTGTTTAAGGAAAAGGGAACTCCACTATAAACCCTTGGGGTTACTGATTTTGCGCTTACTTATAATAATAAAAACTATAGATATAGATAATTGTAAATTTGGTATCCCTGTGCAGAAGGTTGTGAACATAGATAAACTGTTTGATATATTTTGAGTGAGTAGTGAAACTCTCTTCTATCATATAAAAGATATTTTCGCATCATGGAAGGAAGATGATAAGGAACAATTCGCTATTAATGTAACAATGAAGGGCTATCATAAACGAAAATTTTCTTGGGAATATTGCAATTGACACGTCTGTCCTTCATATCGGAAGAAGAGACATAACAACAGTTAGCAACTTGCAAGTGTAAAGTGATTAGTGACATAAAATTTTGTGAAAGCAAATTTATTATTATTATTATTTTCGAAGTTAAAAACCCTTTAAAAATTATTACAAACTTTAAAGATTCGATTTATCAAGAATATACACATTTATATATAAAATACCTTTCTCCTTCACACTTATTCTTGACTTGAATCAAACGGAATAAACAAATTAAAATACTAACGTCTCATGTTCTTTGTGTACAACCAACGAGACAACACCATCGTTAGTAACCGATGCATATTAACAATACTTTTTTATCTTCTTTTTATTAATATACGTACAGACATGATATTATCATTGTGTGCGTTTGTTTGATTGCCATGATGATGTCTTTCTTTGAAAGAAAATCATTTGATATTTGAAATACTTGTAAGATATTTTTTTTCAAATTGTAATTGGTTTTCTTCTTTATTTCTTGGTATACACTTTCAAAGTCTTAATTAGATTTTGATAAAATGATATTTAGAAAGCATTGTTGTTGTTATTTAAAAAAAAAAACAGAAACTACTGTAAAGATAGTTTTTTTTTTTTTTGTATTACACAAGTGAAACTATTTTACGTTTGAATAATTTTATATGCAAATCAATCGCAAACATTAAGTTAAGAAATTTATAGCATACGATGCATACCCATGAAGACTGCTACGCATACGTACGTCACATATACATGCCATGATAAATTAAATTGAAAAACAAAAAACTAACGGAAAAAGGGTTTAAAAATTTTATTTATATCACATGCTTGTGACAACCTGACTGAGTGTTGCTGATTTCCGTTTCCGTTATCACTACATTTTTAGTTAATAATAACATATTTAGCATATAATTTGTAAAACGAATCAATAGCACACAGCTAATCGAAATAAACAAACAAACTAATAGCGAATTGCTTTGACCCACATACACACACGCACATCTTTCAGTAAAACTATTAGATAAAATCCCGGGAAACATGAGTTCATTTGATGGCATTATATAGCGTATATCCATATAATGATCAATAGAATCATAACGAAATGTCAATCGGTTTTGTTTGTTGAGTAATTATTCTTTAGCTTTTTTTTGGCAAAAATCACATTTTAATTAACCACGAACTTGCCTTTTTGCAAAATATATATATATATATATATATATATATATATATAAATTGATTCGTTCTTTCAAGTAAAATTCTTCTTCCCATGAGTCAACGAATTTAAATTAAAACCATTCAAGTATGTGATATTTTGAGGTATGTGATATTATGGGTGATATTTTACACTTTGACCCTTGAATTCGGGAAAATCACAACTAACGACAATAAAATGGATGCTAAGAATAAAATCTATAAAGAAAATATTTCATATAAAAATTTATATATCCAAAATCTAAATGGGGTAATGGATGAAATCTTTATTATTAATTAATTGCTAGCGTATGAAAATTCTGAAGGTATTTCATTCAAAATAACAGTTAAAAATATAGATCGATCCTCTTGAAGGAAAACTAACCCATACAATACCAAAAAAAAACTACAAGATAAATTTCTTACAGCTCACAGCAGTAGATCCAAGTTTCATCGACATATACCAAATTATCCGATATATCATCTCGTTAGACTCCGTACCACCCATGATATGGTTTAACGAAGAAAATAAATATATGATTTATTGCAGGATTTCATTAACAAATAAATTTTTCAAATTTGGAAGAGAACACTTACTTGCAAATTTCTCTACAAAAGCACAAAGAAAGTAAAATGGAAACTGTTCGTAAAGATCCCTGTTTAGTTCAGAGTGTTTTCCCGGTAGAAACGCTTCACATATAATGCATATATTATTCGACCCATATTACAGATACTACCAATATATGCAACTTTACGCACGCTTTGCATTATTATGAGATTCTATAATTATTCTTATTTTGCTTACTCTATAAATAAAGGAACTTAAACTCTATAAACTCTCTAATCAAAACCACGCGATAGTGTGTAGTTGTTTTTTTTTTTTTTATTATTATGTACTCCAAGTATGGACTCTTTACAAAAATTTCTTAGGCAAACAATGGCATTATTTTAGTTTTCGTCCCGGGATTTTTTTTTTTTAGGACTTACAAGAATTTTATATACTTTTGCCCATTACACACACAAAAATAAAAATAAATTTTTTTTTTTTATGTCATTTTATTATTTTAATCTGATGTGTTGTCGCATAGCAAACCATAATTGATGCCATCAAAATATTATTTGTGGCGTAATTTATCAATAAACTGCATTCGAGTGTAAATAATTTGATTACAGTGAATCAATTTCATTTAGGGCACGTATACCCGAACATACCCACTTTTAAACATATTTATACAATATACAGTATATAGTTATGTGCAGTTATAAACACAAAACTAAACAAAAAGTATATATATAAATATATGATGTGATAGCTTATGATCGAAATATTGATTTTCGAAAAAAAAAATAAGAAAATTCTTCAAAAATGAAACAAAGAACACTAAAGATATGCTACTATTTGTAGTAGAGTTTCAGAAATTAATACGTAATACATACATATATGTACATAAGTGCCTACAAACAATTTCTAATAACTTAAATGTTAAATTAAAACTCAATTACATTATTATGGAATAGAATATATTATCACCAGTTGGTAGGTTTTGAATGGAAAATAATTGTTTTTCTAAATAATTATCAATGAATGTAACGAAAACATAAAAAAGCTTAACAAACACGTCTTTCTATTATCTATGTAAGCAAAATGGTAACAAAGCACACAAGCAGGCAGTTCATATAGAAATACGAAGAATACGAAGGACATTAAATAACAGAAAAGAATATTTTTGTTTGACAGTTTAGCGCATTAACTTAGCTTATATGACTCAAAAATTTAAATAAACGCATACATTGAGTTCTCAAGAAAATTTGAAGTTCTGTTGCGTTTCTCACAGTCCTCATCATTGGCAAAGCAGCCTGTTTTCCTATCGAACCTAATAAATAAGAAACTTAGCTCACATCATTACAAATAATAGTAGGACATAGGTGCATAGGAAGAAGAAAATTAATTATCGAATGCGAAGAAAAGTATCGAAAATGTTGGTCAAGACTTAGTTAAAAACTACCTCAAAGAGCAAGGGCTAATTGTTAGACGTCTTTTTTTTACATTCTTTATTATTATGGTCACAGCCGCAGTGAAGATGCAAAGGAGGTAATATAATACTCCGATTCAATAGAATATTTGAAGACTGTACCTTGAGTATGTGCTTTGGTAATTCGTGATTCAAACATTACGCAGCCAAACTAACTTATGAACTTCTTCGCTAATTTACTCAGGCAACAGTAACAGTATAGGAAGAGAACGGCTTCTTTTTTACTTTTCTCATTCCCTTTTTTTTTTTTTTTGTCATTTAATATTTAAATAAAATGTTTTACTATTGATACAATTCTATGAATGGATAGATCATCATTTTTAATGTTCGCAGGCAACGTTTTCGCATTATTTTCAATTTTAACATAAATTAATAAAATTTATATAAATGAGAGCCTTACTTTAAGAAGACATACATGTGGAATACGCAGGTGGTAACGGTCGCTTAAAATTGCTGCCATAGACGCATCAGAAATCAGAATCAAATCTCAAATTTAGCATAGTCATAAAAACGTTTTAGTATGAATGCAGTAAAAATGCAAACACACATTCAATTCAATATGAATGTGAATGTGTGAGGACAGCAGACAGAAAAATTTTACTAAAATTGCAATCACGTGCAAGATTTTTTTTTATTTTTTTGTATTTCTTTTTTTTTTTTTTGTATACTTTACGTTGACTGTTCAATTTAGCTAATATTTGTTCCCTTCGGACTAACAGTCATATGATGCCAAAGTCATCGAACTGAACAAATTTACTAATACATTGGCAGTGCCTAGACCGACATAGAAAAATATTACGATTTTTATTTGGATTATTACTAAAAATAATTTAAAATTTTTTATTTTTTTTTTGAAATACAGTTAAAGACAAAAAAAAATATTTTTCGAAAAAATTTTTTATTTTGTTCAAATATTCCAAGAAAATTTATTATGTATTCAGTGCCGCAGCGTGTATATATATATATATATATATATGAAACAAACAAAACATTCTTTGTTGTTATTTAGCTGTTTTTTTTTTTTTTTTTGTTTCTGGGCTTTGCTTTCCTCAAACAATGTTGTTCGCTAACACATAAATCATAAACTTCCCCTTATGTATTGTTTATACAATGGTGAGTACTTGTACATTACGTCTGAGTTGTGTGCACTTGAAATATTTGAAGAACACGTAAAAGAAAATATTTGCAATAGAGGTTTTCTCAACTTTTTCAAATGATTATTATGGTGCAGTAAAGAAAACAAGATCATTATCAAAAATAACACAAATCAACAAAGAATAAGAAAGAAAACACAACATATATTTATATTCTAATAAATACATTTCGATATATTTAAGAAATGTCGCATTAATAACATATTATGTATGAGCACAGTAGACCCTATTCAAGTCATTTGCAAGAAGAAATTTTCATTCCCATTAAATCGACTCTTTCAGCTGTTGTCTAGGATGTGCCGAGCAGAGCGATCAAATTTGTTAAGTTCGTTAGAAAACTGAGAGGCAATGAGATCGCAAAAACCTTGATTAGGATAGGAAATGGAAATACTACGAAGTGTATGCGTTGATTCGAATGTTCTCAAAAAAAAAAAAAAAAAAAAAAAAAAATTTAATTCTGTGCTCATGTGATAGCAAATTGGTTCTAGTGAACGCTAACTTTGGCATGATTAGGAAAAAAATTGCTTGTTCTCTTTTAAAAAAAAATCCTATAGAAAATAATGTGATCAAAGCTTAGCTCTAACATAAGATAAGACAAACTAAATGATGATCCTTGTGTCGTTTGCATTTGAGTTTTTTATATAATATTACATGAGCTTTGAACGAGGAGAACTAATAATACATAAAATTTATAAAGGATATATTTCGTACCGACAAATTTTAAATTTGAAAATACACTTAACTTTAAATTATTTAAAAAACGAAAGTTTCATTTCAACCAATATATTGTTTAAGGTCTTGTAGAAATTTGCTTATAATCAATACTTAAGACTTATGGATGATATGGATTTATTTGAGAATTTTGATAAATTTTCTAAACTGTTTCGACTTAGTCTACAGTTGAAAGAAAGGAGTTTAGACGTAATCAACAGAATCTTTTTTCGATCGAAATCATTTTACAGTTGCGTAACAGTACAAGCGTGCGACAGTTGTACGAGAAAAGCTGCAAACAGTAAACATAATAAGGAGAAATAAAAAGAAAAAATGATCGAATTTTTTTATAAAAAAAGCAAAGGTTGCTCTATACTAAACAAAAAAAAAAAAAAAGAAGACACGAAGAAAATACGCACACACAAACAAACGTAACATAGAGTAAAATGTACAGCTTTAACTGCTTTGGCAAAATGGTGCACAAATGATACATAGACAAGTGTTTGTTGGGAAAAGAAAAAATAAAAAGAGGAGAAACCGGAGACGCCGCAACATGTTGCAGATAAAATCAAATCCAAAACGTTTTCTATGTAATTTGATAAATCGCTTTTTTATGGGTGACAACAATGAAGCTTTTGTATATAACATATATATGCATGCATACATATATACATATATACAAGAGGCCATGTTAGATGGTGTTGATGGTGATTACGGTAATGTTTATGATGATGACAATACTACCATTGTTTGGTTTTCACGAACATTTTCGATTATATACATTAATACATACATACATACATACATAAATACACAAATGTTCGTTTTATTGTTTCTATTTAGAAATATAAATTCTTACAAAATTTGTACAAAAAAAATTTTAAAAAAAAGAAAAAAAAAACTCTTCAATCGAAAAAAATAAATAAATTCTTTACAAAAAAAAACTTGAAACTTAGAGCAGCATATCGCGCACAGGCAAGTCAGCGAAAGATAATTATTGGATATTCTACCTGTGCAACATGGCGTATTAGTTATCATTAAAAAATTTAAAACTAAAAATACTGCAATCTCATTTAGTTTTCCCTTACACAAACGTAAGATTATTTATAGATTTTGTTATGAATATATGAGAGAACGAGAGAGAGAGAGAGAGAGAGAGAGAGAGAGAAAATAAATTGGCTTTGAATTATATCATGTGAACAGAGAGAATATAACTTTAAAATTCTTACTACTTGTAGACTTTTTAGTTAAGTCACTGCCGCATTTAATTTTTTTTGTAGTGCTGGACAACACATTTCAAAACGATACTTACTAGATATCCGTATAACAACAAGAAATAAGTTTGGATTTTGTTTACTGGCCGCATTGTCTAGCCAGACACCTTAGACGCATGTATAATAAATTAGCAGAACTTTTTGCAACGAATTTTTAGTTTTACTTTGAATAGATTTGTGCCAAATTTTACATCGACACCTCTCAAAAGTTATAAATTAGGATTTTTTTTTTTTTTTTTTTTTTTAATAACGCTGTTTTTATGCCAAGCTTTTGCTTTCTAACTCAATTTTTGCAAATTTAAGGCAATCAGACAACTCCTTACAGATCCATTTAGGATATTATACTAAATTTAAAAGGCAATTTTTAGAGAGAAGCTCAATATATATAAAGCTAGACTTAACAATTAAATGCAAATTCTCCTTTCAAAATAATTAACAAAAAAAACTTGAATTGCTCTTCCAAATTTTTATAAGAATTAGAACACAGTATCTCATCAAATAATCAAATATGATATGCATAGTGCATGAGATTTTCTTACTTCTTACTATAAAACGAATGATGAGATTAAGTCCTTACTCTTGGTAGAACTTCAAAATTATATATATTATTATATATTATTATATATTATATATATATATATATATATATATATATATATATATATACATAAAACCAATTTCTTACATTTCTGCCAAAGGACTTTTAAAAAACGTTTAAGATAACTATTGTTTTAATATTTCAAAGTTTTCTGTTACAATATTTTTCATAATAGAAACAAAAATCCCTTTCGAGATCCTGCCATAAGTATATATTATATTTTTAAGCTCGAGAAAAAATACTGAAAAATTTTTTAAAATTTCTTACTTTACGGAAAAATGATTATTATTTGATAAGTTATTTGCTGCATGATAAAAAAAAATTAAAAAAAAAAAAACTAAAAAAAAATTTGCCCACAAATTGACGGTATTCCCAAAAAACATAAAATTTCGAAATATTTTCCACTGTTGTTGCATATTCTAACTAACTACCGTAAAGTTTCTCATGCCAACCAACCAAAAAACAACTACAAAAAGATGTGTCAAACGCTTAAAGTCTGCCCTGTGAAAATTCAACATTCATCTCTTTTTCTTTTACTTTTCGACTCGCATGCAGCTGGGCTGGTCTCATTTTCTTCTTCCTCTCAATTCTACGCTACCGGTTTCTGTTTAAGTTATGCACCGCAAGTTTATTGAAGTATAGAGACACACACAGTAAGAGTCATAGAGTCGAAGATATGGCAAATATTCCCAGTGCTTAATTTGCATGTCATGTAAAAAGCGTCTGTTACCACTTGATACGTGAGCCATGGAACGTCCCTTAGATGCGGCCGGTTGCAAGGCAACGGCAAACTAAGTTTAATGAAAATTTTTACATCATCATCTAAATGTGCTCGCACACACACACACTATATGCATATATACAATCAACTATACTTTAATGAAATATTTTTGTCGATTTATTGCAGTTGTCTTTTGCTTTAACCTCTAGTTCTTAAAGCATTGATTATATTTTTAGTTTTTGTTTGTGAGCAGATTTTTGTAGCATTTATGGTTTTTCATTGAGAAAATATTTGCTTAGGAAATGTCTGTTCAACGTTATTGGTACTTGTTTTTATAAAAATTTTTAAGGGATTCAATTGAATGTAAGTAAACAAATAGCAAAAAAAAAAGAAAACGGAAAAAAAGGAAAAACTTATATTCATCTTCAGGCAAATCTGAAACAGCAACCGGCAAACTTATAAAAATCGCAACATTTCTTACTAAGAGCAGGCGTGTCAATGGCCCAATCAAGACTATTACTGCATTAAATTTATACATCACTCTGACCGATAGCTCTCTACTTATAAATAACAAAAGAAAAAATTCTATTGGATTTATGACGAATCTTAAATACTCAACGTCTTAAGCATAATAATATAAGATTTATAAAGATATTCTTTTTCTTATATCATCAAACGAAAAAACTTCTAACCATAAATATTTCTTTCAATTTTTCAACAATTTTACATTTTAGAATCATATGTGTATGAAGTTCAAAACAGCTCAAAGATTTTTTATCTTCATCTTTGAGAACCAATAGACTTCTAAAGGATAAAAAAAACTAGATGAACGTGGCTAAATCGATTGATAATGTTCTGGTAATAAATAATAATATTGTTATGGAAATCACAAAGTGCCTGCAACAAACTGACCGAAATCTGTGATACAGAAAATTCCTTGTTATGCTTTACCCCTGTCGTGGTCATAAAAAGGCGCATTTGCAGTTGTCGATGAAAGCAAAGATTGACAAGAATTCCCACAAAATCTATCAGGTAAAGAGATTAACGAAACTACGCCAAGAAGTCAAGCAGCGAGGGATTAGCATAGCATAGCATAAAGAGACGCACTATTTATGATGCTTATGATGTTTATATGCAAGGAATTTTGCTTAAGATATGTTAGTGATATATTGAGACTTGAATAATGATATTTGAAGCAAACAAGCAGAATAAAGAAATAAGTTCCTTTAAATAATTGTAAAACCATTTAGTAAACTCCTACACTTTTGAAGATCTAGCGATACGGACTTTGTCTGAAAGAAAACACAAAGAAGCAGTTTTGTAGCAATTATTTATTTATAGTATCTCTGAGATGCGATTGTTTTGCTTGTTTCAAATCAAATAAGAAAGAGATTGAGAAAATTTAAATTTGGTACAGGACTAGTCAGCCATTGCTAACCAATTTTACTAATACTTTTCGAAAAATGTGTCCTTTTTTTTCCTTTTTATTTTAAATTCAGGTGTTAGTTATAAAAGTGTGTGCTTTAAACCTGTTTTGAAATTGCAATATACATTTGTGGATCTGTACTACTTCACCTTGTTAGAAATGTATCTTTAGTTTCTCAAGCAGAAGAAAACAGATCGATATCCAAACTTTTGACTGAAAACAATCGCAAAGATTAAGATAATTATAACTGAAAATTTTCTAAATTTCATTATTTCCAGCGTTCCCAACAAATTCAGTGAAACCTTTTGGCGGAAAACGTTTGCCGGAATTAAAAAATTCTACAACTTACAAAGAGATCTTTCCGTTGTTCAAGCTACAATCGTCTTCATTTTTTGCAAAAATCGGAGCTTACAGATGCTATAAGTTTTATGAATTCGAATCCATAGATCCATAGATATTATTAAAATTATCCGATAAGCAATTAATATTCATAAGAATAAGTTTAATATCAATAATGAATTAACGCTAATCATGTAAAATTCCGCAAAATAAAAGTTAGAAAGAATCCCCAGGAATAGATGAAATTTAGTATGTTAGCAGAACAAAACGCTACGACAAGGGTGTATCAACGCTTAAGTTTGTGGCGTTTGTAGGAAAAACAAAATTATGTGAAAAATTTGTGCGAAACTTCACTATTCACTATTCAGACAGTTACGAAAATTGATTTCCACAAAAATAAAAATAACTTGAAACTTTGCATTCAAATGCAGACTTTTACTAAAACGGATCATATGTATTATGTACCACTATAGACTATATAAAAAGATCATTCGTTTCATTTGAATCAGTTAAATAAATGTGTAATAAATATGGCGTTGTCAAGAGACAAGACTCGTCGTGTTTTTAAAAGTTTATCGAGTTCTACAAAACTATGAATTAAATTTGATTTGTGCTTTTGCTATTTTCACTGTGATTTATGTCAATAAAAAAAAAAAGACTGCTGGTAGTTTATCCTAAATTGTTTTAAAAATGAAGATTAACCAGTTGCAATTCGTTGTCTTTGCTCATTGACAAGAACGAAACTTTACCTCTTTTAAGCTTTCCCTTAAATAGAAATGAAAAAAAATTTAAGAGTTGACATATCAATGCGATTGTTACCATTCCTTCAGCCGTCAAAATTCGACTAAGATCACAAAAAAGAGTATTCCGCACAGTTGTGTTTCATGAGTGATAACAAATTGGATAAACCATTCAAGAGTAGTTGAAAAGTACTCTATAAGTACAGAAATCGCATTAAAAGCCTTAAGTGTAGTGTAATAACGATAAGAGAAATTTTTTTCTCTCTTTTTTTGTCGTTTATTGCCACTAACACTAATAGAAACTCAAACACTTCATGGTTGATTTGTTATAACTAAAATAGTTATACTTTGAGATTTTTCTTATGTTCTTATTTCTCTCTCTCTCTCTCTCTCTCTCTCTCTCTCTCTCTCTCTCTCTCTCTTTCTCTCTCTCTCTGTCTCTGTTTCTTTATATCTCCCTCCCCTTCTCTCCCACTCTTTCTCTCTCTTTTTCCATTAGTTTATACTATAAAAGTTTTAAAACTTTTATCGATAGTAGAGACGAAATAAAACAATTTTTACGGTGTCTGAGTAAAACAGAAACAAAGAAAACCTTTACAGAAGCGAACCAAAGAGGAATAAAAAAAAAAGGAAAAAGAACACAGAAAACAAAAAAAATTAAAATCATGGAACTTTTTATATAAATGTTGTACGGTGGTTAATTTTAAGTTGTGCTCTATTAATTAACTTGTTTGACATTTTCAAGTGAGAGGTGCGAAAGTGATTAATGAAATTAAAGTTAAGAAAACTTTTCATTTACTTTTTCAATTATTTTTATAGAATTATAAAGAAATACATACCAGTATATAAATTTTTTTTTTCTCTGTTCGTTTTTTTTTTTTTTTTGTCATTTATAACCTACAAAATAGGTTTCTACTAAAGTTGCCTTTGAAGTACAAACGACCCATACGATCAACTCTGATGATTATGTTCAAGCTTTGTTCTGTTTGTCTGCAAATCTGAAGATAATTCAGTTGTGAATTTGTTTCTAGAGCAAACATCAATGATAGGATTGCACAATATAATGCAACAGATAAAATATTCGTAACATGCAAGAATCCAAGAAAACATTTATGAATATATTTCTCAGCTTTATATAATTTTCATTTATACAATGGATGAGAATTTATATGCAAAACTACTAAGAATTTATAAGTGAAAAAAAAATATCCCAAATATCATTTATTAGAGTTATTTTCCTGTTTTAACTTAAGGGCTATAATGTTAAACTTTTTGAAATATATTTATGAAATACAAATTAATATAAGGGAAGAAAATTTTTTTACCAACATATTTTTGTACATATTCGTATTTAAAAATATCTTTTTTTTAAATTTTGTAAAACATAATACTTGAAACTTCTAAAAACACAGCACTTAATCGGTCATAGTTTCTATCCAAAAAAAAAAACGAAATTACAATTATTTTAGAAATTTTACTCAGTATCTAATGAAATGTGTAAGATTATTTGAAAATATTGATTTAAAAAAAAAAATAACGTCTGTTTTAGGTAAATATATAGTATATTCGAAAAAATCGGTCACGCACTAGCTATAAATTCGATAGAGAATATTACTATTAAATTATAATTAATTTATCTATCAATGTTGATAGAGAATTTAAGCCGTTATGACTACGAAGTCTGTGAAAAATATAGTTGTGGGAAAAACGCAATTAAAATTTTAAAGAATCGTAGTTTAAATAATTTTAAATCGTGACTTTTCTTTGAACGAATAAACGTATTTTTTTTATTATATAAAAAATACACGACCGCCCATAAGGCCTTGTGGATATCAGGTTTGAATATTTCAAAAGATTATTTAAAATGCAAAAAAAAAAAAAAGAAAAAATTGTGTTGACACAATTTCCAATATAGCATTTCCAGTTAATAAAATATGCACTTACTTTTCTTGTCCAATTACATATAACTTAAGCCTACATTACATATATCATATATTCTTTCAAAAACTATGACTTATGTGTGATAAAATAAAAATAGTTTATTAAAGACTTTTTTTCTCCTTTCCACACGAAACTAATGATGAGTTTAAAAACAATTCCTTTCAAGTCGAATAACATTTTTCTCTGCTTAATTTTCTGTTTCTTTTTTTTTTCGTTTTTTTTTTCTCTTTTGATGTTTCTTTTACTCTGAGTTTTGTCTAGTATATGAAAACAAGTTTTCTTGTGTTATTTTCGGAAAAAGAACAACCAACAGATGTTGCAGGTGTTTTTAAGAATCCGCCTGTCATTTACACAAACTAACTGATGGCTGTCAAACAGAAAACATCTATCTCCCTCCCTACCCTCATCCTTCTCCAAAAAAAAAAGAAATCTAAAAATTCTATTTGCAACTATGCCACTAGGTTTAAGAGTATATTCATTTTCACTTATTATTTGTAATAGATAGTCTCCAGGATAAAACACACACTAAACTACTAAAATCAACGATATTCTGAAAACAATACATTCGTCGTATCCTATCATCATAAATGATGATCATAGCAAAGTCAATGTTTGATTTTGAAAAATAAACACATAATTGCTATTAGTGAAGATGCACAACCTAAAGCTAACTTCAAATGGATACATAATATTTCGATTTTAACTAAGGTTTGACTTAATACTTTTAAAAATCCCCAATATTGTGTTTTCTCAAACATTTGCTTATAGTGATTACAATTCTCTCGACGTCACGCTGATATCATCAATCATATTTGGAAACGTTCATAACAGGACCCAAGCAAAAGGTGCATATGAATACAGGCCATATTTGATTACTCTCTGCAAGTGTTTGTTTTTGTGCGTGTTTTGCTGCACAAAGAATTCTCTATTTTCTCTACTCTATTCCTAAAAGTCTATAGAGAGTTGTATTTTTCTTCTTTTTCGTTTTTTTTTTTTTTTTTTTTGTTTTTTTCCAGCTCTTTCGTATATATTAGTTCGCATACCGGCAAACAAACAAAAATGCGGTATGTTGTAATATATATCATATGTAACAGTTGCGCTTAAATATTTATGAGATTTCGTGTGGCGTACTCTCATGTTTACCAACCATACAACGGAAAACACTAAAGAGGGCAAAGCAAAACACAAAAACGGACTCTGAAAATGTGTGTTATGGAACACTTTGTGCTTAGAGAACTATGCTCCAATACGCAATATAAACACATCTAAACAAGTATTATGCAACAATCAGTGAGAAAGGAAAAATAAAACAGAACAAGAAAAAAAAAAGCGGAGATTTTTATAAAGCGTTGTAGGAAAAAATTTTAACGCACTCACACAGGCTTTCATACACCGAAAACCAAAGGAATTTTACAAGCAAGTTAAAGTTTTATATTGACGCCCACCTCCCATAAACCCCCCACGCAAAATAAAAAAAAAAATTTAAAAAAAAAAAGAAACCCAAAATCGTATCATCATTATATCATCGTTTTTCATTATTCACTGTATTATTCACCTGGCAGTTGTTGTAGATTTAAGAACTTGTGGACCTATTACAAATGAAATAAGAAGCAATAAAGAGCGTAAAGGGAAATAAACAAAAAATACGCATGTTTAGTAAATGTTGTATGGTTTGACAATATCGTTGCCACAGTTTTCCACAGTGCAATGATAATCACTGAGAAACAGTAACGATTTTTGTATTAAAACTCTATTCATATGTTGACATGCGAGCCTAAAAGCAGTTCGCCATGCTTCACGACTACATTAATTACGTACAGTATGTTGGAAACTAATTAGAAACAAATGTACGCTTATATACACATGTGTTTGTCATTTCACCTCGTTTTGCCTGTACCGTTACGTTTGTTTCTTTTTTTTTTTCTGTCTCTCTTTTGGGATCAGGCATACTTTCAATTTCAGTACATCAGTGCATGTTTACATTAAAAGACAAAAAAAGAAAAAAGAAGATATTTGTTGACTCTTTGCGCACACAGCAAATTAGTACAAAACATTATTTGATTGGTTAAAATCTAAATCACCGTCAAATTGTCGACATACGCACACACGCACCAGCAGGGTGATTGTATATATATATATGTGTGTGTTTTTGTGTGTGTGCATGTGTGCATGTGTGTGTGTGTAATATTGATGATTAAAGAGTGTACTGTATATTATATTGGGAATTTATTGCCATTTTCAGTGATGGCAGTAACTAACATAATTTGACAATTAAGTATAATTTTATCGTACTTCTCGAAACGAACAATTGGCAGATCTATTAGTTTTCTCCTGATATATGTACCAACCATCAAGATTAATTTAACAACGTCTGACTTTTCTTTTCATTTAATTTAATCATAATGCATGACCTGAATGAACCAAACAATATCCAATCATCCGAAGATCAGAACAAAAGCATTTAAATTTGATTGTAAATTTTTTCGCCTAGAAATTATGATAAGCTCCTACACTTTGCATATCTTATAACAATATACTTATCTTATTAAAAGTAATCGATTTCTTTTTATTTTAATGGAGTTGCAAAGATAAACGATTGCTACGATTGAGTTTGTATGACGCTTGCATGACGTTTCACTTTTACAGAAAAAAAAAACAAAAAAGGAAGTACATTACGGCTCGAATAATTACTTCGAATAACGAATCTTTCAAAAATGAAAAAGACTAAATTATCTTTTAACGGTTGCTTTGGATAAGGAATCTGCTCAATTGCCTTTTTGTGCATGCACAGCATTTGTGTCTTTATCAAAGTAAAATTTTTAAACGCAAAAATTATTAAATAAAAAATTTACACATTTTTACGGTATAATATTTTGCAACATTATGCATAATCCCGCATTTATAAACAATTCTTCAAAAGTTATAAAACCTTTTCATAAAATTTTAAAGCAAAATAATCAATTGAGATTGATCGATTATATCCGGTATTTATGGTCATCAAACGCCGTTTAAAATCGCTTCAATTAATATTATTAGCAATCTGGTAAATCAGATCGAAGTGAAATTTTGAGTTTAAAGTCTATGCAATGTAACTACTCTACGCAGTAGCAACCGTCCTACATTTTCTATTACTGCGTGTACTTTATATACGCCTCCTATCTTATGTTTGCCTTTTCGCAAATAAAAAAAATCAAAGACATTTTTATTTTCCACATAACAAACGAAATGAAATTTTGTTTATGTGTTTTAATTAATATTATCCTCAACTTCTCTTATGACTTAATGCTTTAGGCTTCAAAAGTTTTGGAAAATATCTGCCACCGATATTTATCTCGCGGAATTTCGCCACAATATCGTTTCGTTTATCTCCATTTATTTCCTTAAAAACTCTTAAAAAACTTTCTCTTAGTATAAGAAAAAAAAAAAAAAAACAAGTTACACACCGTATAAAAAACTAAATATACTTCATTGACCTTTAACAATAAATGGACAGAATGAAAAACATATAAAAAAATATGCACTTAACCAAAACACCATTTTGAATATTGAATAGTTAGAAAGGTTTGTTTGGAAGCCGTAAAAAACGCTAACGTGCACACGTCGTGCAACATGAATCAAGAAGAAGAAAAAAAAACAACCAAAATGTTTTTTATGCTAATATTTCAAACCAACATCTAACATTTCAAATAACAACACATGAAAAACAGCTGTTACAAAACATTCATTTGCCTTATATGAGCAAAAAAATAAATAAAAAAAAGAAGGTTTTAGTAGCTTGTGCGAGTTTCGATTTTTTATAGATTATTCGGCGATAAGTCAATAGAAGGAAAAAAAAGTGAAATAACAAAAGATATGTTTTGCATACAAATATCGAAAATATTAAAAAAAACTCATGAATAATAGTGAAATAATGATATAAAAATCTCAAATTAAATATGTAAACTATATATAGCGTGCGCGAAAACTAAAACAAAATGACTGTAAATAATTTAAGTGCGCGACAGAAAGATGGTCACACTATTATATAAAGCTATTTAGCACTATTTAAATTTTCATTTTTGATTGCGTGGATACCTTGAAGGCAGATAACGAAGAAAAGCTGAAGCAAAGTTCATTCACAGCTCTTAGTTTACAATCAATTTAATAAAATATTAAAACTTCTTATGTTGGAAATTAAAGAGTGCGATCAAGGCTTGGAAATAGATGTTTTAGCTTTTTGTTTGCTGGCCTGGAAATTTCTTAATAAAATAGTAACAATCTTCTGGTCAGCGAAGTAAAGGGAATGATAGTTCAAACAAAGATACATAGAGAGAAGAATCGTCATTTTTGAAAGCTACCATATAGAGTTTAATGGTTTGTTCAAAATAATTAAAAATTACTTGAAATACTAAATATTTGCTAAAGAGTTTGAAGTTTACTGCAGTATCTAACAGCGGCTTTGTCTCCTGGTCATCTTTTATCCTTCATTTATATTTTATGATACATTATACGGCTCGTTCAAGATTGCTACATCTACAATTTCTTCTCTTATTTTTTGCTTTAATAGGTCTTGTACAGATCTGCAATAGTTATAGGCTAAGTTCGCAATTCTCTCATTTATTTTGCACACTTAGGCAAGCGAATGTTTACACAGCTTCATTCATATTTTTTGCATATGAAGCAGTTCTACTCGTTCTCACAGTCTTTAATGAAATGGTCCTTCTCACTGAAGTTCAGGCAACATCTGCTTCTGTCTATATTTGTCGTACAATGCCTTCCGATATGGCCGAATTCTAAGCATTTAAAATACTTCAATGCCACTTTTTTTTTTTTTTAATTCAGTCGGCAAACCAACCAACTTTCACTTTTCATTTTGTCCATTAACAGGTTTTTATTATGTGAGAGGACGGAAAGCACCTCAGTTTTCTTAATCGTGCGTATGACTTTCAAATTTCATTGATAGCTTTGCTGTTGTTTGTTTTTATAATTCTCGACTGTCTCAGAAACTCAGTGTATAAGTGTAATAGCTTAGGCTAGCTAGATTGAAATGTAGCTTATAATAGTGATAGTGTAGCCGAAGCTAGTATTCGGCGTTTTTCTTCACATTCATGTTTCCGTCATACATAAGTTATTTCATGCGAATGTGTGTATTCGTGACTACTGATCAAGTCATCCAAATCCAGCATTGTGAAGTAATGTTAATATTTTTCCAAGATATACGCATATAACTTCAAATATGAAAATACATGTTATTTTATGTGTATGTGTGTATCAAGATGTGCTTAGTGTTAGAATAATAAAAACTGATGTGAAATTAGCCCACACTTATCTAGCCAATATTTTACTAGTGTGAAGTTAGCCCATACTTGACTGGCCCCATTTTTTGTCTTTGCTAAAACATGGGCTAGCTTCATAGTGTGTATGTGTCTTTGCTTAGATAATTGATAATAAAGCGGAATGGGAACATAAACCAAATGCTTATAAAAACTAAATAAAAATAGAAAATACAAACATTAATGGAAAACTAAATCATGCCTTATTATATAAAAAAAATAAATTTAAAAAAAAGTCATTATTACTATTCATCATGAACAGTACGTTTGTAGTTGAATAAAAACTACAATGTACAAACCATGTTATAAAAATCTTTACACCTCCAGTTTTTTGATATATCTTAAAGGCTTTGAAAAGCTGTCAGAAAAACATAACATCATGATCCAAAGTAGGGGACATCGTAGTTCAAAGTGTCCACATATACCATTATATCTTAAAGGCTTCGAAAATCTATCAGAAAAACCTAACCTAATACATCTGGAGGTGTAATATTTCTTAAAAATTTTTTACAACGCGATTTGTACATTGTACTTTTTGTAACAAGGACATCTTTAGCAAAGACACAAACCTCGACAAATTTTGGGTTCTTACTTCACACCAGTAAATTTTAAAGCATAAAATTTTGTAAAATTTGTTTTTTCCTTTTACGCTAAAAATAAAACATAAGCAAATATTCGCAAATATTGATAGAGAGATATATCAGAAATTTTTGAGATCTTTCGCGTCTTCTACTTCTGCACTTCGTTAGAGAATCTCAAGGGACTAAAAATCGCTATATATTTTCATCAAATCTGTGTAGTTTAGCATTCTTATCTATTATTTTACATTATTTTTTCACAAAAAGTTTAATGTAAATAAATACCGCGTATATAAGTTCAATACAAAAAAATTCAATAATAAATTAAAATACATATCAGAGAAGAATAACCAAACAAAAAAAAATTATGTTCACCTTAATAATTTAATCTCGATTTTTAATTGAAACATAAAAAGTATAAAACAAATAACAAAACAAGAGGATTTTTTTTTTCTCACAACCACATGAAAAACCTTTAAAAAAGCACTCATTAAATATTAAATCCTATAAACTCTAAACTTTGTTTTGTTGTTACTCTATACTTTTACTCAACACAACCATCACTAAAAAACTATCAGCATCATCTTTATTTGAAACGTGTTCGTTTCGCGGAAAAAAAAATTCCCCAAATCCCAACTAGTTGTGATATACGTACAAACATGTACTGAAAACGGTTTAAAGTGTTAGAAACCTGATAGTTAAGTGAAATACAATATCTTGTTATAAAACTAACCAGTTTTCTATGAAAAGATGAAAAAAAAATAAATAAATAAAGGAAAAATTGAAACAAAAAATTTAGAAAAAAAAAAGAAGAAAATACCCATGACACAAAACATGAAATAAAATGAAAAAGAAAAAGAGAGAGAAAAAAAAAGAATGATAATAATAATAATAAAACTAAAATGGAAAACTTTGCAATGTTTCGGTGCAAGCGTATACGTTATTATATCTATTAAGTACCTTAAGCGCTGATCACGGAAACTTAGCACAACTTAACTCAGAGAAGAAGCGTAAAGCGCTGGTTAAAACAAAAAAAATTGAACTCAAACATATACTCAGAAAGAGCTGATTTCGCAAATTATATTATATTTGGCAGAGAAAAACTAAACTCTCTCTGCCTCATCTTTTAAGTAAGATTCAACTTCTCTAACCAACTGTACGCGTTAAAGTCTCTTTAAAACATTTTTATCTAGTAGGTGTGTTTGCACACTAAGCTACGTTAAGTTTATATATAATTAACGCTTCAGCTTTGTCTTGCCACATCCACTCAGCAGTTTTAATATGATATTTATTATGGTTACTATTGTTATAACATAGTTATATGCATATGTATGCATACTTAATGAAAATTTTGTTGTTCAATTTTGTTGAACTGATTTGAATACTGAATATATAAAACATTATTTTGTATATTCAATCTGTACTCTGTAGTATTTTTTGTACTTTAAAAATTATATTAAATTTAGTTGCTGAATAACTAGGATATGGTCGACCGATAATAAACAGGATTAGAATTTAATCCTTCCTTTAGAGACGTTATGAATTCATTTTCATTTTTGTTTTATATTTTCCTTATATTTTACTCAAAATCTTTTGTTCTAGCAAACATATAGGTGAACAGGGAGTTAATAATCAGTTATACAACTTAAATAGTTTATTAAAAACAGACTAGAGAAAGCAGAAACTTTGAATATACGGTGTTGTAATGTCTCTGTTTGAATGTATGCTTTTATATATATATGACCCTAGATGTTATGCATATGCGATGGACACTTTAATTAAATACAAAAAAATTAAAATGAAATTGAAAATTATTTTTCGATAGCTGCATAAAAATTTCTAATAGTTTTTTGTTAATAAATTTCTGATCATAAATAGCTGTTGACAAGTCGAAGATAAACAGTAACTGGATTCATAGTCATTCGGCTTCATTGTAAAATTCCCAATCAGAATCCTTGGGAATTTGAAAACTGAACTCTGAATCAGTTGTGAATCTATGCCTTTTGTCTTACAAAGTAGCGCTTAAAACGATTTTGCAAATCACTAAGCCATTGCCGTTCAGTATTATTTACAATATTATAAATGTATTATCTTTTATAATTAATGTTTCGAATACAAAACTTCATCAAATGTTTACTAGTATTCCAATTAAAAAGGCAAGAACAACTGCTAATGATATTTGTGCTTTAATCATCTGTACAAAGTTATAACAAGTTCTACGAAACTATTTGCACCTAACGAAAAATTAAAATAAATCTCTAAATCACAATGTACCTGAACTATATGAGCACAAGCACACATTTTGCAAACGATAGGAGTATAAGATTTATAAATATTTTCATATACATTAGAAAACACCGCCCTAACACACATTTAAAAATAAAATATAAAGAAATTAAAAAAACCAAATAAGAAAAGAAAATTTTAAACAAACTAATCCTGTGAAAAGCTCCCAAACACATCACTGAGAATTACATAGAAAGTCAAGGGCAATTTTATATAAAAACATAAGAAGAAAAGACTTAGGAAAAGTCAAAAGTGTTGGAATAAAACGAAAATTGAAGTTTTTTTTTTCTACAAAATATAATACTACACACGGGATAGACAGTTATTAGAATGTTATACAAATAACTGAGTACTGAGTACTAGTAAAGTGAAGAAAGAAATTCTGATATAAATGGATAGACACAATACAGTAAATAGACTAAACTTTTGGATCCTTAATGACAGAATGCCTGTAACTATGTAACTGTATATAATGAGGTGTAAACAGTAATAGTATTACATTGAAAGGCAGCACAATTAAATCAAAATTTTTAAATCAATATCGAAACGTGAAACCAAGTTGACAAACAAAATCGAAACTGAAGAATTCTAATCATCTAGAGAAAGAGGAACATAGTGTAAGATTTGCTTGAAAAATCATAGAAAATTGAAACGCGTTAAAACAAGTAGTTTAGTATAATAATAAACACTCTACTGAGATATGATACTATAGAATATTTATTTATTTATAATAATTAAAATTTAAAAATTATTAAAAATAAATAATTAATTATTTCAATAGACTTTTTCAATAGACTTTTTCAATAGAGTTTTTCAGCTTTAGAGACAAAATAATTCCCGTGAAGCTATATTCGCAAAAATGATACAACAAAACCTTTTCTGCTTGGCTTAAAAAGGTTTATTACATTCTTTGCCTCTTTTTTTCACAATAAAATGAAAAAAAAAAGAAAGGAAAGGACGGAAATACATAATAATAAAGAATATATTTTAAGCACTAAATTTCTTGTTATATTTGACTGAGATTAGTAAACATTTAAGTTTGTTTGTTAGCGACGCTTTGTAGCACTTTATAAAAGAGATAAAAAAATAAAAAAAATACATAACACGATACTAGGATGCATAACTTTTAATTGCTTACTAGACAGTTGAGAAAAACAAAAAGCAACCATTTTTTTTTAGTTTCTGGCTGTACTTGCGAATTTTCGTTGCAAACATTTGGACAGACAGACAAATTATTTCAGTCATATTATAGTACAACGTTAAATGGTTACAGAAAGAGGTGCTCTTGTCATACTTTATGCCATGAATTAGTTAAAAGTGACAGAGTCAAGGGAGAAAGAGAAAGAGAATATGTAAGCAGAACTAGAGTCAAACAGAACTCAGACATAGTGTCACATATTTGTAATAAAAGTTTATAATTGAATATTTTTCTCTGTTTTTATGTGCGCAGCAAAACTTTTTGAATATTTTTGCTTCAAAACAAAACAAAATGTAAACACGTGTTGGCTGCTAAATTGAACTTAGATGCTTAACGTTATGAAATCGTTCGATTTTAAAGGGGATCACCGAGCTCACAGTATTTATATACGCTTATTTGTATTGCGGTAGAACAGAAAGCACGGAAAGCACAGAAAGCACACAAAAAATCAAAAACATAAAAACAAATAGCTAACGAGGGTGTCAAACCTTAACTGATTTTCAATAAGCAGCAACAAAAGCATAAGCAAAAAATGATTAGATTGATTCTAAGTAACCAATATCTTTGCGATTTAAAGCAGCACAATTGTGAAAATGACGGAGGAACTGCTTGAGGGGTAAGGAATGCCACTGTAACAGCCTTAAAATAAAAGGTTTGGAATATAAAGAAAGTTAATAGAATAACTATATTTGACGGAGTTATTGAGCGCACATTTAAATATTTTGAAAAAAAAAAGTATTTTAGAAAAATATTAAAAAATGGCAACACCGCAGCCATACTCGCGAGTCATATTTCAGTAATACGCGAAATGCAGCAGAACTGAAATAAATTTGATTTGAACAAAAAAAAAATCGTTTAACTTATACTTTTATATCTAGCGAACAATGTAGGATTTTTTCGATTTCTTAATTTTTGGATGTTTGGAGAATATCTGAACGAAAAACCCTTAGTTCCGCATAACTCGGTTTGACAGCTTCAAAAACTTCCTTAGAAAGTGGTGGCTTATAATGGAAGATAGCGAATGTATCCGGTGCTTTCACCTTCTTCCAGTCATATACAGCACGAATATGAGCCCTTCTCGTGCTGCGAATTCTTGTCCCTTGATAATGTTTGGGTGAATTATGTACCGAGTAAGGCAGAAGATCGAAATTCTTATCTCTATATGGGCCCAGTTATAAACGTCGCATAATTTAAAGGTTAAAAGAAATTTGAAACCTAACTAATTTTGCACGGCTATGGGTTTTCGAGGATTGTAGAAGGAAGATCTCGGAGAAATAGCCATTTTCGTTTTACAAAAATAGAAATATATTTTCTCTTTGTCTGCAACCGTAACTGGGTTGTTAAAAAGTGCCACTAGCAAGTCAGCATACGTGGATTCAAACCCCGTTGCAGTGGAGTTGGTAAAAATACCAACAAAGGCACATATAATCTAAGGTGCCTTAAATCATATTAAATAACATCATAAAGGTTAGTATACATATACTACTACTTTGCGAATTGTATGGCCTATCGAAGCAGCATCGAATATGGGAGCTTGCCTAACGTTGGAGCTGTATCGATCTCTTTCCAAGTACAGATAATTCTATGGATAATATGGTAAGAAGGATCTTCCGGGCGATATATAGCATATGCAAAGGTTCAAATAAATCCGTAAAAACCAGAGAGGTTGTAATTTGCAGTTCAATACATAGTTTGGAGAATTTTCTCTGCCTCATCGCTGAGTACGGCCCCTTGGTAAGAATCGTGGTAGTTGTGAAATCCTTTAACCAGAGAAAAATTCTGTCCTATACCCAGCGAATGTTTAATCTGAAATCCGGAAAATACTGGAATCCCGTACAATGGAGACTGTTGCAAAGCTTGAGTGACGCTGATAATTGTTCGCCGAAAATTAGTCTAATGCCTAGGTGCACCATGAACTTAACCTCGCGGAGTAGATATTCACGTAAAACACAAGTCTGAACCTATCCTCGTTTGACAATTTATAAAACAAGGTCACTCAAATATTAGTTTTAATTTTTTTTTCTAGAATCCAGATTTTACGGTATTTTTAAGCCATAATAAGTTGCCCAATCGTTCAATCGTCAATTAAGCTGGAAGTTAATTTACATTACCCTACGAGGCCTCTCTACGTGAAAACTTCTAGAAATCTAAACAGAATTTCTGACTCAAACTCAAAGAAAGAATAGCTTAGGCCTTTACACTTATGCTATAGAAGTAATATTTTGTGAAAGATTGACGAAATCTCTTTACAACAGGAAAGTATATATATGTATATCAAGATAAATATCATCTTTCTTCTTTTAAAGTATCTCAAATATCATCTATGGAAATTAATGAAACCTTGAAGGTGATTGGATGATCACAAATATAAAAGTAAAATTTTGTAGAATTTTAATATAAAAGTAAAATATGTAGAATTTTACTATAGAAGTAAAATTTTTGTAGAATTTTAATATAGTTAATATATTATATTAATGATTAATCAATAAACATAAGGGTATGGTAGTTTCGCAAGAAATTAACTGAAAAAGTTGTTTTTATTCATAATTTATGCAACAAATTTGAGCTTTAAAGATGACATAAATTCTACATATTCTATATGACCCATATATTATACACACGCATGCATATATATATATATATATATATATATATATATATATACTTATACAGATTTGTTTGTTAACAGTTGGGAAAAACCGTATGATTGGTGAATTGATTTCTTGCAATGAAAAATGTAATTTTATGCCTCAATTTGCGTTTGTAAAATTGTGTACAAGAACAGCAACAACATCAACATCAACAACGCCAAAAACAACAGCAGCAACAATGAGAGCAACGTCATCGTTGTTGTCGTTACCCATTACTCGATGTCGTTGTGTAGCAGCTGTTGACTTACAATTCGTTAGATAGATAGGTGGATGGATGAGTGAATGAATGAATGGATGAATGGATGGATGGCTCTGAGTAGTTCGAATCGACCGACAGATGAATATTTTTGAATGTCGAAAGAGAAAAACACCATTTTATTTTATTCAATATATCTACCTATATATAGCTATGTACATACATATACATATATATATATATATATACAAACATCGGGTAGGTTTGTAACCTAACAACGCAGTTCAAGCCAGGTAATCAAATGCAATTTAGCAAGTCGAGCAAATTGAAATCCAAAGTTAATGCCTAACAACAGAAAAGTATCGTAACTATAAACTAGAACAGCGTCAACATTGAAACGCTTTTAAGCAGCGAAAGAGATGGGAAAACAAAATTTTCATGCCATTCGATGCCAATGTTTAAAAACGAAAACTAAAAGAATGCAAGTTAATCAAAAAGTTTCAATTTCAACAATTCGGGAAAAAAAGTGTTCGAGTGTTTGTTGCAATTTACAATAACAACAACCAGCAGTAGCAGCAATATCAATAATGTGTTTTTTATGAAAATCGTAATCCACGTAAGATATTTATTAGCTGTGAAAGTATAGAGAAAAAAAAAGAAACAAAACACAACTATAACTGAAATGTTTTTTGTTCTTTTACTGTTTTGCAAAATAATTAAAATATTTTTGAAATTGGACTTTTACGAGTGGTTTTCACTTTGAATCCCTACCCAAAGTCAAAACACTCTAAGTCAAATACACATTCAAAACGTCATGTACATAGATTTTTGTATAGTATGCTCTTGAAATGTTAAAACAAATTGAAAGGAATCTATGTGAGCAACACAGTGATAGAAAAATCAAGTACAACTACAATAAAGACATCTATAAAAGTCATAGCGGTTAACTTTGTGAAAATTCAAATCCAGTTTATATATATACGCGTAACATACAAACACCCCAAGTGTACACAATTACATACATTTTTTTACGGATGCATGATGATGCTTATTTGGTAAAAGTTTCACTTATACGACAGTAGAATAGAAAAAAATTCTTTTAACACACAAAAATTTTGATTCTAAATTGAAAACGTTCCAAAAGTAATATAAATACTATGTATAAAGGTTTAGATATCTCATGAACCCAACCAATTGAACTCTCGAAATACTGACTCAACTACAGAAAAAACTAATAAAACTTACGTACCTCTGAACGTATAATCTGCTCATATTAAATGCCTACAACAAAACACTGGTAGATCCGTACCTTACTTTTCACGTGTTCAAGTATGAAAACTAAATCAGAAATCACCGACCAAAATATTTACTAGAGAAATTTTTACTAAGGATTACAATTCTTACTACTAAATTTATGATATAATCAATTAAGTTAAATACGATAAGATATACTTTTGATCAGTACTAAAATCATTTAGTACACAATTATAAATTAATTGGACAAATACACGAATATTTCCAACTACTTACACACATGTGTACGTTATTGTCTTCATAAGAATTCCTCTTAAGTATGATAGGATGTAACAGCGAAATTTTTTACATTTTTTATATAAATTTTTCAATTTCCGCTGAGCTATTGCAACAATTTCGGTCTTAATTTTTTTTTTTGTTATGTAATTTTTTCAGGTAAAAAAAGACAATATATTATTTTATATTATAGTTGAATATTGTTGTATGTCTCTTACGGCTCATAATGGCCGTAATTAGCATCAAGTGGAGTGATGACCATAGCACAACAAACGAAATACACCCTCGAAATCAGGTGGATAAAAGCGAATACGTCTATATTAGGCCCTTGTAATAAAACGTCTTGCGCAGCACGCTTGCTGTCCCCGTCTTGCGATGCCCCCTTCTCGCGATGCTCCCTTCTCGCGATGCCTCCTTCTCGCGCTGCCTCTTTCTTGTACTGCCACCTTCTCGCGCTGCCTACTTCTCGCACTGCCCCGTTTTGGGTCTGCCTCCTTTTCTCTCACAGAACATGACGTATCTAGAGAGAGGCAAACTCGTCAAAACCTAAGATATGCCAAATGTTAGACGTATCATACTCAGAGACGAATGGCACTACGCGAATGTCTTTTCTAACGGTGTAACCCAGACACGTGGTGACCTCTGAAGAAGAAACTAGCTTTACGAGCTCTGTTTCAATGTGGACTACATTCCGTACTCTTTCAATCCAACATACAGAGAAAACCAAAATTTAGAAAGAAACACAATCAACCCTCAAAAGGACGTATCACTCGACCCAGCAGAGAAACATGAAATTTTATCATATATGAGGACTGGTTAAACATTCGTCCTCCTACTTTCAGAGTTCACTCGTGAGGATCTGGTAGCGCTTTGGGGTTGAGTTGCCTTTCTCAGATAGAAATCACTGACTCATCGTAGTCTTCGCAGAACATTGGGGTGAAATAGAAGCACCAACATTCGAGATACGGCACTGCTGCCAATCCCGTGAATTGGACTGACTAATCGGCTGTGACACCAATAATCGTTACACGATTTAGAGAATTTTCAACTTTAATTCTAAAGAGAAGCACCCCTTCTGGAATATATTTATAAAAATAATATTATTTTAAATTAAAAATAGAGTGTACTCACTTGGAGACCTGACTTTAGCCAATACTAATTTCAGTTTCTTTACCTTCGCGGAGATACACGTAACCAACGTAAGTTTGATTTCACAATTAAATACGCTTTACAAAACTAGACTTTTGACGTGGTGCACACTTATGGATAGCACGGTCATCTCTAGGTTCGAATGCCAGGTATTTAAAAGATACTTCATAACACCACACACACAGTACGGTGGTACGAACCAATAAAGACAGAGGGATTCATAAAAATCTTAAAATTGTGTACTAGTCAACAATTTGTTAAAAATAGACATAATTTAACAAGTAGGCTACACATATATTACTAGGAGAGCCTTCCTCAACATTAGACTATTATTAGATTTATTTCTTTTCTAAGTATTTTTATAAATGTTTTTAAATTATTTGCAAAAAAAAGTTTGTAAAAAGGAAATTTCATAAATTTGTCATTTTATGAATTAAACAAATTTTACAGCGAAAGAAAAGAAAGAAAGTTTTTCTCATATTTTTCTGGGATTGCCGACTTATGTTTTCGAAAGAAATTTACATTGGAAAATTATGGATGCTCGGACGGTCAGCTCTTATTACGATCTTTAAAGTGAAAAGAAATGAAAATTTTAAAATCAGTTTTTTGAATTAAATTTTTTTCTTTCCAAAAGGTAAGAACAATTGCAAAGCGTTTGTATATACAAAAATATGCCTGCAATAGCTAGATCGCTAAAGAAAATTCGAAACGGAATACGGAAAGTTCGACATTAAATTTTCTTAATTCAAATTAAATGAAGAAAAAGTTGTTGTTTATGCTGTTAGCGATCTCTCTTACTCATTACTCAAGAGATGTTAAACGAAACATTAGTTATGATTCATTATTTATTTACTCATATAAGTTTTGCTTTTCTCTTAAACAAAACTAATAAAAATAGATCGGAATATATAAGTTAAATATAGAATTCTGGCTTTAGTAAATTGAGTGCTAACTAGTGCTATTACTGCTATGATGTAAATATGTTTCTATGTATTGTAAATGTTTTTTATTTAATAAAATTTTAATGAAGTGACCATTAAATAATTAAAGTTTCCTTCTGTTTTCATTAATATTTAATGTTTGTTTTCAAAGCTCTACTAAAAGCATTATTGATATGAGTTCATATATGTGAAGTTTTGTTTAAATAGTACTTTAAAAAAGTTTTTACACACACGAACGTATTCATGAATACTCTTATATATTCAAACATGTGTGTGTGCATTCACTTCCAATTATGTGTCCTATACTGTTAAACGAATTTATTTCAATGTTGAATACGCGAAATATTGCAAGTTACACTAAACTGTCACGTTGCTCTCGTTTATGAAATTGTTTAAATTTATATGAATCGAGCATTATACAGTAACATCCACGATGAGCAGAAATTTCGGAATTCGCAAAAGGGAGAATATTTTATGGAAAGTTTTGCTTACAAAGTTATTTAGAAAGGAACTTATTCACAGCAATTAGAGATTTATCTTTTCACAACATTTCTCCCTCTCTCTCTCTGCACTAAGCCCATTTTTTCCTTCAAAGCCAATACGCTCAATACTAACGGACTGAACAAATGCTTTGGTTATAATCCTTTGAAACAAGTTACGAATACTCTACATTTTGCTTTGACATTTTTATTAATCCTCTTACGCTTAGGGATGCCCACTTTTATTTGTTAGCAAAAAAAATCTTGTTACTCATTAGCTATTTAAAGCGCCTGTATTTTGTGACGGCTTTTATTATTTTCAAAATATTTTAAGAAATTTAATTATCAATAGAAACAGCAACTTTTCAACTTAAAAATTAATTTCATCAAATATGCAATTTTAGTAATTCGCGCAACCGGAACGTGAGCGACTGTAATCTATCATGCGCCTCTCAATTTCTCATACCAAGGTTCGGAGGCGTTAGATCATATCTAATTTGCACAAGAATACTAATTAATAATTATAATTATATATTTATTTTTATTATGAATATATATTTGCATATACAGGCGTCTCTCGTATAACACGGTACTTGTAAAGCACAGTTTGAATATTACACTATACAACAATTGAGAATAATTGTAACATGGTTTTAATATAACACGATTTCAAAAAATCGAATATGCATTGAAAATTTGAATTTTTCTTTGAATTGCATTCAATAAGGGAAATTCCCAACTTGTTCTTTGTAAATGAAATTAATAAACTTTTCGCTTGGTTTATTTTTAACATTTTGTTAAATAAACTTTATAAGCGCATAATAATTTCAATTTGTGGTATGTAAAAAATTATGTTGTAAAGTTTACGATAAATCTAATTTTGGACCTTAAATTTAGATAATGTTGGACAAGATAAAGGAGCAAAAAATTTAACGAAAATTTATTTCACTCGAAGAATAAAGTAGAATTTTGCATCGATATAATACGGTGTACATTATTTTTATTTATAGTATTTCAAGGTTTCATATAACGCGGTTTCTATATAACAAAAGACAAGGCCTCGACACTATACAGTATAGCTTGTTTCGTATAACACGTTTTCAATATAACACAAGAAAATGTCTCGATACTACACGGTATACCTTGTTTCGTATAACACGTTTCCAATATAACACAAGACAAGGCCTCGATACTACGGGGTATACATTGTTTCGTATAGCACGGTTACGATATAGCACGGTACGAATTAATCGTATTCTAGAAGGCACGCCTGTAAATTGCATTATATTATTATTAATTTATTATTTTAATTTTTAGTTTTTAGTTTTAATTTTATATAAATATGCCCAAGAAGCTGACTCATAATCAGTGCGCTATAATATTATTATTATTGTTATTATTATTATTATTATTATTTTAACTCTTATTGCTATGTTTGTGCGATCGAACAAGCTTAATGCTATCCCAGATGATTTCATTAAAAATTTCTTCAATTTTTATGTTAACGTGTTTCTCTTATCTATTAAATTACGCTGAAAAATTTTAATTTGCTTTAAAATACAGAATAATGAAAATGAAGAGATAGTGGACGAGAGAGAGAGAGAGAGAGCGAGAAAGAGAGAGAGAGAGCGCGCGAAAATGATTGTGAGAGGGAGACACAGTAGAATATATATACAACATTTTGTTTTCCTTAATTAATAACAAACAAATAGAAAAAAAAACATCAAAACCGCATTTATTGTTGTCTGGTGGCCGGGTCATTCGAGCAATTGGAAATCTCTGTTTAAACTTCCGCAACATAATATGTGTCAGTATAGAAGTGTGAGTGAGAAAAAGAGAGTAAGCCTTCATCTCTGTGAAAGCTTTAAGGTAACTAAACTTATTTTAGTACACTCACACACACATACACACACACACGCACGTATATATATATATATATATGCATGTATGTATGTACACCACGCATACACAAATTAAGAAGTCAATTGATTATGGAAAGCTGCAATATTCGGATAACATGAAGATAACTATGCCATGTGCTTTTGCTGTAGCTATTGTGTTATTGGTTTTAGTATTATTGCTTTTGCTAGTGCCGTTGCTGCGATTGTGGCCATTGAAGTGGTGTCGATGCGGTATATTAATTGCTCGTATATTGCCATAATGCAAACAAATGCCGAAATTAAACTATAAATTAAATTTTGTAAACTCGTTAGACACATAAGTACAAGGAGAGGCAATGAGAAGAAGAAAAAAAATTATGTTTACGAGAAATAGGGAGAGAAAGGAAGGAAGAAACAACGAAGAAAAGAGATAGAGAATGATTGCAAAAAAAAAAAAGAAGGTAAGAGAAATGGTCAAACCCTAAATGCTTTGGCGGTTACATCCCACATAATCATTTTTATATATGGTCCAGAGGGAACACTTAACTTTGTCCGTATCCATGGTCACTTGCCAAGTTATTGAAAAGTGGTTAATGCAGCATTTGCTAAAGTGTATTGAACTTATTTGCATATGCAAACAACTTTTACATGCATACACAATACATGCATACGGTCAGTTAAGCCAAAAGATTGCAAAAAGAAGACTTAGTAGTAACAACAACAGCAACAACAATAACAAGAACGAAAAAAGACAATTAATATTTCACAGAGATGGCAAAGTAAAGATAAACGCTGCTACCCTATACAAATCACAGACTAACTATTTTTATTATATAAATATACAACTTGTGTGTGCTTAGTGCTCATATTTTATGTTTTTGGTCGGACCATTTGATTAAATGTCGGCCCTCTGCACGATTTCCGTTTGACTATCTGTTTGCGTTGGCTTAGCCGATGCCACATGCAGACAGATGGCAAACTAATTAGGCTCATATTTCATGAGAGCCTAAAAGGAAATAAAAACCCACATAAAACCGGAAAACGGAAATGACAACGAAAACAATAAACACAATATACAATAACAAAACGAAAGAGTCAACAGTGATAGAAAAATAATGACAACAATCATATCTTAAACCAGCTTTAACAATTCTTTTGCTTTTCACCAGGTAACAATATATTAGGTTGTCCCAAAAAATATTGAGTTGTGCACAAATGAGTTCACAAAAATTTTTAAAAAAAATTAATTAATTAATTAAAAAAAATTTAAAAAAAATTAATTTAGTTAATTAATAATAATTAAATATTAATTAACAATAATCTCTTGAAAACTTTGTATTTTTTGCAATAATATTCAAATTGCGTAAAATTATATCCGTCTGTGAAGGAATCTATTATTGTAGTCACAATATCGAAACACTTAAATTTCTATATTCTTTATTATTACGAATGATATGAATTATTTTTTCAATTATTTTGTACAAGTTGCAGAGGTTACATTATCCATGCAACATACATGGAAATCTTGAACGATTCACATGTTGTGCTTTGTGAGAGTAATGAGCAAAAAACCCCCCCAAAAAAATACACTTTTCGGAATAGAGATGTTCTCACTTGACGTTGTACTGCATGAGCGTGTCCTCTGACACACGATGTAACCGGTTTTCAGTACCAAACTGCGCTCAACAACTTGTAAACCGTTATTTTATTTTTTGCTTATGTTTACCACACATCAACTTAGACAGGCGGAGAGACGACCGTATCTAGATCACAATCAATTCGATCAAATAAATGTGCATTTTTTTCCCCTATGAGACAGATATAAGGGAAAAAATTGTTTACATATTTATTTAAAACCTAAAAAGAATATTTCCCATCGATATATTTAACGGATCCAAATATTTAGCGCATTATCTTCAGTCAAAAATCAAAATATTTAAAATTATTCACACACACACACACACAGTTACGTGCATAAATACACAGCCTTACAAACTTTCATGTAACAATGAGTATAAGAATGTGCTTTCAAAAAAGCAACAACAAAAGCACTAGTAACAGTACCAACCAGCAACAACAACGGTCTCGCTATAAGTAAAATTATTCTTAAATAAAACGTACATTTTCACTGAGCTTAAATGTTTAAGTAAATGAAGTAAACAATCTTAACACCTTTGCAAGGCGCAAAAACAACTACACTCCTACATATTTACATTTTTATGTGTATCGCACATTTATAAAAGTCAGCACGAACAAGAGCAACAACCGTAACTATCGCCTTTTCAAGGACCACAATTACATGTATTTACTACTACTCGCCGTTGCGCTCATTCACTTACTCGTGCGTACGGTCGGTCTCCTATTGTACCTTGTTGGCATTCCTACCTGCTTGTTTGTTTGCTGACTGGTTAAGATGGCTGGGATGGCTTGGTGTCATTATCCGTTTGCATTGTGTTTATGTGTACACTTTATATCAAACATAAGATAAATGCAACTTCTACTTTGTGTGTGTGTGTGTGTGTGTATGTATAGAAGTATGTAACTGTTCAAAGAGAATAATTCATTTGCTATTCAATTTTAAGTCAACCATTAATGAATGGATTTTACTCTATAAAGTCTAGTATAAGTACATTAATGCTTGTATGCTGTATGTATCACTGTTAAATAATTTTTAAATAGTATTGTAACGTTACGAGCTCGTTAGCGTTTCAGCTGAATGTCCGTTACTTAATATCAAATCTTATTTTACTGCATCGATCACAAAGATGTCTGCTGAGTCTTGAAATATTCAGCGAATAAATGTATTCTTTATTAGTGTAAGTAACGATGTTAACTTGCATATGTCCGCTCCGTCTCCCATGAAATAACGGTTACAATTTCAAATATTTTACCAGAAAAATAGATATGACCCCAAATTTGATTTTCTTATTATTCACATATTGGTTTAAGTTCAAAAGTCAACTAAAAATTGATAGATTTTCCCATTTTCGGAAATTAGGAGATGAAATATTTACATAATGTTTGCTCACAATTTACGAAAAATTTACCTAAAAATTCGAGAAATTTCTCGATAACTAAAGTGGAATATACGCAAATTAACACAGAATTGTCAAAATTCATAGAATAATGTAATGGTTTTCTGTCGTTTTCGAAATTTTTTGGTCCTGCAAGCAGTTGTTTGTCCTTCAAGCCGAAATCATTACTTTTAAACCATTGAAAGACAAAGCCATAATTAAGATATGATAGACCAACATCGCAATAAGTTATTAAAAATCTTTTATAGGTTTCGATAGCAGATTTCTTCAAGTTATGCATGTTGAAAATGAATGTCGACAATGAATATAGAAAATGCAATTTTGAGTGTTCCATAATTAGTGGTGTGTATACACAAAATAATTCTATAAGACTTAAATGGAAAATTGTTATTTTAGGTAGAGGAAGGTCAAAATTATCGATATTATCAAAACTTATGTACGTGCTTTATCATTTTTACCTGTAGAAGTTGCTGATAAAAACTTTTGCAAGCACCTAATAAAATATGATTTCAAGTACATGTGCTATACGGTGCGATGTATACATCATATCAGGTGAATGAAGTTTTTTTCAGTCAAGTATAATTTCTTTTTTCAAATGTTCCTTCAAACGATTCTCTATGTATGTATGTATTCAAATGTGAATGACTTAATAGAGGTAATTTGAACGTTTCGAATTCTCAACCTATGACCATAGAATTCTGTTCACCTATCTGGCAATTCTCCTTCGTTTCCTTATCAGAGAGACATTTCGTTTTCTTCGTAGCCAATAATTTTTGACAAGGAAAGATTTTTCTGACGTTGTCGGAAGGCATTCTAGAAAAGTACCTCATTACATACGATATTATATTATATATAATATATATGTAGAAAAAGTATGAAAATTTGCTTTAGCGCAAAAGAAGAAAAGTATATTTATCATCAGATAGAATATACTTTTTAAAAATTGTTTGCTGAACGCGCTTATGAGCACTTCCTCGAAATTATTACTTTCCCATCTTTTCTTTCACTTTTAAAAAAAAATTGTCAATTTTTGTAGTCACTTAAACCACCTGAAAGTGCAATACACGAATCGGTCAACCGACATGCGTACAATCATTAAATCCCTTACAATTTTTATATTTCTCATCGATTTATAAGTAAATGACGATCAGAGATAGACAGAGTAGTTAGTAATGCTGAACATTTTGCAAATATTTAGTCAGCCAGCAAATCCACCCTTTCCGGTCGGACGATCAACGAATCAGCCGTTTTTCGATTGCTTTTCGAATCGCTATGGCGCGTGGCACATAATCTCAGCTTATGTGTGCAAATTAAAATTGAAATTGTATTTTACTGTCCCGTAATGAGCAGTAAGTACCAAGGTATCGGTTCCTTATATATTTAATTACTGCCTTCTATCATTTTCTTCAAAATTAACAGATATCTGCCCTAAAATGCTTAATCTAAGCGGTGATTTCAATTTGTGGTGTATTCACTAAGAAATTGGCTTAGCTTCCTGTGATACGTGTTACAACATAAGATAATTAACAAAAAAAAAAGAAAAAAAGAACGTATTTAGATCAAGGGCATACGTAGATATCGCATAATTGTTTTGCCTTAAACTATATAATCAATCAAAATAATCTCTGACATTGCCATTCTCACTGATTTTCATTACACCGCAGTGGCGTTATACATATTTCAAATCATAATCATTCTATTTCTTTTAACAAAAAAAAAAAAAAAAAAAAAAAAAAAAAAAAAAAAAAAAAATAAATAAATAAAATGAAAAAAGTTTTTTATGCTTTACCCTAAAAGTATGTACAATAATTTGAAATTTGTAATCCCAACCGAAGGCTAATGCTTTGACACACTAAACGGCCGCGTCATCATCGCATTATGATACTTATTGTTTAGATCAGCTTTCAAATATAACCTCAAATTAAAACAAAAAAAATACCCGAACTAATCACAATAATAATAAAAATGAGAAATCAACAAACAAATAAGCAGACATCCAAGAAACAAACAAATGTGCTTTTTCAACAAATTTGTCAGCTGTACATCATGCGACAAATACAATAGATTTTAAGTTTCAAGGTAATTCCTGATAAGAACGAATGAAAATATCGTACAAACAGTTTTTGATTAGCGGAAATGAGGAAAAACACATTTTTTTTTTTTTTTATTAAAAGACAATACGCTCTACATTATAATATGTTTTTCATCTTTATTCATTCGTTTGAATCGCAAACAAAAAAAAACGAAAAACGAAAAGTATGTGAGAAAAAATACTTGAAAATATCAAACAAAAGTATAACGCTGATGGTAAAAGTGAGTATTACGAATGGAGTTCAATGCACGTTTGTATGACGTGTGTATTGTGAAAATCTCAGTAGCTACTCAAAATTTAGGAAAAGAAAGATAACTGTCAGACACATACGTACTAATGTCCGTCCCACATACATATGTCCCTTATTTAACACGAACACATGATGACAACGACGACAACGACGACGACGACGACGGCAATGATAATGATGATAATGAAGATGATGATGAAGATGATAAAGAAGAAAGAATGATGAAAATGTTGATAATAATGATGATAGTGATAGTGATGTTGATGGAAATGATCATGACGTTAGTGATTATGATGAAAACAATGACGATGTTTGTTGGCTTTATAGCTTGTGCATATGACATGTAGTTTTATCAAAGTAAGTGTACAAAAAACAAACGAAACACAACAAGAAATATAGATGGAAAAAACAAAAAAGACAAACATAACATAACATATATACATATTTTCCAATTAATCAAAACTAACGGTCGCTGACACAGCATATGACAAAGGTAATAAACCAAAACAAACAACAACAAAAAGAAAAAAAAAGAAAGCAAAGCAAACAAAACAATAACAAATAGGAACAAAATTATAATAAACTTACGCGGAATCTTAAACACCTTTCATTATATAATGTAGACATAAGCGATAACCTACAAGATATAAATTAGGGAGAGGAAAATGGAAAAAATATATAAAAAAGTTATTTTTTATTTCTCTACTTAAGACTGCTCGGCGGCGGTATGTGTATATATGAAATAGTCTTCGAAATTTATTTTTGTTTTAATTGAAATTCACATATGAACTAATATATATAATCTCATGGATTTATTTATACATTTAATCAGTTGATCTGTTTTTATTAATGCAATTTATTTAATTATTCATTCATTCATTTGTTGATTCGTTAATTCATACGTTTGTACCAAAATTTTGGTCAAATGATACTCAAATTTTTTTTAATATTTTTTTTGAACCGCTCTATATCTATATCATATGATATCATGAGACCTGTACATTACAAATTTTGTGAAATCTTTTTCATAGTTAAACCACGCACCAATTACAAACACATGTGCTTAAAGTCGGAAAAAAAATTTCTATCCTACTCTCTCTCTCTCACTCTCACCCACTCTTTCTCTCTTTCTTTCTCTCTATCCTTCTCTCTCCTTCTCTCTCCTACCCTCTCTCTCTCTATCTCTCTTTTTCTTTTTATCTCCCTCTCTCACTCAATCACTCTTTCTTTCTATCTCTCTCTCTCTTTCTCTCTCTCTTTCTCTCTCACTCTCTCTCCCTCCATCTCTCTCTTTCTTTCTATCTCCCTCTCTCACTCAATCACTCTTTCTTTCTATCTCTCTCTCTTTCTCTCTCACTCTCTCTCTTTCTATCTATCTCTTTCTCTCTCACTCTCACTCACTATTTCTCTCTCTCTCACACTCTTTCTCCCTCTCTTTCTCTTTCTCTCTCTCTCTCACTTTCACTCCCTCTCTCCCTCTCTTATATATATCAACTACAAATAACATATAGACAAAAAATAACAGAGAGATTTTCTTCACCGAAATTTTTCGATTCCTTTCCTATGTTACAAAACGTGTAAAAAAGTTTTTATATTTTTACTATAGATTTAGCGATCTGCATAAACAAGGAAATACTTTATTGTAAAATGGTGCACCTTTACGAAAAAAAAAATTAGATCAATAGCTCAGAGCAGTCAAAATCTTAGGAATGTAAAAACCAAAAAAAAATAAATAAATAAAACGATGCACTTGAAAAGCAGTCTTTCAAATATTAAACGAGCATATATGATAAATTTTTTAACTTGTTTTTTTTTTTTTATTAATTTTAAATTATAATAAATTTCAAAATAATTTGGAGAAACTGTAAGACATATGAAACACAAATATTTATCACTAATAATTGGTTGTAAATATATTTGGTGAGTTGAGCAAATTTCTTTGCAATCGATACTCAAGTTTTATACAAAATCGAACATAAATGATTTTATTTTCTCTTTTTTTTTCTTATTATTATTTTTCTTATTTCATTTTTATTATTATTTTTCTTATTTCATTTAAAGAACCTTAATCTACAACCATTCTACATAGGGTATGATGCTTTGTTAACGCATTTTTTACTTCTCTTGGCAATTATTATAACGGTCGGAATATTACTGCTCCGGATTTATGCCGAATTATCACATATAAGTTTTTTACAGCTTATCATAGCACACCTGCTTTTTTTTCTTGGTGCTAAGAGACGTATTTATATTTCGTTATTTTTTTTGTTTTTTTTGTTTAATCTTTACATAATCCTGTAACCACATAAGGTATTGATTTGTAGTGAAAATCAAAATTTGCTTACTGTCGTAAATATATATTTAAATAAAAAAATACTCTATATAGCAGTAAATTGGTTAATATCTACTTTGTAATCGGTTTCTGTGCGCTGCAAATGTGCTTTTATATTAGAATCAATTTAAGATTTTATTATACTTTTAAACCTATAATATGCGGCCAGTAATTTATTCAGTGATAATTAAATTGCACAAACATTCTTATAAACTAAGAGAATTCCCAGTGAATTAAATATTCAACTTTCCTACGATTACGTTTACTTATAATTAACTGTAAACATCTCTAACCCTATATAGCGAGATTTATTGCAATTATTATTGGTTAACAACGATTGGGGTTGGACTTTTTCTTGCCAGAAATTCTAAAAATGACAGAATTAGAAATTAATGGTCGCGGCTTAACTTAAGCAATATAATGTTAATATTTTTTTTTTTTTTTTTTTATAATCTTATACTCTTGTAAGTCTAAAAATTATTATGTTGTGCTATTGTACGAGCTTTTTACATTTAACAATAATATTGTTCGCTGCTTAGTAACTTACATTTGCGTATGCATTAGTGAGCAGGTGAGTAATTGATTATTCTTTCTGATTGGAATTTTACATATATAGTACTGCATACTACTTGGATATGTAGAGAATTTTCGTTAATTGAATTTTTGGTCATTTTACCTTGAAACCATTTCGATATATATATATGCTCAATTGATTTATTTAACATACTAATGACAATTTTTAATTTCCCTCGATACTTTTCAGGATTTTTTTTTTTTTGCATTTAACTAAAATTTTCTTCCCAAAAGGTGTTTAACTTAACACCACAAACGATTATTGAAGTTGCTTCTATTACATGTAAAGTTTTTTTTTTATATTTATTTAATATGGTCTCTGTAGAATATAAACACAATTCACTTCCAAAGAAAAAAATATAAATTTATTTTTGAAAGTTACTTTTAAAAGTTATTCCAAATAAATTTAAAAATTTCATTTTTTATTAAACCTTCATTCGTAACTCAGAAGCTACAACATATACAACGATAAAAATTCCCACACACTTTTTCTAAGTAATCTTGCAGTACCTGCACAAAAATGGCAAAACTCGGCCAAGCTCGCCCAACTCTCAGAGTATTAAAATTTAATTATTTTTTTGTTTTTTTTTCGGAGTTTTTTATTTAAAAATAAACATGGTGGATGTAGGAGTTGGTACGCCTTATCACCCTGCCGTTCCAGAATAAGGACATATGTATAACATGTATAACATGCCCTATATATGTATAACATGTCCTTATTCTGGAACAATACTGAGATCTTGTTCGGTGAGGGTCGAGAATGATGTTTTCACATTCCCTGTGCCTAGCATGTCCTTTCCTCTGTGATAAACGAAGTCTAACTAACGTCTCAAATATTTCATATTCTCGCGGTTTTGAAAGCAATCACCACGTCCCCACGAAACTCCACGAAGGAACCTAATCCTTACTACGCAGATTCTGCAAACACCAAAACCTGTAGCCTGTAGCAATTCCATGCAGAGAAAATGTCTAGGACCACTTGTCGTCCGTGGTACTTTAATTACTTTTAAAAGTCTAAGGTCATAATTTAAGTACCAGAAGACATCGCTTCCAATTAGATACGTATAAACTTGGGTTGGCAACTTATGCGCGAATAAAACCTTAAGAAGCTCTGGATTCTATGCGAACAAAGTAAAAAATTACAGTTTCATATCGATTTACCGGCTCAAAGAATCGAACCCGGAAATTTGCCAGATCTCGTAACCACTAGAACTTTTGGTATCCAATTAAAGTTGAGCAAATTCTTTTAAAGTTTTTAAAAGAAAAGAAAAGAAAAATAAGTTCAAATTTGTAATTATAACTAAAATTACTATGAACTGCAACATAATCTATTGTTTCTTAAAAAACTTTTAATATAATTTTTAATAAATCTGTTCCCCAAATTCTACCAATAATACCAAAAAAAAAAGAATGTGTTCATTTTATATAATTTAAAAATAATGTACAATACAACGGAACTTAAAATCCGCTCCCGAATAATAGTTAAAATTCTTTCTATAGGTAAATGTACTTATGAACAGATAGGTAGCTAGTTAATAGGCCTCGCTTTTCTACACAATTTTCTGGCTAAAAATATATATAAAAAGTTCTCTATGCTTATTTCCCCGCATTCTCAATATTTTATAAATTGCGTCTAACTTCTAAGGAGATGTAAAAAATGATCCGTGTGATTAGACCATTGGATTATATTGCCATTTCCCCAGCCGAAGAGTGAGTGTATATGCTTGACCAATAGCAACTTATGAATTGTTCAAGGCATCTCCGATTGTCTGTCCGTCAGTCTGTGGATCTTTCTATGGTAAATATATATTTCTGGTATCGAAAACTTAAAATAACAATCAAAGCAAATTCTGAATTAATCAAGGCACCTCCGATTGTCTGTCCGTCAGTCTGTGGATCTTTCTATGGTAAATATATATTTTTCCGAAGTCAAAAACTTAAAATAACAATCTGAAACTTGGTAAAAATATTGGAAGTTCTTCGACGCAGGTTAGTATTGAAAATCTACTAAATCGGTTAGAGGACACATCGGCAAGACAACAGCAATTGTAAACACATCGGTTTTCAATATTTCTTATATTAACTACAAAAAATACAACAGATACGGAGTATGGATCAAAGAATCAAGCAGAGTCGGATAAAAGTTTCGTCCTTTTTTTTTCTTGTTTTTTTTTTTGCCGCAACTATGGCTGAATTGTTAAGAAGCGCCTCTAATAAGTCAATATACGTGGCATCAAATCTCATTGCGGTAAAGTCTTTCCATAACCAATAAATGCAAAAAACACCAACGAGCCGATAGCCTAGCCGATAGCTTAGCCGATAGCTTTTGACAAATTTTTTCTTTGACAACATGAATCGTTTAGAGTTTGTCAGGGGTTTGAACCAATTTGCAGAAGTTTATGTTGGGGTTTTGGTTTATTTCTTCTTCTTGTTTCTTTACTGAAAAGCTGGATTCACTCTCAATCTCTTTTCAGAATTCTATCAAAATACAGACGACTATCCACTCGGGAATGCTTCATTCATTATAACTTATATTATAAGAAATGATGAATTGAAACTCGATAAAAATATTTCTCTAGGACCATCTAGGACAAGCTAAAGCATTACTTTAATTTAATTGACAATCGGGCGGTACATCTTATATATATTTTTTTGCAATTGTAATATATTGATTTAAGTTAATGAATATCAAAGATTCTTGTTTCTTTCTCGTTTTTCATAGAAAACTAATTCTAGTTAAGTTGTTTTCTCATTTCTTAAAAGAGAAAAAAAGCAAACATTTAAGAACAAAGAAAAGTTAAAAAAATTAGCGCACAGCGGGCAACCACTACAATTATGTACAAAAGATGCAAAAGAAAAGAAACCAACTAAGCCGACATTTACAGGAATTACTTTTGTGCGCACATGCATGGAGAAATTATTCTCATTTTTTTTCTTTTTTTTTGTGTTTGTTTGTTGACTTTTACCTATTTATGAGTTTTCTAGGAGTAATTTGTTGGTTTTCTTTCTGTTCTTTTATTTTTTTATCAGAATTTTATTCAGTTCACACAGCATGTGTGCCAAATAAGATGTATATGTAAATAGGTAGACATCTAGGTAGATAGGTATGTGGCAACAGCGGTTGTAGTATTTTCATATTCATAATTTTCATAATTTACATCCAAACACAGCACATATGCAAATATTCACATACCTTTCGGTTGAATTTTTTTTTTTTCTTTTAGTCTTTGTTCTTCCTATTGTCATATATTTTTATTTACAGACAATGTTGATGATGTTGCTGCTACTGCTGCTGCTGCTGCTGCTGTTGGTGCTGTTTGGTTGGTTGGTTGGTTGGTCGGTGTTCTTCCTTTCTATCGCCAACATGTCATATTACATTGTTCAGTTGCTGTCATTCGTAATGAAAAGATCCACACGTTGGTGTTGTTTGAATGTATTGCATTGCAAGTGTTCACACACGTAACGAGCATACGTGCATAGGTCGAGGCGTTGAGGTCAGTTCGAGTAGGCTTGTTCTATATGTTCGAGTTTAAGTTTTCTTTGTTTTTGCCTATTGTGTGTTTGTGCTTTTTGTTTTTCTTTTTTTTTCTTCTTTTGTTGGGTGGGTTTAGGTAAATGCAAATAATGTACGTATGACTTTTTTATGATTATTTCATGTATGTATGTTTGTATGTAAGATAGGAGGATTTTTTTCTTCATACTTCTCTGTTCTACTAAAGGAGTACAAATGTCATTCGTTGTTATAGTTTTAGAGTTGCTGTTGTTATTTTCTCAATCCTCAGTATGCAGTAAAATACAAAAAAAAAAAATAATAATTTTAATATTTTTGTGCATTTTTGCTCTTCTTTTTTTTTATTTTTTTTTAGTAAAAAGTTGAATTTTTTCATTTTTTTTCCCTTTATTTCATAGTTTTTTGTGTTTTTATAATTTTTTCATTAGTTTAGTAGGTTTGTGGAACATGACAGTTGCAGTGAAACTATGTACTTGTTGTTTGGCATAAAAAGCCATACTGTTCGCACGCACATACATACACGTATATATACGCATACTCTCGCACACACGCTTAGACACAATCTCTACGAGCACATACAAATAAAACCAGTTAACAAACCAGGCAACTGCTGTGAATTAATTTCTTTCATGATAATGTTAAACATATTATAAAATTGTATAGTTATTTGTGTGTGTGTGTGTACATATGTATGTTATCACCATTTTAGTCAGTGTTCATACTCCAGCGTCAACAGAATGTTTTTAATTTTTTAATTTTTTTTTTCCACGAATTTATATATCATAAGATACTGTACGCATGTTAACCACATATGGTTATAAAAATTAGTTAACTTCCGCTTTAGGTGCACAAACACAAGCACATATTCAATTAAATATAACTACATTGTGCAGAAGGGTCTCATTGTTGCAATTTACGAAACGCATAACCACAAAATTTAAACTTTAATTTTAAGTACTTGTCCACTAAACATTCGTTCGCCTTTTTAAGACAATAAAACAAACATCATCAACTTCCGAATAGGCTGCATGACGTTAACAAAGTTACGGGTTTTAATTTGGAAAGTTTAAATCGAACTTTTAAAATAATTTAATTAATTCAGCTCCTATTTTTTTTTGTACTGCGTTGTTACTACTGCTAATAAATTAGATTTTTGCGTTAAGATTACTAGAGCTAATTTCTCTACATCCAACCTTAAGTTTTCAATGGTAATACCTTTCGAGCCTCTGCACAAGACACCTTCACTTCTAATTTTCAATTTTCTTTTTAGATTTAGAAGATCATAATGATCAGTTCTTCATCATGTACTGCTAAAACAAATCTGGCTTCTGATCGTTTCATAACCTCTTGATAATGAGCCTACACAATATGGCTACAAATGTGTTAGCGTTACCGGTTCGGCTGCTAACGAGGTATTTGACCGTTCAAAAGTAATACGTCGGTGAAGTCCTATTCGTAGAAATCAATTTCTAAAGGATATTTCTGCAAAGTAAAATAGAATTTTCGCGGTGATATACAAAGAACTCTTGGTAATTTCGCAAGCAAATTTAAAAAATACAAAATATGCGATCTTTCCTCATTTGATCCGCGTTAATCCCATGCTTTTGGAAAATCCTTTTCATCATTTCACTGCATAAAAGTGAACTACAGAACTCCTATAGAGCCTACTCGAGTTCGGTATTCTGTCCGATTAAAATCCCTATAAAAGAAGAAAAAAAAGGATACTAAAATGGAGAGATAAAATAATTCAGCCGCTGAACTTCGTCTCAGCCAAGTTAAAAACAAACATTAGCAGATAGTTGAACTATTGCAATAAAAAAAACTAGTGCATTTTGATATACTATATTTTTTGAGTTTCCGGAATCTGTTGTGCAGCTCTCTCACTTGTACGATAAATAAAAATATCTCACGATCTAAATTGATCATCAACTAGAACTATAACAACTTCATTCGTTTTTTGGTACACGTTCACCAGTTGGTGTTTTGTTCGCATGAATTATTATTTTACGGCCATATATAATTTACGGCCAAAGGGTCCTTTGCATAGGGTCCTTTGCATAGGGTTCTTTGCATAAGATCCTTTGCATAGGGTCCTTCACACAGGGTTCTTTGCAAAGGGCCCTTCACATAGAGTCCTTTGCATAGAGTTCTTTGCATAGAGTTCATTTCATAAGATCCCTTGCATAGAGTCCTTCACATAGGGTCGTTTGCAAAGGGTCCTTTACATAGAGTCCTTTGAATAGAGTCCTTTGCAACAGCGTAAATATAATCTATAATTTCATGCCAATTATTAGATTCTTTAAATACGTTTAAATCGTTAGTCCTTAATACGCGAGTCTTACCGATGCCATCCTTAAAATTGTTGTTAAAATTTGTCATACTTGAAATGAATATTTTTTATTATCTTTTGGATTAACAAATATTTGGAAGTATTTCATAAATGAATTCATTTCACTTAAATACAATCAAATATGTTTTGTAGAAGAACATGAAATTTTTAATCAAATAATCAAAAAAAAAAAAAAAATGCAAACATTGAAAGGCCAACGCGCAAGATATCAATTCCCAATTAGTAACCAAATATGCATAATTCATGCAAAAATTCCAATAACTTTCATTCACATTTTTTTTACACTCGTTTCAAAATGTGGGATATGTTACTTGAAGACTGAAAATAACGCTGAAATGTTAAAAATCTAGTCATTGACATTCCTGACGTATATGAAGTCTAAACGAGATTAAAATTTTTTCGATTTTCTGATTTTTTTTTACCTCCAAAAATAAAAAAAAAATACAAAAAAAAACTTTCGCAACCGTGTAAAAAGGAGAAAATGCTTTAAATGGAAGTTTATGATTGATACGCTCCACTGCATTTGTTCACAGTTTTAATGACTATGAAAGCAAATTTATCTATTTAAAATTCTTACAAAGATAAACTCTTGGGATATATGGTCTAGTAATGCGATGAACTCTTAACCTTATAAGAAAGAATCGTGTTTCTCTCTCAACGAAAAATTCTTACATTAATTTTCCCATAACAAAATATATACATGAACGAATGAATATATAGCCTCGCTAGTGCGTGATAATGAAAATGTTCATAATCATCATGACGTTGTTGTCGCTAAAATTGAGACTATTTGGATTTTTCATGCGTAATAATTCGTTTTTATTTCCCTTTTGTGTGTGTGTGTGTATGCATCTGTATATATAGTGTACACGTAACAATGAAAATGCACATTCATCATTTCATATTGTTTTGTATATGAAAGCGGAGAAGGAAGTTAAAACTTACTTGGCAAACAAAAACAAAACTATGACACAAAACAAAATTTTCAACTCTTAACTTTTATCCAGAGTTTATAAAGTGTAAAGAATGCTGACACTTGTACACACTCACTCATATATATATATATATATATCTATATATGGCGGAACTAAAATAAAATAAGGCCGCCATATTGCAGCAGTGGTATATTCATGTATACACAGCTATACAGTACAGTACAGACAGAATGTGACCATTACAACCATTTCCTTTTACTTTAACACTCTACCTCGCTTGGTTTTTGCTTCATTTTACGTGTCCCCCACCCACCATTTTACGCCTATCTTCTTTACTCATACTTTTCTCTTTTCACCTATCATGAAACACAGTCTTGATGGATAAACTTAATGCGTTATGCTTAAATGTGCAGACATGACACAAAAATATTGAACGGTGTTTGAAGTTGCTGTACAAGGATGGTAAAAATGCAACAAAATATATATATATATATATAAGTTGGTCAGGCTACGGCGAGAATAGTTGTATGTTGTTGATTAAAACTTTAGGTGTATGCACCAAACAATGTTATGTCATATTTCACGATATTTTCACGTTTTTTTCTACACTTACCCCCATAATATTTTATTTATACAAGCATCTAGATATATACTCACATGGTCATACAGCATAGCAACCACACTTTCCACTTTACGAAATTAAATTAAGAGCAAAATTTTCATGTCTAGATATCAATCTACTTTAAAATAAAAAAAAAAAAACAAGGAAATCTTTACAATCGATCGTAATGTAATAGAACAATTAAAAATTTGAAAAAATTCCACTGTTAAAGTTAGTTAAGTATAAAATCTAATTTCTTTTTACATTCTGATAATAAAAGCTATTAAACTTTCAATTGTAAATCTCTATCACGAAAAGCATGTCTAGTTGGTTGCCTATATTTAAGGAGGAAAGAAGTAAAAGGAATTAATTCAAAGAAATACAACAAAATTTTTTTGTCGTTTTTCAAATTCATTAAAGGTGAAGGGCACTTAAATGCTTGCATATGATTAACATCTAAATGCAATATTTTTTTGATCGATCTCAGATCCAATAATGATCACAAAAGCTAAAGAGTTTCTTTTTTTTTGCCCACTTTGACTTAAAGACTTCAAAATTCCAATGTACCATCTTTACTTAAGTTAAAAAACAAATTAAGATATGATCGCCAAATTATAGTTTTAATAATTAAATATTTTTGTAAAAATATTCAAAACTTCTGAACTGAAAAGACCGATTTTATTATCTTTTAAAAAAAAAAATTTTAAAAAAAAAACAAAACAATTAATGTTTACTTTGTTTTCTTATTTGTCTTGCCTTTGGATGTAAAATATAAAGACGTTTTTTTATTCATTTTTGGAACAAAAAATATTTGAGAACTTTTTTATTAACCTCTTTTAATTTTAAATGAATCTATTAATATGTTGTGTTACGTGTTGAAAATATTTTATTCAATTTGTTTGTAATAAAAAGTGATATTTTCAAATTCTAAAAGAACTCAGAATCGTAGCTAAAGTAATACAAATAACATGCAAGTTGATAGTTGAATTGATGATACTTAACAAATCCTTTCAGTACTTAGAAAAAAAATTTAAAGATACATACCAAAATATCCGTTACTTTTCGGCTTTGAATCGAAAATTTCACAATCTAATGCATCCAAAAACACCATGCCGCGCTTTTCTTTAATATTTGTAACGCGTTCTAACGAAATACGAATATTACTAATTCATTCAATATTCATACAAATTATACAATTATCCGGATTCATGCACATATTTGAAGCCCGACAAAATCACGCTAACAAATCTATGCATCGTAAATAATAATATTTCTATAATTGACAAATTTTCTAAAAAGCACAGCGCACATCGATATTCATAAAAACTCTACCAATTAATGGCGAGTGCACATTATGCAACATCATGGTCCATTGAATCTCAATATTTGATGCATATACACCATATACTAAATTAACAGGGAATTGTTTCGGCTTTATATACAATACATTTAGAAGTGGAATGACTTCTAGTGAAGCACATAAACACATTGTTAAAGTTGAAATTTTTGCTTAAGTTGCAAAACAATTTTCATTTAAACACTTGGTCAAAATTGCAGACACAACGTCGCGTCATTGTCGCAGCAACTTTTTAAATATTTTCGTTTTTTTTTTTTGCCCCCTTTTTTACCCCACATCTAACCCACTTTCAATCCTTTCCTTTTCTGTGGGTATACAAATTCTTAGTTAACTTCGTGTTTAAATTAAATTTCCCTTCAAAATTTTGCTGTATTTATATAAAAAACTATCAATATTGCAGGCATACATACCCTTAAGTTTATGTGGATTTATATAATATTATGAAATAATGTCTGTAGGGCTTATATAAAAGTAATTAAAAACTATCATTCATATACATTTATATGTGATGTATTTATATTGGTAGTATAAGGCTCGAAGCAGAGACGAGAGTTTTATATTTAAAAGAGCAAAAGCAAACGTTTACTTTAGCTTAAGGCAAATTTATTTATACACATACACAAGATTCATTTAAGAATTATAGTAACAGACGGACAAATAACGAAGACAGAGTATCGATCCGAAATTTTTAGGTTAGTCAGAAATACCTGTGCGTGACAAATCTCTTAGAACGGTCACGTCAATCAGCTTAGCTATGTATTGTCTATTCTATTGCCACCTATTTAATTATTTAGTTGTTGAAATCCTCGAAGGTTGAGAGTCACACGGAGACGGAGAGAGAGAGAGAGAGAGAGAGAGAGAGAGAGAGAGATGGAGATATGTAGATACAAAGATACAGATATGTAGAGAGATATAGAGATGAAGAGATATATAGATAACGATATATATAGATATATAGATAAAGATAGATACAGAGATATAAAGATAAGGAGATATAGAGATGAACAGATATATAGATAAAGAGATATGAAGATGCAGGGATATAGAGATGAAGAGATATATAGATATAGATATATGGAGATACAGAGATAAAGAGATATAGAGATAGCAAGATATATAGATAAAGTGATAAAGAGATATAGAGATATAGGGGTATAGAGATGAAGAAATATATAGATACAAAGATTTGGTGATATGGAGATACAGACATACTAATATATATTATATAGTTATATAAAAATAGAGAAACATAAAGATTTGGAGATATAGAGACAGCGAAATATACACATAAAGACATATAGAAATATAAAGATATAGAGGTATAAAGATAAGGGGATATAGAAATGAAGAGATATATAGAAAAGTACATATAGAGATACAGATATAAAGAGATATATAGATAAAGACATGTAGAGATATAGAAATGTAGAGATAGCAAGTTATATATATAAAGCCATATAGACATATAGAGATATAAATATACAGATGTATAGAGATCTAAAGATATGGAGAAAAATAGTAAGAATTTTCAATAGAATTAGATCTCAGCGTACAAAACTTCATCAAAGTATGTCGAAAATCGTGAACCAAGAATCCTTGGAAAGACATTAAACAGACAGGACGATAAAGAAACATGCTCTAATCGATTCAGAAATTGATTGTACACCAACTGATATAGTAAAATATGGGTACATCTGCATTCCTTTTGAGTACAGCATACGTTCTGATAAACACGATATAAACTTATCGTAAGCAATGTAATTTACAAACAAGTAACGAGTTGGGTGAAGCATTAATCGACCTTAGATGACTATACGTTTTTACTACCGTTTCTCTGAGAATAAAAATATAACATAGACACCCAATCAGGTGGGCGAGTTTATCAATAAAAGAAACCATCGAATTGTTTCAATTAATTAAACAAGAAAACTCAAATTTTTCTCTAAGAAGGGATTTCAAAATCATAATTGTGCTTTTAGGAATCTAATTCTGATCACTATACAACATCATACTGTACCATTCCGTTCACGCTAATGTTTTTTTCTAACGTAATAAATGAATTATTTGAACCAGCTTTAAATACTTTTGGATTTTCTTTCTAGTTTTTCATATTCATCAAAAACATATATTCTTCTATTTTATGAATCAAAAATGTTCATATTTCAATAAAACACACTGAAATTAAGCGAATTATGCAGTTAAAGATCATGAAATACAAATTAATGCTGTACGAAACAGCTGAGCATTAGACAGCAGTCTACTTAAAACAATAATATCTCACCTAATCACGACTCTCATTGTAGCTCTTTTCGGATGTACAGAAAAACTCTAACTTCGGTATATTAGATGACAAACTTGCGGCACTAGGTACTTATAACTATTTTATATACTTTTTCTGTGTACAATGTGATTTTCGTAAAAGGCTACCATAAGAATACCAAGCATATAAAATATTGATAAAATTTTCTAAAAAAAAATTTGTACAAAGCATGGCTTCGTTCTATGTTATTGCAAAAATGTAATATTATTGAGAAACCGTTTAAATTTTTCATAAAGGTTATATTATACATTTTTCAAATGTTTAAAAGCCAATATACGTAGAATCATAGCTGAATGTCAATATGTTTTTGTTGCGTAGACCGATAACTTCGCAAATAGAATGAAATACAGAAAAGTTATTAACGATGATGTTTCTATAGTTTGCGGGGAAAACATTTAATAAATTTTCCAGCAAATTTTGATGAATGCTTGGTCGGCATAGAAAAAGCAACGATTATCCAAAATTTCTTCCGTTTCACCGTAGCCAGATAGCGTATACTTTAATCGAACAGAAGAATTACTTCTTGCTCCCTTCCCAAGATTAAAGTACATCGTTATAATTTATTCCATATATTTCATTTTATTTTGTATATATATGTATGCAAATTAGAGGCGATGACCTTAGTTGCTAGTGTTCATCCTATATTTTACTCCGTGAATATCTTTTCATATTGGTCTAAATAAATTATAATATTATAATAATTATAACTTATATAGTATTTTATGGCAAATGTTAACTTCATTTGGTATAGAAGTAGTGCAGTAATTTTGGTAACTAAAAAGAAGAAGAAAAGCTAAATAAGAAGAAGAATAGAAAAAGAAAAAGAGGAAGAAAATTTCCTTTTTCTTTTTTTGTTCTTTTTCTTTGTCACAAACGGCATTTTTATCTAAAAGCCCTTTAGCCAAAAAAGTATCTGTACAAAATTCTAAAGAAAATAAATGAAACGAACTAAACTATATAAAGTATTATACAAAAAGAAACACTAACATGTGTATTTTCGTTATGGCAGCAACACCAAGGTTCTTGCAATCAGCTAATGCTAGCTAGACTTGTAACATAACTTTTGCTTAGGTATGCAAACAATTTTGTTATTATTTGATTATTGTTAAATGAAATGAAATGAATAAACATTAATCTGCTTCCAGCAGTACCGTTTCCGTAACTTTTTTAACAGCTTTTCAAAACTCTAAATTACAGAATCTAATGTTTAAGGCTAAATTGCTCTTTCATTTTAAAAATATATATAAACGCATATATATGCGGTGCCAGTTCGCCGCTTAATTTAGAACTTTATTTTTTCATTTTGCTTTGACGATTTTTATTGTTTTGTATATTTTTTTTTTCTCGTAATTTTTATACTCCCCACACCGAAAATTGTGGGAATATTCATTTTGTAAAAAGGTTTCGTAATATCAATGAACAAATTTCAGACACCTATGAGATATAGATATTCTTAATCAGTATCAAATCTTGAAACGATCTAAGCATGTTTGTCCATCTATAAGTAGTTTATGTGTATGTGCGTATGTGTTCAATATTCAAAGATGAAAAATTATTGGAAGTACTGGCAGGTTATCCAGTTGCTATAGAATAAAGAGCACGCATGCATTCCAAACAAATCCGAGAAACTTTCTTTTTTTAAGAGAAAAAAAGTTTGGCTTTTTTCTCATTACTCAGAAACTGCCAGAGATACTGCGATACAAATTTCAATGCATATTTTATAGGTAGTTCTATAATTAATAGACAAAAATAGTAAAAGTTGGGCGCACCCATCCAATTAAAATTTCATTTTTTTTTTCGGTTTTTTTTTTATATTAAAAAGCAGTGGGTGTAAAAGATTCGAATACAGCCGAATGTAATTTTTTTAATTGTTGTTCTCTGTAACTATTTTGAGTTAGTTTTGTTTAATTGCTTGTAAATACATTTTATTAAATTTAAAATTTTTAAAACTTTATTCTCTTTCTTTGTTGAGTTAGTAACGATATCGTAATCGTAGAAATGATTAGGAACTATTCCCAAGTGATAAAAATGTTTTCCTTTGGCTCGTAATACAATGAATACAAGTGTATTTACAAGAGTGGAAAAATAGTATAAAAAATAAGCAGAACTATTGAAATCCTTCTTTATAGTGTTGAATATATGAAGCAACTATTATGTTAAATTCAATTTGTAAATAAGACTAACAGTAACAGTAACAGTAAAAGTAACAGCAACAGTAACAGTAACAGTAACAGTAAAACTAACAGAAACCGTAACAGTAACAGTAACACGAACAATTGCGTTAACAGTTACAGTAACAATAACAGTAACACTAGCAGTAACAGGAACATTAGCACTAACAGTAACAATAACAGTAAGAGTAGTTTTAACAGTATAAGTAACTCTAACAGTGACAGTAGCAGTAACAGTAACACTAAAAGTAACAGAAACAATAACGGCAACAGTTACAGTAACAACAACAGTAACCGTAACAGAAACAGTACTAAAATAAGCCAAAAACTTTCCAAAAGCTTTTCTAAGAAACGTACCATTATTACGAATCATTGTTAATTCACCGTGATTCGTTAGCAATAGAACTGTTCATAATAACCCGAATTTTTTATTTATTAAAAATCTAATTTCACGCTTTTCTTTAAAATATCTTGACAAACTGAGCAATCATATAAATCTCTTAGCAATGTCTCTTCTAGATGAAACCAACGAGATAAGAAGACTGAGAAAAGACATCATATGCTGGGTCTCCCATTTAGTAATTAATTTATTATTTTCGTTCTTAAATTATTTTAATGAATATTCTAAGATTATACAGTTTACGTTTTATTTCTTAAACATCCTATCTGTGATTATTAGATTTTCCATTGGGGAACAATAATCTCTTACCATAACATTTAATTATTAGCTTTCAGATAGATTATAAATTAAATACATATGGTATAAAAAAAATTGAAACTAAAAAAGAAAAAATGAATTCAAAATGCATAATAAAAAATTTAAAATTGAAAGCCGACTGGACGTCTCACTCACACAAGTGAACGTTCAAAATATGATTATTCAACCTTTTAAACGTAATCTAAGCCCCGTGAAATACTTAAATAAATTTCCAAATGATGGTAATCGTCTAAAATTTAATTCAATTGCTTTTTTTTGGGTAAAACAACATTTAAGCATTTCAATTGCTTAACAAATCGTCTTATATTAGAGAAAATTGTTTACAGTTTATAACGAAAATCCTTAAAAATTTTATGAGTTAAAATAATACTGTCATCCTCACCAACAATATTTGCTTGAAGAGGGGCATGGCAGGAGGGAGAAAAGAAATAACAACTATTTCACATTTTTCGTAGCTTTCTTTTTGGAGGATTTAAAGTGTCGTTCATTTCAGTATTGTTGCGCAGACATGTATTGCTGCTGTTGGTGGTGGTGGTGTTGTAAGTTTTGGTGTGTTTGTGTGCATGTGTGTGTGTGTGTGTGTGTGCGGGTATATGTGTTATGTAGAATCTTGTCGAGAGCTTTATTTTGTATTCAGTTTGAAGGATTTTAACATGTGAGTTGAAAAGAGGATTTTTGTCAACGGCTTTTACAAAAATTGCCAACAAAACCAAAAATGTATGTTTATACATATCCATGTACGCGTTTGTAAAAATATATGCGGAGGTGTACTAAATGGAGTAGACATGTCCGAATGCACACTCCCATACACTCATAGACAATACACTTCAGTTTGCTTATCATTTAAATGAAATAAAAACGTACATAATATGCGAACAGTAACTATAACGTAGTGAATATGTATATACAGACTCTATACTATGTTCAAAAAGTAAGAGGAATTTTCGGTTTTAAATTTTGTGTTAGGTTCGTACAACTGTGATTAACATCACAAAGATGATTTATTAGCTTTAAAAAAAAATTTATTTTCTTATATTTGTAATATTTGAAATTAAATTTATTATGGTCATGAAAGAATGTCACGCAATGAATCATTCAAGAAAGCCATTGAAGGCAATTATACGACAATTACGCTCGAATTTAAAAAAATAATCAATCGAACGATTTAGACTTCTTAGACTTCTGTCAAATGTTAATAATACTTTTACGAATCGAACACAAAATTGTTTACATTGATATATAAAAGTCATTCAATTTTTAGAATATAACGTTAAATATAAACGCCTAGGGATCTATACAATAAAATTGAGTCGATTTTAGATTTTTCAAACTAACAAAGAAAGAAATGTCAAGAAATGTGAAGGTGCTCTTCCCCCTTTCTCTCTCTCTCTCTCTCTCTCTCTCTCTCTCTCTTTCTCTTTCTCTCAGCTATAAACACAATATCTTTATTTTTTTTTGTGCTAACCTAATATATAAAAATAGGAAGCTAGTAAGTTTTGCATTTTTTAGATGGTTCTCACGATTTAAAGAACTTTCATAAAAATTTTCTCTAAAAAATCTTAACGTTACTGAGGCAGAACCTATCTCCTAAGATATTAACGCTCTTGCCGCACTGAGCTGGTAGTCTGTGATTACGTTTACACTATCGCACAAATAAATGTAGGGGTACATCTATTTACTTATCATATAGAAGACGTACACAATTTTTGTTCATGGGTAAATGGCCACTTGGATCAAGTTTGCGAAATGTAAAATTAAATAAATAAATGCTATTCTCCTTCGTATATATTATGTATATATGTATGTATATATGTATATATATATATATATGGCTATACATCGATTTAAATTTATTGACATAAAATCTCTTACACTACCACACCTAATGGCGACCATAAATTTTCGGAAACTTATTTGCTTAGCTTTCTCTCATACATCAGATTGCTATTAAAGTTACGAATGATTCGTTTAACGTGTGAAAAAGTAAATATAGTATAAATGTGTATGTGCGTGTATGTGATTTTCATTTCATATACTAAAATTCCACTACGATTTTACGTATATTACATATATATATATCCTCGATTTTCCCTTTCTATTTTTTTTTATTTTGCTTTCTGTCCGTCTTACTTTACGTAGCCAGCATTTCATTTGCTTAATTTCATGTGATTTTATTTGTATAACTCTTTGATAAAAGTTTTACCGACAAAAGTCGTTAACATCACCGCAAAGATTGCATGTGCGTGTGCGTGTATATACTTGAGAGAGTAGATATGTAACAATTATTGAAACCGTTACAACACCATATAAAATACATATTTACGTCTACTGTAAAATATTTTAACAATTTACACTTTTCTTTTTTTTTTTTTTTTTTTTATCAAAATATAGTCGTTTAACAGCAGCTCGACAATCTTCAGTGAAACCAAAAACTAAATTAAAGCAATTTGTACACCGTGGATACGTTTTAAAAGCTACCGTTTCGTTGCTTTTAATTTTTTTTTTTTTTTTTTTTTTTTTTTTTTTTAGGCCTCAACAGCAATACACATAGCAATGGGATCGTTATACATATATAGTCATGTATTGGCGTACATGTTCAGCAATTGTACAGCAAATGTATCAGTAGCATTTATATTCCTACACTTTATAGGATGAAAAAAAAAAGAAAAGAAGAAAGAAAAGCAATTTCTGGTTAAATAGTCAATACTGACATTAAACCATTTTTGAAACAACTGGAAATTTCCTATGTCAACAAAACAAGAGTAACAAGGCGGAATTTAATTTATTTATTTATTAAGTTTATGAGAGAGAGATACCATTGAAACGTGTTTCTTAACTGCTATTTCTTAATATTATATATCCTAGAGCGTAGTAAAATGTCTTTGTTAAATGCTATCTACGGACTTAATGCCAGATTTCTGATTGAACTTATAAAGTATTATAGATAGTGTGAAATTTTTAAACATTCTAAGCAAATTTGGCGAACACTTTTTGTTTTTTTTTTTTAAAAATTAAGGTCCGATCAGGTTGCAATATCCGATTATTCTTTTAATTTTTCTTATTTATCGCTTCATCAAATCATCTTTTCCCGGCTTTCTGAAAACTCTTGTAAGTAAAGTAAAACGGTTGCAAAAATATTACATTATCGGAAATTTTCTTGTTTAAACCGTTACGCATTCAAACCGTATACCGTTAAATTTTGAAAGTACTCAAATTTCTATTCTTAAGTAATTAAATAAACTTTAAACTATATCAGATCACAATTGAAGATCATTCATAGGTTTAGCCAAATAACACATAAAAAGCGTTAAGGCAACTTCTCCAATTTTTTTAAGATCGTGACAGGTGTATGCTGTTCATCTGATCATCCTGTCAACGTAGTATACGCTACAATTACTTCAATTAAATAGATCCTACTACTTGATGTTAACCTTCATATTCGCCACGCATAAATATTCTGAGCGTCAGTATAAAATTTAACAAAGGCTTTCTGTCGCGTTGGGCCTGATTTCTATGCTTGGTAGACAACTTTTTTCTTTTTTTCTTTAATATGAATCGTCACTCATAGGGCATCCCATATACGTGTGTAAATACGCTAATGGTCAGAAAGAAGTGCGAAAATCCTACGGCCCACCACCCCGTCCGACCGACGCGAGGGGCAAACACATCGACATACGAACCGATTTTAAAAGATTATTTACATTATGGCTGAGGGAGAAGGTAGCACTCGATAGAACAGAACTCATAAGTTGCACAGGTTCGGTAAGATGAGGAGAGAAACAGTACAGTATAGGATAGGACGGAAAGCTCTAAGCAATTCCTCGCGATCGATTTATTGAAAATACGAAAGTAACGAACGCTTCCAATTATTGCTTAAGTTGCAATAAGAGCAAAATCCGACTTATTTAACATCTGAAGTCTTATTAAGTCGTTAATTGATTCTTTACTCCATATACTACACCACGTACTGTCTGTGGTCACTTTTTGTTGGAAATCTGTGACCACAAGATTTTCGACGCCAACGGTGGTGTAGTACATGTTTTTTCTTTAATACGCTGTATCTAGGCTGGTGGCGTCAGATACCACTTGGACATCAAGAATGATTGCCTCCTTGTTTTTAAACGCTAGGATGTCTGGTTTCCTTAGGCTTTCAGATGTTTTCAAGTAGGTTTCTTCAAGCACAGAGTAGCCCTTATTTCTTAATTTACCAGACACATATTTAGCTACAATGTCATGTCTGTCACACCTGACAGCCGTGGTCTTATGCCAAATCTGCACTATATGATAAGATGTTTCTGGCATCTGACAACCAGCTCGACACATTCTATCTATAGATGTTCTGAATCTAGATGGCAACGCATTTATTCGCACTCGTATGCATTCAATGAAATCCTTACCACCCAACATTCTAGTAGGCTCACAGAGCCAACGATGCGCCTGCACATTACCAGCTGCCTCCCATAGATCAGCGTCATCTACGGAATCGTACAACCTTTTGTTTAAATAACCGTCTATATCCGCTTGGGATGATAAAAACTGTTCTCTATGACTTTAAGTCTCATTAACTTCTTTTACACCGGTATTATTAGGTGATGTTACAGATTTTAGCCGTCGTACTCGTTTTTTTTTAAATACCATTTTATTTGCTTCTTGCTAACGAGACAGCTTTTAGGTATACAAGATCCGGCTCTAGCTTGTTAGTATGCACAAAGGAAATTATTGAATGCGACCCGAATTTCAAATCGATGATTTTGTAATTTCTAGAGCGGATATAATAATAAATCGAATATTAATTAGTCCTAAAAGTTAATAGATATTGGTTTATGTGTTAAATGAACCAAACCAATTGGTGGGAAGGTATTTTCATACCCTACTAGAGAGGGTCAGAACTTAATGTGATCAATACTAAATTATTTATGCAAATAACAAAGTATTCTTCAGCTATTTTTCAAATTGGTACGCAACAATCTACGCTAAATATCAGTCTTCAGACTTCAATTTTAAAAGATTTTAGATTATCAAACGCTAAGAGAGAAGCACGGAAGTCAACGAATCTAAGAAAATTAAATTAGAGATTTCAAGCTGATCATCAGTATTATAGAATAGAACAACTATAGAATTCTTAAAGAATATTTCTGGATGTTGCAAATCGAATGACAGAACTGTTCTAACTTCATTCTACAGTGATAAATATAATGACGTATAAGAATGGAGTCAAATTTAGTCATTCATAAGGTTATTTTTGTTGCTGCATTAACTTCGTTATCGATTTTTGTGAGAGTTTTTCAAATTTTTGTCATTTCAGGTCTTTTGTTTATTTTGGTGACATTTGCCCCATTTTTTTTTTTTCTATTTAACCTCAATATATAAAATCAAGGTTTTAATACACGACTTTTTTTTTTTTAATATTTAGTTTGTTCGTAATCACTTCTTTTTACGGCACACACGTAGCCTGACGTATGCTTTCATGCATATGTGTAGTATATACAGAGTTACTTATCATTTTATTTATCTGTGTACACGTATGTATGTGTAATGAATGAACGCTGGCTTAACGGTATTTGTGTGTGGTGAATTGACAGTTTACTGATTGCAATCACGTTTAGGCGCAGTTATCAGTTAATTTTCTTTTAGTCAGTTCTTCTTTTGTGTTTTTCTAGTTTATATGGAATTTTAGAGTTCGAATTTAAATTTATATTTTTTTTTTAAACGATTTAAGCAAACATGATTCTTTTTACATTTTTACAGTCTATTATTATTATTTGTCTCCAGGACAAACCTTAAAAAAAAAAAAGAAACTCTCTTATGTCCCTCCTCAAGCACAACGAACTTGACTTAATTATTGATGAAAATATCATAAACCCTACGGCAGAAGAGAAGCCTCACAATCCGAAGCAAAATTAGTAATTATGCCCGAGATTATTGTGCTGTGCTTACACAATAAGAAAGGCACTGCTCTCTCAAATCTTCGTATACTGTTGAAGATTTAAGCAAAATTCGAAGTCTTCAACAACAAAAACAAAAAGTTATGTAAAGCGCCAACGATGTTAGTTCGCATAAATTGACGCGAGTTCGCATAATTGACGATCTTTTGAGTATTACGAGTTGTACGAACGAAAATCATAGAAATTCGGCAAATGATTAATTACACTTTTTTGGTAAAAAAAAAAAAAATTAATAACCAGGCCGATGGATAAGGATGTATATCTTGTTTCCTATTAAAAGCAATGTGATGAGCGTGAACAGACCTTCCGGAGACCCAGACCTGCTTCAAAATGTACTAAATTGATAAGTCATTTGCTAATGTTTGATCATATCTTCGTTTATTACAATTTCCGATTAACGATTCGATAAAAGTGCGTCATCATTTACGTCTTCACAACCGTACCAGTGAGCGTTCCGCTTTGGGAGACCAACAATTTTTTTTTTGGCAAATTGTAATAACTGAAGATCAACAAAACAAAATAAAAAAAGGCATACTACCGGCGAAACGAATATAATTAGTGGAAAGAAAATTCCATATGAACCTGGATTAAAACTCCTTTTACATATTTACATATTTACAGTATAATAATACAAAATATGCTTATTGGCATGCAAAAGTACTCTTCACATCTAGTACTTTCGTCTACTAAAGGATGTTACAAAGTTTACGAAAGATTTAAATTTTTCGCCCTTAGCGCTATGAAATGTTGACAACCGAAAAAAAAAAGAAGAAAATATTTCGCAGTTGACAGTTTAGGGTTGATAAAAATGGAGCATTATACCAGACAACATCACATTTCCATTGTTAAGCAATATTTCAAAAGTAATGAAAGTTTGGCGGCCACATTTCACAAATTTCGTACGAAATATGATCGAAATATTGATTTAACTTCGTGAATTGCGTACAGCTTAATTGAAAAATGCAGAAAGGCTGGGTCAATTGCTGATGCTCAACACACTGATCATCCAATAACAAGTCGTTTAATTGTTAATATCGAAGCTGTGAGTAAGAGTGTTGGTTGAAAGTCCAAGTACAGCGTATACAGCGTATACTCGTTGAAGACCGGCGTCTCCATTCTTATAAAGTTCAAATGGCACAAGAACTGAAGCCTAATAACGATGCATAGTTCGTTGAATCGATTATTGAATATCAACAAGAGGATGGTGATTTTTCGAGCAAAATCATCCTAAGCAATGAAACTGATTTTCGCCTTAATGATACGTTAATCATCAAAACTGCCACCTTTTGAGTTCAGGGAACGCACATGTGATAGCTTGCCGCTGTTTGGTACCGGATTTTCCATTGGACGCATCATTGGACCATACTTCTTCGGACATGAGGCTAGTCTGGCAATGACTGTTAATGGTGCTCGATATCGCGCTAAGATAACCCAGTTCTTTCTGCGTAAATTGGATATTGAGATGAACGATATGTGGTTTCGACAAGACGATGCAACGTGCTATACATGAAAGAATTCAATTACTGCATGAAACATTCTCTGGGCTTATACGTTTCAGTTATCAAAATTACCCTCCTACAACTTACGGTTAAAACTACTGCATTTTTGTGAGATTAATCGAAGATGGAGGTTTATCTCACCATGTCCACAATTACTTGAAAATTAACCACATTTATTCAAAATGGTCATGGAAAATTTGCATAAACATGTGCGCATGTCCCATACTCCACACAACTCTATCCTATATATAAATCAATCTAAAAGAAACCTGTCAAGTTACAAATAAAAAAAAAAAGTTTGTTTTCTATTCAATTTAAATCTTACGTAAATTTTGCGAGACCCTTTAGTTTACAACGATTAAATACACTCTAACCTGTTGGCAAACAAACACATGCACGGTATTCTTTTCAAGTTAAATCAAACGATTTACACCTAACATTTGCTTGATTTTGTTATTGCTCTCATAGATACAACATGTTGGTAAACATTAGATAAGTTTCGGAGGACTTTGCTTTAACGCGCTACATAAACATTAGAAATCTTATGCAAGCAAGTAGGATGAAGTTATGGTGTGTTATGAAGAAGCTTTAAGATTGTAATCATTATTTCAATAGGCGCGATTGCGCTTGGGCATATTTTAGTTTTTAACCTAATCAAGGATAATAATCAAGTTTCAGTACCTGCTTCGGTACTTTTCTTTCATTTAAAAAAGGCAACATAACCTTTGCAAAAATAACGTCTCCTATTAACGGTGGCAATCCAAAATTTTGTACAGCAGTACGGCAAGAAAATTTCTATCTGTGCCTTGAATGCGGAGACAAAAATTTGCAATTTATTTATTGAAAGTATTCGATACACGAATCTTTCAGTTGATTGTAATCGTTGACGCTTCCTCTGTATAAAATTTGAAACAACTTTATCGACACGAAATGAAACAAGAATTTGTAATCGTAACCTTCAGTTTTTCTTTTTCCTTTATATTCCTTCTACTTTTTTCGGTCTACACGAAATCATATTTCTGTCAACATATACTTTGCAAACTGAAAATTAAATTACAGAATACTTACCGAATATTTTAACAACTTTCTCTTCGGTACTTTCCAGAAAACTGATATAAAAGGAATGAACATATTTGGTGCAACAATTTTTCAACTGCACGTAAAACTTTTATACAGTGATGAATATGCATGCAGTTTACCTGAATTTTGACACACACATACACAATACCAAACGAAATACAAAAATAAAACTGCTTCTGTAATATAAAATGTATAAAATACGAAACCGATAAACACCAACTTAAACCTTCGACTGTTTTAATTATAATAATTATTCCAGAAAACCAACATAATTAAGTATAATAATAATTGTTGTTATTACGAAATAATAATACAAAACATCCTTATCGACTTTGCATTAAAATCATTTTTTGATTAACCAAGTTATCTACCTTTTCTCACGGTATGTTAAGTGCAGTTAACTGCAAAAAACATGAGCATATCTTGAGGAGAGCTCACTGTGAACTTTTACAATCCATTAGATTTATGTTCTATTATCGAACAATGGTCAAAATACTTACTTAATATCGTCTAGACAAAGTTTGAAATGAAGATCGTACACGCACGCAATATCTTTTTAATATTTTTTTTTTATATTAAACGAAAAAATTAAAAATACATATTTTTTTCTTTGATTTCTTATCCTTTTGTTGTGGGTATGTTACTAGCGAAATATTCTATTTTATAACATATAAGGTTTGTGTACCAAGAATTCTTTAACAGAATTCTTATCCATGTATATAACAGCATTCAAATTGATACTAAGGTAACAGTGTTGATTATGTTAAGTTATCGCAAACATCGAAAAGTATGCTATAAACGTAGTCACACATTTACTTATAAAAAAATTCTTAAGCATTCTTCTTCTCTTCTCTGGCACGACAGTCTGAAGTTTATTTCGTTTTTAACTTTATAAAGTAGTTCTTAAATGTAAGACTAAAAAATAAAAGTGATTAATAAAAATTATATATCAAATAAACCACATATATTTATATATAAGTTCGTATAAATCATTGATTTATTTTTTCGATACGTCGCCAGACCATTCGTTTAACAATTGTACAATATGCGGTTGATCGGCTCGTTGAGCGTAATCCATCACGTTAAGTCCCAGCATATCAGTTTCATTAACTGTATCCACGTAGCTCAGTAAATATCTCACGATTTCTTCATGGCCGAGTGCGGCGGCAACATGCAAAGCTGTACGACGCGAGGTATCCGGTTGAGATAAATCAGCTCCTGCTAATTGATACGATTGCAAACGCAACAATGAATTTCGTGCTGCAGCTGCACATAGTTGTTCACCAATTGCCCGCGAAGAACCCGTCAAATGTGCCCCACAATTCCTTAATAATTTGATAATTTCATGATTATCAGTGCTAATGGCCTCTAACAGAGGTGTACGCTCGTAACGATCACGTATATGCACAGAGACGCCATTCAATAATAAATGATTTACAACCGTCATGTTTCCCTCATGGCAAGCTAAATGAAGTGCTGTACGATTATCTGAATTGACACCAGATAAGTCCGCTCCGTATGCTTTAAGATTGTTTATCTGAAATATATATATGTATATATATGGATGATATATAAAAATTTCTGTTAATTATTTTCTAAAAGTCTTGTAACCTTTTGTGTGTCTCCAGCTATGACAGCTGCATTAAGCATAGCTGGAAAAAGAGTAGCACCCAATTGACTTAACTCTTGCGGCGATGATAAATGCAATGAACGAGCTACAGCATCTACTAGATCATATTCTTCCATTTGCGGTCCGGAATTCGACGTCAATTCACCCCTTAAATTAGATTGCATCATCTGTCAATAGAAGAACAAAATTTTATTTTTGCAAAAAGAAAAAAGTTAATATTTCTTAAATCTAACCTGTTTCTTAATATCCAGAGACCATTCTTTCTTCCCTAAGACATAAGAAAGTTTTGTCAAAGCTGCTTCCGGTGTCATATCAAATCCGGGTAGTACACCCATATCAACTAAAACCTGTCCAGTTTGATAGATTTCTGCCACTGAGCCGTTGGGACATTGAGTACAATTTATAATAATAACACCACGATCGGCGGCTCTTCTTAATTCTTGCAATAAATCTTCACGATTTGCGGGTACATTACCCGAGCCAAACGATTGTAATACTACACCTTTCATTGGCGGAGTCAGAAATGCTTTGACTGTTGATGTGGAAATACTAGGAAATATACGCAATATGCCGACGTTTTCATCCAAATCTGAATGCACAGCGAATCGCGACACTTTACACGGACGAAATATTAATCGATAATCAACATCAACGTTGATGCCTATGTGAGCCAAGGGTGGTACATTCGGTGAGTCAAAGGCGTCCAAGGAATTCGAACTGACCTTAACTGTGCGATTACCGCGCATTAATTTATTTCCAAAAAATACGCAGACCTCTGGTATGACATAATTGCCAGCGATTATTAAAGCTGATGTAAAATTATCTTTGCCGTCAGTCCGAGTTTCGAAGATAGGAATTTGGGAGCCTGTTATTACTACAGTTTTTCCAAGATTCTCTAGCATAAACGATAAGGCTGAAGCAGTATAAGACAAAGTATCGGTACCATGCAACACCACGAAACCATCAAAAAATTCATAAGTTTGCTGAAGGAAAATAAAAAAAAATTTTTTTTTTTGTTGTTAATATAATTTCGATATTCTGATCCGAAGAAATATACATGTAAAAATCAAGTCAGCAGACCTGCCAGTAAAAGGACCAGAATCTCATTTCCATGCTAAAAAAAGTTTTACCTGTACTATCAGCTGCAGTTAGTCATGGTTACAATATAATCGGTTTTTTATGAATCATTTCTAAGATATGGTACATCCCGGAAATCTAATAAACCCTATATATTTTGATCACCGTGAATACTGAAAATAGTTTAATCGGTAACCTAACTTGAATGTAGCCTGTTTTTTATACTCCCCAATGAAGGTGAAGGGTATATTTGATTTTGTCATTGGGTTTATAACGACCAAAAGAAAACTTCGGAGACCCCACAAAGTATATATATATTCTTGATCAGCAACAAATTTAGAATCGATTTAAGCACGTCCGTCTGTCCGCCTGTGTAATGTCTGTGGTAAACATTCTCCTGATCGCAAAAATTAAATTTGGCAGAAACATTGGAAATTCTTGTACGCAGGTTAGTACTGAAAATGGGCGAAATCGGTGGAAGGACGCGCTCGCAGTATGACGTAAACTAAGAAGAACTCTACTATTGAATTTTTTGCTTATTACTCATAAACCATGGCAGATACATCTTTAAAAATTCCCACAAATATTACACTAGCTATCCCGCAGCCTCTGTGCAAAAATAGTAAGGATTGACCACGCCCATTGGATATAATAGAATATTGAAATTGAATATTTTTGTGGAAACGTTCGTAATATTAAGATGAATTCTTCAGAAGTCCCGTAAAGTGTATATATTCTTGATCAGTATGGAATTCGGAATCCACCTAAACGTATCCGTCGGTACATCTGTCCGTCAGTCTGGCTGTTTAACTATCTAATCTCTCCTAGCCGCAAAAAATGAAGATATTAGCGTGAAATTTGGCAAAAACATTGGAAGTTCTTTCATTGCTACGCCCACCTATTACTATTTAGTTTTCGGCACAGCCGAATATAGCTTTCTTTCTTGTTTTAAGTTGATTTTTATATACGTTTGTAAACTGTTCTGACCAAGTCGAGCTGAAGTTGATAATTCTTGGAAATCGTTCGAATTTGAAAGTCAATTCTTTCAGATATCATCTGCCTTAATTTGCGCAGCTTTTAGAAGAATCAAGTTAATGTATCCATAGATATAAACAGACAATCGGAATCATCATTTAACTCAACTCTGACGTATTTGTACTTATTTACTTTTTTTTATCTTCTGATGATAGGTATAAAAATTGATCATAAACCCGGCACTCACATGTATATCTTTTGCTATTCGAGCCCAATCGTGCATAGTCATATTACTTGAATCTAGTAATGGAGTGTATTCGGTGATTTGATAAATTACTCGATTGCTTTCACCTTGGATATACGGTAATACCAATGGGGCCATAGCGGCCGATTGACCAAATCTTTTCTGCGCATAATCCTCATCGTGCATGTTGGGATATTTACGTATACGTTTTAAGAAGGCATTAGGTATTGGTGCTAAAACTGTATATATTCTATTAGTTATTTTTGAAATCCGTATATCTTTTTACATTCTCATTGGACTTACCATTTTTTTCATTTCTCATCATACCGATGGTACCCCCGGTGTATATAACTCTAACACGTGTTTCCTTCGTTTCGGTTGGCATTAAATTTCCATAACTGGTGTTACGTTTCAATATTGAATTTCCGGTGGGCGAAGCCGGTATTGAGGCATCCAACGATGATAATGAGTTTAAATGATGAATTTTCATAGTCAAACCCTCGTCGTTACTATTAAAAGTTGATTCTGCACCATTATCACTACCATTAGTCTGAATACCAATTGGTTGGGTATTAATGTTAAAACTGGTCATCTCTACAAATGATTAAATATTAATTATTATCCACAAAAAAAAAGAAAAGAAAAACGTAATTCAATTTACTTTGGTTTTAAAGCAAAGAACTCCACTATTCAGTTGAAGTGTTTTTTGTTAAATAATAAATTGAAAAAGTTCCTTCTCCATTATATATAGATTAATATTTTTTTTTTTCATATATGTAATATAATAAAAAATATTTAACTTTATAATTATTGTTAAAATTTGTTAACAAAAAACACGAAGTGTAAAATTGATATTTATAGGCATTATTTTGCTTTCTTTTTTATTTCAATCACTATGTACATTAATGGGGTGTCCCAAACTGAATTGGGGTTGGGTTGAAGTCTTTTTAATAAAATAGTTTCTTTTTCAATAATAAAGAGTATAATAGGTTTTAGTTCCTTAAAATAAAATAATTTAAAATAAAATTAAAATAAAGGTTTTTCTTTCACGTTCACTCAACTCTAATAATATTAATTCAGCTTAGAACTGTACTGTGTGTGGTATGTAATGTAGCTTTACAAACTTTACTTTATATCCCTTTATGTGTTAGACAAAAAATTTGTTACGACGTTAGTTAATTACATTATCGAAACGTAAATTATCTTACTTACGTTCGCATCGCTTGACGACGTGACCGTATATAAAAAATACCGTTTTCAACTGTAACAATTTTCATTAACTATTGCAATTAATTACAATATGAAGTTTTCTTCAACTAACATATAAATTAATCATTGACTCACGTAATGATTAAATTACACATGAAATATAGAAACTATTTAAAAAAAATTTGTATTATTTTTTAATTATTTATATTAATGGTCTTACAGTTTGTCCTTTTAAGCGTTCTTTTTGATATATCTCAGATTAATTTGTAAATTACTTCTATTCAATTGACTCGTAATCTATTCTGAGCATTTGCTGAATCAGCCAATTCGATCATTTGATTAAAGCGACCAATTTCGTTCGAAGAAGTCAGACGTGTCAGATGTTACTTTATTAATCTTTCTAAAGTTTGTTAGAAGCTTTGTCAGCTAAATTCTATGTAAACGACAAGCCAGCTATTTTTATAATCAAACCCGACAGAAGTGTCATTCGATAATTTCTACCATAAATTCAGTATATGTCTTTCTTGTTAGCTAATTTCATGTGAGCATGTGTGACGATAGGCGATAAACAAATTTATAAACAAAAGCGATGTATTCCACTATTTGTTTCTATTGCGCTGGTGATGTCTTTGATGTTCACTTAACAGGTGGGATAAAAAGTTCGTAAGTTGACACATCGATGGCGCAACTAATATTAAATCCATATGATGTTTTGTTAGCCCTAACCTTCAAAAGACACGTGTATAAATTTGACAACTGTTGCACTATTAGTATGCGAGTTATAGCATTTTTAGTGAAGCAACTTTTGTATGATCGCTATAATCGTTCTGTCGCCCTCGAAGGCAACTATATTGAATAATAAAATCATATTCTATCAAAAAAAAGAATATTTCTATGTTAGCCTACGACCTTTTCAGCCCAGCTGGTATATACCTTTTATTATAAGCATTTTCTTTGCAATGATCATTAATTTTTTTTTCTTCTTTCTCTTGATCAATTTGTAAGCATAATAAGTCAATAATATACAATCTGAAGAATTTATCATAACGTTTTCATCATAAAGTTTGACATTTTTTGTTACATCCGTATTGAGAGAATACTGTCATAGTGAGATCCTTTCTTGCGGTTTTTTTTTTTACTTCTTATTCGTTCTAAAGGTGGTCACGACCTTGATGGTCTTGCGTAAATCTTAAGTAAATCATGACGTAAACGATAGCTTCCTTCTATAACACTTTGTACAGGCAAATGTGTGTGTCAACCATAACCTGCTCCTAATTTACAAAACGTAGCTACTATAGAAACAACATTTTTGTAGTAAGATTTTTCTATATTAACACGTTCAATGATTATTAAATCCTATATAGTGTAAAATAGCCAATATTACACTAAATATTTGGTGTCCTGGATGATAGTTTTGTTTTACATGTACTACTGAAACAAGATTATCAAATCCAGACCATGAAATGGATGATCCTATATATTATACAAAATTGACTTCGTGGCAACGTTTGTATTTACGTAACATGATATTACATTGAAAATGACGTACTCTCAAAATTATTAGAAAGTATATGCGCTCGTATACCTTGCACTCGACACATAGGATACTTCGTATAGTACATTTACTCCTAAGCGTATACTTGAAGCTTCTGGTAAGTGCAAGTGAAAGCTACTTTTAGTAATTTTTCTTAATTATGAAATGATTGCTTAGCTTATACATTGATTCTATAATAATTTCAGTACATTCACGCTAATAATTAGCAAAGTAAAAGTAGAAAATATTTAAAACGATACACTTTTTACTCATTTTTCATTTTACTCATTTTACTCAATTTTCTTCATATCATTAAACTAAGCAAATAATTTCTAAGTAAATTCTCACAGGTAAGAATATTTTATAGATTTCTAATATCCGATCAAATCACGATATATGACTTGATAGTTGTTTTTGATAAGTTTTCAGATAATTTCAATTATTTATGCTCAATAAACCATTCCGTGGTCACATCTGTCGTGTACGTAGAAGTTCCCCTTTTACAAGTGCTTTTCTAATTTTAAATTACTTTTCATATGATAATTTTTTATTGCGGTTTTTCTATATTGTTTATACGACTATATGCAATTTCAACTTTCCCAAGAAATCACAAGTTTTTTTAAATGTTTATGATATAATGTATTCAATAAACAATAAATATTATAGCAGCGGTCGAAATATCTAAAGTCTAATTTAGTTTTCTAATATAAAAATATTGGTATTGTTACTACTACTCCTACTACTAGTGAAGAACATTACTGTTAATATTCATCAGATGGGAACATCTAAGTCTTGATGTACTAATCGACGAAACATATGTTATAAATCTGAAAATGTTTGCTTTAATTTAATTTCAATTTAAAACAACTATCGAATTAAGATTTTGAAGAAGATATTTACAGGATCTCTAAATTTGCGCCGAGCAAAAATCATCTCGATTGCTTACTATAACTAAATATTCAAAACTGACAAAAAAAAACGATTCAATTCATATAAAAATTTGTTTGTTTGCGTTAGAAAAGCAAATCTTATCTTTTGAATCGTGTCGTCAAACTTATCACTGAAAGATGGAAGCAGATCAGATTAACAGATTAGAATTAACGCATCGGTATTCATATTATTTCATTTGATATATAAATTTTGTCAAAAAAAATTGACAGTTATTCAAATTGATTTCTGCTTTGAAGTAACTTGAGCTTTGAAAAAAAAAGGATTATGGTCAGAAGAAACGACATATGTAACAGATTTCTTAAGATCCACATATTCATCAAGGGCACGCTTGACGAGATATATGGGGTGCTGCAGTGAATGTGTGGAAAAAGATGCAAATTTATCGATAACACGGATCGCTCAGCGCTATAGCCACATGATTACTAATTTTTCTTGGAATGAAATTGAAGATATCAAAGTTGAAGATATCGATGTTGAAGATATCTGGTTTCAACAGGACAGTGCCATAAGCTCCACAACACATTCCGTTTTGTCATTGTTGCGCGAGAAATTTCCCGGAAGTGAAATTTCACATTTTTTTGATGTCAACTGGCTACCAAGATCGTGCGATTTCTCGCCGCTGGAAATTTTTTTTGGAGTTACGCACAGAAACGAATTTATGCGAACAATCTTCAACGTCTTGACGCATTGGAAGCGAACATTCGTCAAATTATAGTTGAGCTACTGTCCGCCATGTGCGGATGAGTCATCGAAAATTACCTTAAAAGGGTTCAACCCTGTAAGATATTACGCGTGAAAAACATTTAAATAATATTCTATTCTACATACAGTGGCAAGATACGAGCAATCTACTAAGAGAAAATTTCGATCAAAATATCAAAGAGAGGTATATTTTATTTACTTTTACATTCAGACGCACAAAATGGATATCCATGTATATATATCTGAGTGTTGCAAACATTTTGATAGAATTAATTTATCGTCATCTTTCGGTAGTGGGTATAAAAGTCTACTTATAGTCATACAAGGTATATAGTTGATGATCAAAACTTACTGCACAAAAATTAGGAAAATCAAGTTTCTTTAGAACTAGAAACACTGCTACTCAAGCCATCAATCAAAATATCATGAGCGGATTCACATGAGACATGTGTTTTTAGCTGTGTCTTCCAACGTTAAATCATTGATTCCTCACTCTACTGTTCTCGTTTTATGTAAGCTTTCTTCTTTCACTAACAGAATCTAGATGTTCTGATGTGACTAGCAGAAGATAGTTAATTAATTTAACCATTGTTAACCGTCTTTTCGTCTAACCATTTGTTATATATTTAATATAGAAAACTCAAAACTTGGCACATATGTTTTTTTATAGGACGGAGCTCAATTGTGAAAGTAAGTACGCCTACAAAAAAAACCTAAAAATTCGTTTTTCAGGATATTGAATTTAATAGTTTACAACTTTTATCAGATGTCTACCTAAAATTGGATTCAAATTGTTATCAAAGTAATCTAAACCTTGAAGGCCAAAATGATTTCTACTTTCATACCTAGTCTTAAGTCGTACGGCTAATGTAAGATGCTCGCGTCATTTTATTTATTAATTTTTTTTTTTTTTTTCATTTAAAAAACGATAAAAAAAAACGATTGACGCTCCGTTCTCTAGTCACAATGGATAATAATGTGTTTTTTTTGTTATCATTTTTTCGGACTGTGTTTCAATTTTTAATTTTGGACTTGCAATAAAGTACTTCAATATCAATTCTATTATAAACCAAAGTTGTTAAGTCAGGCAAAACACAAACAATAAAAAATGCTTGTGATGACTTGCGATGTTGCTTGGACTATGGCAGTTAGATTCGCTAATGAATAGCGGCCAAAATATTATGTATGACACACATTTGATTACAAAACTAAAATAAAGATTCATTCGTTTTACATATTAAGAGCATATAAACTCTTATATATCGTATATCGTATCGTAAACAGCCAAGCACGTTTTGCATACGATATCTTTTATGCATCATATCACCATCCGAGTCAGCACAGGTGTGTCTAAAGTGAACCATAAGTCCACGGGGATCAGGTGCCACAGTAAGGAAGCTCTTTGTACTATGTAGGCAACGTCTACAAACTTAGAGAATGCCTTGCTGCCTGGTCGCTGGGAACGGCCCTTCGAGGAGTTTCTGGTTGTTGGAATAATGAGCTGGATTTACCCTCCGACTAGAGGGAAACAATGCTCTGTACCCAAGGTGTTTGATCTGGTACTCCAGGAGTTGAGAAGCCCCCCAAAGCCTGGAGGACGGTGACTAACGTTTTTGGTCTGCACTTGAATGTGCGCATGTGTAAGGTCTAGCGACGAGACACATGTAAAACATTTCATAGTATACATCATGTCATTTATAATGTCACAGATATCGTATATAATGTCTTGTATAACGTATCGTATATCGTGCATTTTCAATCGTATATGCAATAAAACATAATTTTGCACGTTTTGCCAGTTGTTTGTAGGAAATAAATAAATAAATATAAGAATTGTTTCGCTTTTTCGCTTTATTTATATCCGATCTTTTTAAGTAATTACTGACGAACACTTTCTTCGTTTCAAATAATTTTGAAACTTGACGTGGAAATTTCATATGCGTTACAATTATTTGATAAATGTAATATGCCATGTAGTGGGTATAACAAATTGTAATAATTTTTTGAATTTAGTATTAAATGCATTTCAAGAAAGAAATATATAAAAGTAAAACAACTTGTGTGTACATAATGTTACGTATATTTGTATATAGATGTGAGAGCACGCTTTTTAAATATTTGCACTTAGACTAACTTTTATTTAGTTACTTATCAACTGTTAACAAAAACATTATACGACATTTTGACGCAGCAGTAAACGTTATTTGCTATTATTCAAAATATCCAATTAATGCGCAGGATTCTTACATAAATCTCTATATGAAGTATAAAAAAATCGGCCTTTAAATTATTCTTTTCCTTTTTTTCCTTTTTTTTTTTTTTGTTTAACGATATTATTTTTTATATTGGTTTAGGACATATTTACACAGTCGATATTATGCATATTAATAAAATCTACTATTAGGGGGACAAAACAGGAAAAAATGAAGGATCGTCTAGGCATTGATTGAATTCGAAACACAGGCCTGGCTTTTCATTCTCAAAATTAGAAAATTTTTTTTTTTACTAATTGAAGAGTCGAATGTGTTCTTATTTCTCTTTCAAATTACATAACACGATCAAGATTAAAGCATTAATTGGTTTTTGTTGCGAAATTATTATGAGTCTTATATATGAACTTAGTTATCAGCCCTATCTTAAAAGGCCTTAAGTAGAAAACGTTTAATGTCACGAATGTGTTTATCTATATTTAAGTAAAATGTTATCAATGCTTCAGATGTAATAGTTTGTCTTACTAGAAATCAGATATAAATGAAAATTTGTTTATTAGAAATTTTGAAAACGTTATTTAAATCTTATCATCTATTGATATTGAGTCATTATATTGTAATTTTGCATAATATTTTCCATTATGCATCCGTATAATCGTTTATCTCCTTTGGCAACTTTTTCAGTATAAATGATTGCATTCACTGATAAGGTGTCAAAATGTGAAAATATTTGTTATTATTATTATTATTATTATTGTGTGTGTGTGTGTGTGTGTTATTATTAATTATTATTAAGAATTTGTCACTTCTGGTTATGGATCTCAAAGATTAGATGCGTTTTAAGTTAAATTCATTGCTAAACAAGAAAAAGAAAACTTACCCTCAAAGAAAACATTCTCACTTCGCTTGATAGGAATTTTTTATACTCATTAATATGAACAATTGTTGAGTGATATACTAGTTTAGTTGTTGGATTTGTAATTTTAAGAAATTCTATAAAAAAGTGGTGGATATTCGTTCCTTTACTTTTATTATTAAATTTCTTTTGGTAGTAAAATCGAACTTAGAACGTTGAAGATGGGGAGTTTAAAAATATCCTTATGGCCGCTAAAATCTGTTGCTTTAGCTCAAGTAAATGACTTGAGTTGTTTTTGTATTTTATAGTATATCATAAAGTTTTTAAAATACTCTAAGTGTATATTAAGAGAAATAAAGCTAGTTAGCTTCTAATATCAATAAACGGAAAGAAAAGTAATTAGATTGAAATATCATAACGCACATGAATGCGTTAAGTTCATGAATTGAATTCAATTCGTTAAACTCTAATGTAATATTTTCTTTAATAGCTCATAACTTTGACTGCATATCGATCTACAATTTGTTTTGATTGTAATGCCAAGATCGTCTCAGATAAGCAAAACTAAAATGATGTTTATATCGATTTCATGGTATCTAACATAACCACTCTTTGACAATCAATATGTAAACCCATGATTCGTCTAAAAGTGAATTTTACTTCTTCCTATACTCTCTCTCATTAAAAATTTACGAAAATATTTTGCTATTTCTAAAAATAATATGATGCACTTACTTTAATTATAACTATATTTTATTTTAATTTTTTGTTTGACCCACTTATAATAAAAAGGTTGATCACACTGTCAACTCATTGATGGTATAAAATTTGTATTTTTTATAAAAATTTTTGGCTAATAATGTTTCAATAGTAACATATCAGTTTTTGTGAGACCCGCTTTTAACATTTAAAACTTTATATTATTTGCTTTCACTTTTCGGTTTAATTTGAAAATATTTCCTTTTTGATTTTTCTTATTATTTCTTTTTTTTTTTTTAATTAATTTATTTTTGTTTTTTTAATTAAGGCCTTCATTTGTTGTCGAAAAAATGTGTTAGAATTGTTTTTCCAATTACTTCGTAATTATTTTGATGCGGTCTCACGTTTATTTACGCTCGTTAGCACCTTAAGAATTTAACTAATAATTGCTTATTGGGAGAAACCAATGGCCATGTGTGCAATATATGCCTTCAATTCTCAGTTTAGAAAAAACGAAATAGTTACTTTATAAAGAGACTATCTGGCTGTTATTCTCATTAGAACTCTTTACAAACTACAAAGCTCTCTTAATTCAAAAGCTAAAAGCAATAAAGGGTACTCCTTTCAAATGGCAAAGGAAGGTTAGGGATTTTCGATAGGAATGACTGGTAAACTATTTGTTTGTTATTCATTTTGTCAAAACGTTGGTAATTTATAAGCAATTGACTGTCTACAGAATGGGAGTTGGTCTGAGTCTTTGATAGAATCTAATTATATAAGCAAAGTTGATGCAGACATTCTTCAAACACATTCTCTCATTCTGTGTCAAATCAGTTGACATCAAAATTGGTGTCTACATTAGTATTGAATATAAAAACCGTTTTCAGAGTTGTGTTTTTAAGGGAAACAGCTGTGAGAAAAAATATAAATAAATCTAACATATTGACGAATAGTGAGGGTGAAAAATTGAATTATTTTTTATTTTGCAAATTAAATTTTGTGCGAGATTAAGTCGCATTAAATACGGCTTTGACGAAAATGCAAGACGAATCTAATTTGAACTGAAATTAAAAACAAAATTATACTGTTGTCCATGTGACCCATCTTTGAGGTCAGTTAAATTCATGTTAACAGACACTGTTAATTCTTACTTTATTATAAATTTTATATATAGAAAAGTAAATGTCTTTAATTTCCACTCGAAGTATTGTCTTATATTTTTAAAAAGAATTTGAATTTAGGAAAGGCACTAGCAATTATTAGATTAAAATAATTGGATACTTACAGCAGTATTTAGATATAAATAGAAAAATTTGTTTTGATTAGACAATAACCATATGTCCATCATTCTTTCTTCCATCTGTCCGTTCAAACAATCATGAAATCGTTCATTATTTAATATTGAATAAAGATAAAGTAAAAAGATATAGCCTGGCTTAGAAGTTCTCGACTAATAACTAAAGGTTAGATTTGAATAAAGACGCAATGCGCAAAAGCTGGAGTGAATTTGCTATGTTACTCATACATTTTTTTCGTATCACGTTTGATTTCGGATTCTTTCACGACTTCAAAGCATCCATGTCATAGCGTAGCATTGAAATATCATTGAAATTATCAATTTCTAGGATATAGAGCTTCGAGAGTCATCAAAATAGTATTCTTGGAAAGTGCTGCTGGATTGATTTCATTGAAAATTTCATCTAAGTATGAAAAGAAGCTTTCGTTTAATTTTCGTTTAGCTTTCGTTTCATATGGAGAATTGCAAAGGCAGCACGAAGTGAAAGAGAAACGCAAAATAGATTGAGTTTGTCCGTTTTTAAAATAAGTTTTTATATGGTAATTACCAGATAAATGCTAAAGCTTTTCTTTTCTTTCTAATTCAAAAATTATGTTAGAAAACCATACGTATCTTCAAAGAATTTTCGATTTCTCTATCTCTGAATAACTTTTTTCTTTTTCCAAGATTCATATTTGCAGCATTAAAGTTTACGGGAACACCTTGAGAGTACCTGAAGAACATAATATCAATAAAACGTGTAACTTCATTAAAACCACTAGACTAATTATCTACTCTCAGAAATGTAGATCCGATAACCTTAGCTGTTAGTGCTCATCCCATATTAATTTATTTCTTGAGTCTAAGTAGATAATGAATTATAATAATAATAATAATAAGAAAAAAAAATTTTTTTTTAAGATGATTGCGTACATCAAGGGTCTAGAAACTATTTCTATTCAAAATAATTCTAAAGTAACGCATTGTAATTAATGTTAAAAAGTGAGTGCAATACATAATGAAGGTTGATGGATTGTCGTATCGATAGATATGATATATGGACTTAAAGGGCAGAAAGTTAAAGGACATGGTTTGAATTAACCTATTTTCCAGTTTAAATGAATTTATTTATATTTTTTATAATATAATATTTTGCATAAATGCACATTTATTTTAGCTTATGCTTCATAACAAGAATTATAGTTTACTTTATTTTAGTTTTTATTTATAATTGTAACATAAATAATTTAATGTTATTTTTATCTCTCATGAATTAATTATTTTATGTCAAATTAAAATTCATTTGAAAACCATAAAAATGTGTTTAGCTACCCAATTTGCTTAAACAAAAGAAATTTCAGTATGAATTTCAGATTTAATTGTAAACATTTACAAAAATTAGTTTTTTTCCCATATATGCTGGTCAAAGACAGCAGTGCTACAAAGGATTTTATTTTCTTTCTTTTTTTTTTAACGACATTAACTGTTACTAGCGATTTTTCAAAGTTTTCTATTAAAATATATTTGAGTTTTTTTTTTTTGAAATCTCATCATTGAACTGAAGGATACACAAACTAAGCACAAAAGCATTCTATGTACAAGATCGGACTTCTCAGTTCGTTACTAATTCGAATTTCATTTTGTTTATTTAAAATATATATGAAATTCAAATAATGATCAAATTAAAATATAAAAGAAAGCTCTCCAAATGGTTCACGTTTCTTGTGTAAATACAAAGCCACATACATAGATACATACATACATACATAAATATACGAACGACAGAGCCTACAAATGGAAATTAGAGAGTGAGCTCCCCCCGATTATCTCGTGACTAACATGTTGCATGACTTTGGAAAAAATGGAAACCGTAACAACCGTTTGGCGTAAATTTATTAAAGAAACAAACAAACACACGAGGAGCATCAACCTAGGCTCAATGTGAGTGCCCAAACGATCGTGCCATAGAACGAGGAATAGCATAGTATTGGCGGTTTTCAACGGGTTAATGTCGCACACTGTTCAAAGCGAAGGGCTTTCCCTACTTTCCCACCCTAACCAGAAAAAAAAATATATATTTCTTTTTTTCGTTATTAAGTTAATCGAGTTATAACGTTTTAGTTGGGCAAATATCGCGTACATCACTTCTCCTAATATAAACTTCGTAAAATAGCAAAAGCCATGCTTCGATACTATTTAAATGCTTACTTTTCATGGAAACTTTTATGTGGCAGATATCCCAGAAAACCCCTGAACCGCCACCGAAACGATGACGAATTAAAATACCAAAGGTTACTTTTTATTGCTATAAAAAGGCTTACTTTTGATGATAACCCTTATATGAAATGGAATTTAAAGCAACAACAGAGTACATATATATTCAGTAGAATAAATTGGTACATCAAAAAACTATTCTGAATCAATTTTTATCATAAGATACTAATAACTGGATTAGTACTTTGCCAAGGTAGACAAACGTACAGGCAGATTTTAGATCGAGGAAATAAACTTAAACTAATTCGAAAGATTATTCTAAAGCGATTGATAAAATAAAATATGTTTTTATCCTAGGTCGTGTCAAGGTACATGCGCAGAATCAGAAAGTAGACTTTTCATCAGTCGTAATATGCCATTAAAACATGATCTTTTTACGCCCAAAAAAAAAAAAAAGAAAAAGGACGCAAACATTCATGACAAAGAAGAGTTGAAAGAAGGAAGAGTATTAAGAAAGAAAGAAAAGTTCTTACTGCCATGAAGTTTAAAAGTTCGCTTCACTTATATTCCGTAGATATATTAAAAATGTACGATAATATGACAGGTGCGCATTGTAGCATTTACTCATAAGAAAAAACAATTTTACGCTTCTCTTGTTGTAGTTTTTATAATTTCCTATCGAATATAGTATTTTGGAGCAATATAGCTCCAATAAAGAACTTTAATATCAATTTGTTTGTTGTGTGAAAAAAATTATTGAGTTAAAAAAAAAGCACAAAAAGAATTGCTTCCGATTGCCTTGTTACTCGCACACTCGTCGCTGTGATATTGCTCTCAGAGTACGTTTATTAATATATTTCTCTTCAGTACCGAGTAATTCCGAGTCTTATACGATTAGTTTTATGCGTATTAAAAATTTCTCTTAACCCTCAACCCTTTTATTATATTATTGCAAATAAAAATCAGAGCGCATTATAGCGTATGAGTGACTACATTTACCGATGTAAATATTGTCGGCTGTGTGGCCTGGCAACATTTGAAGTATTCTCAGGTTATTTTGCTACATCCGTTTATATGTGCATTTCTGTGTTTCTTAGTACAAATGAGGCGTTTATTTTGAAACCGGATGAAATCCACTTTTATGACCACCAACGCAGAATGCGGGCACATTTAGTTTGTCATTTTGTTTGCAATATCCAGAAAGAGAAATTAGAGATCTCGTAAAGTATATATATATATATATATATATATATATATTCTTGATCGGTACTAAAATTTGAAACCAATTTAAGCCTCTCCATCTGCCTGAGTGTTTGTGTATATAATACTTGTGGTACACCTATTCCTGGCTGCAAAAAAAGATTTGGCAAAAAGTATTAAAAGTTCTTGCATGCTTTTGTTTGGTATTGAAATAGAGAAAAATCGGCCAAAGGACCTACAAAGCCTAGAAGGCAAACTAGATAACAACTCACTGCTCATAAACTGTAACAAATAGCCAATGAAAATACCCTCTCTAATATTATATAAAAATAGAAAAGATTAGCCACGCCTGCACAATATTGTAGTGTATTGAAATTTTGTTTTTTTTTTTCGAGTTTTTTCTTTACAAGAGATAAACAAGGTGGTGTGGTGGGTATACAAATTTCAGTTACATTTGAATATAAGTTTTTTTGCTTGTGTTTTAGTATTACATTTTTTAAGATTTTGTTTCTTTTCTGTTGTGAGAAATTACATATTAATACGTATTTAGGTGTTATGTAAATATATGTAAATATTTGAAATATATTTTTTTCTTGTTTAAAATACTTTATAAAAATATTTTGGAAAAACAAATGTATAAAACTTAAAGGAGCAAATCTTTTATAACAAACGTATAAGGATTACTTTTCGAAGCGAAATAATTTTTTTAAATTTAATTAAAATATTTGGAATTGACAAATATTTTATTCAATAAGGTTTGGATTTCTAATATTTTTTTTATTATCGATAATTATCTAAAAATGCGAGATATCAATCTAAAATGCTATCGATATATTTATCTCAGTTGCAATGAGAAACTACATTCGAGTCATGAACTCTGGATTTGCTAGCAATGTGATGATTATGGAAGAATACCGACTTCTGTCTATTTATGTACGTATGTATGTATGCATTTATATATGTATGTATGTATATTTTCATATATATTCTTATTATATATTAAAATAATATTTTTAGACACATTTTTGATGATTAAACAAATATTGAAAGTGAATTTTACTTTATGGGAGAGGGAAAATTGTCTTCTAAATCTCGTATATTTTAACACTTTTAAGTATGTGTTGTTATTTGTGTGTGTATAATACATTACTTCACTTTATATAATCTTAGTTTTGTTTTTATGACTCCAAAAATAGACGTTTGATTATTTTTTATTTTTAAATTTTTTTGTTTTTTTTTTTTTGTTTTCTTGTCTTTTTTCTTTAAATGACTTATAATTTTGTAATTGTACTTAATTTACCATATTTTCAGGTAATGGTGGGCCATAGTATAACAATGAGTGGATACTCTGTTCGTAAAGAAAAAAAAAGGAAACAAAAAAAAAACACAAAATAATAATTTGATCGGTAAGTTTCTATATATTATGTCTTCTCTATATACAAAAGCTAGATAAGGAATTTTGTTATTGTGACCAAAAGGAATAAGAGAATAACAGTAGTTTGTGAAGAGTGAAAATTTTCAAATTGAAAAGCGAATCTCGTTATCGTTTTTTTTTTTTTTTTCTTGTTCTAAACATATTAAAATAACGCACAGTACCCACCACAAGTGACATATATAGAATAGAACTACATCTCAGAGACTGTAAGTTTTTTTTTTTTGTTTGTTTTTTTAGTTTATCAAAAATAGCATAGCCTCCGTCTGTCTGTCCATTTATCTATAGCTATTCAAATCGTTATAACGATGCCAGAGGTTTTTTTAGAACAACAAAGTTGTTTTGAAATTCTTTTTCGTTTTATTTTTTAATTTTTTTCTTTTCAACTATCGTTCGATCAAGTTCGAAAAGCACACTCGTTAATAAAAGCAAAAGAAAAATGAATATGAAATTTAAACTTCATGTTATTTTTATAATAATCTCTTTGGTATATATTATGACATGCCCCTGTAAAGATTACTTTTATGTGGGATGTATTGAGTGTGAGACTATATGCTTATATTATATGTGCGTATGGCATGTTAAGCTTATAATCTTTTATTTAATGAATTTGCAAAGGACACGTTACGTCCATTAAATGCTTAAAATACTTGATAAACAGCAAGTTTTTAATAATTATTATTAAGAGAAGCGTTTTAAAAATGTTCAATCTCTCTCTCTCTTTCTAACTATCTATCTATTGGTGAGAATCACGTTAGCTTGGCCTTCAGTTCTGTGTTTTTTTTTTAATGTTATCAAGTTAAGTTTAAAAATGCACTTGATTTGATCCATAGATTCGTTCTTACGGAAATTCTAATATAGAAGAAATCTACAGCTTTCAGTTACTTTCAGTGAGTGATTAATGACATTTGCACTACACGTGCAAGTATATGTCGCTCTTGTGCATCTTATATGATGTTTTACAACAATAAATTTATGAAACATTTGTAATGCACTTTGAAACTATATAATTGCATATAGAGATCCCATAAATTGTAAGTATTCTTGGTTCAGCGTAAAGCGCGCGTAAGAAATAAATTTTTTTTTTTTTTGGTTTATTTCTCAATCTCTATACGAATATTTCGTTTACAGCCTTACTTGACAATAGAAGACGATTAAAAGATGATGTTAAACTCATCGATTTCACTCTAGTCAAGTCGTTTTGGCTCGCAAAACATATCTCTATTTATTTATTTTCATGTTAACTGCGTTACTTTTTGAATGCGGTTTTGTATATATAGTTTGTAAATATATTAATTTGAAGTGATGTTATGTATTAAATGAATTCTGATTTGCTTTGAGATTGTGTTGAAGTAGAAGAAGTTTATATATAATATTTTTGGTAGCGTAAGCAGAATATCTAAGAAATCATAAGCCTTAGAGGAAGAGGTCACAATCTATAGAATCAATTCAATTATGATTAATTTATATCTCTATGAGTTAAACATTTAAGGCTAATTTAAGTTATTTCTTCAATGTTATATTGGAGTTTAGAATGAAATCCTTACGCTTACATAGCATGTTACCTTTGCACTATAACAATTATTTAGTAACAATAAAAATAAGCTCATCGTGGTGGGTATTGGAAGATTCCTTCTAAATCGAATATTAATTCTTCTTGATTCATTTTACAAGATTGCTGGATAGAAGAGAGATGGAGTTTAGAGCTTAATTCCACTTATGGCGACAAGATTATAATTATTGAATGCTTTGTTTATTCTGAAGACAAAATATTTATATATTATTTTATAATTCTTTCTTGTTGGTTTTGTGTTTTCTTCTAATACATAAATAGTTTTTATATCACATACATCATAATAATTTGTATTTTTTTTTCTTTTCTTTTTTTTTTGCTTTTCCATGTAAAATTGTTTGAGAGTGAATCACCTGTGAGTGTAGAGTTCGTATTTTTGTTTGAATTTTGTTTCATTTTGTTTTTCAAATTTTTAAAAATTTTTATTATTTTTTTTTTTTTTGTTTTATAATTTTGAACAATTTTTTGTTTGCGGAACTTTAGCGAAGATGAAATATACATTTTGTTCATAAGATTAATTACTTTCGCTTTTGTAAACAACATTAGTTGGAAAAGTTATTTATATTTTATTAATGCATAAATTCTTAACTCGTTTTCTTTAATTTTCTACAAATACATATATAACTCATTTCATGTCATTTTAGTCATTTATTTGTGTTCTAATTTAAATACTTTTAATTTTTTTTTTTTGTCTATAAATTTAGAAATTTATAATTTTTTTTCTTCTCCCATTTCCAATAAAATGTTGAAATTCCTTGATGGAGATTTTCTAAATATTAAGTTAATTATTATTATTATTTTTATTATTATTATTATTACTATTATTGTTGTTGCTGTTGTTACTGTTGTTGTTGTTGTTGTTAATGTTGTTGTTCTAACATTCATATTCGTTAAGCCTGGGGTCTTAGTTTATGTGGTTTGAAACACCATCAAACAACAAGAGGATACAGTCTTTCTAGCCAGGTACCTACAAAGCGTAACAAAACAATTAATGAATGAATAAATAAACAAATATTGTAAAAAGAAATTTTTTTTTTTTTAGCAAATTTACGTTTATGGCAAAGAGTGTTAAAAATTATTTATTTGACGAACTCACTGAACATTAATGGTATCAGCTTCCTAAAACCCACCACTAAATGACGTCGAGTGATATATTAATTTGTTCTCCCCTTCGTAAAACCAAGAAATAAGCATCAGACAACTCATAGATACAAAATATGGAGTTAAAATGAGTTAACACGGACGCCAGTTATGGTAACGTAGTAGACACCCAGAAAAAATGATTACAACAGAAAACACCACAAAAAAAACAAAAAAAAAAATAAGTGAAATTTATGCTCGATAAACGCGTGAAGTGAAGTTTCAGAAGAAAGCCGCTGACATCCGTAAGATACCAAAAGTTATTGTATTCACTATTTCGTTTGAAAATATGGATGCGAGAAACCTTTATTCCAAATTGGTGCCACATTTTCTTATGAATTCAAAGCGTTGTTCGCAGCTACTTAATCTTATTAATAAGAATCTATTTCTGCTATTTGTAATGACGGACAATTCGCTGAGTGAAAAAGCCTAAGATAAAAGTCATGCAAAGAGAACACAAAAAACAATATAGAAAGTCAATACAACGAATATAACGGAAATATTGCAGGAATTGAAACTGCTACCCCTTTCACTGTATTCTCTATACCTAACATACTAACCAGCGATTACTTTTTGTCAGCAAATCTCAAGATGATCTTCTAGGAAAATAGATTTGGCTCAAATGGTGAGGTCATTGTGGAAACCAAAACATATTTAAGGACATATCGTTTTATAAAAAAAAAGGCAATGAAATATTAGAAAGGTATTGTATTGATTGTATCATTTCTGAAGGAGAGGATGTTGATGAATAAAATCTAATTTAAAAAAAAAAAATCAACAAATGTTTTTTCTTACTTAATCTCAAGAATTACTGATCTATGTATGTCATCCAAATTAACGATTACAAATCAAGTTTGAATACAAGCGCGTTTTATTCACAAAATCCTCTTGCCATAGACGAAACTCTGTTATTTACAATCTATAGTAGATATTTAGTAAGTCCGTTCAATAATTTAATACAAAAGGCACGAGCCGCCAAGAAAAGGAAAGATATGTTAAATTAAGGCCAACATATATATATATAAAAGATATTTCCTTACAGGCCATCGGAAAGGTGAAAAGATGATCATTAATCCTTGCAATTTTAATGCATTGCTATGAAATAAACTGATTGATTGATGGTGGGTATCAAAGATTCGCCCTAAAGTGAACATATTTTTTCTATTTATCTCTCGTATGTTATGTTACTAAAATTTAAGATAATCATTATTTCAATGCGGTTTTAGCATCTGTTGGAAATTTTACATGTATCTTACACAAGAGATCTTCACAAGACGATCCAATATCTCAAATAATTATTTAAATGAACACAATTATTTAAAAAAAAAAAGAATAACAACAAATTAAAGTAAAAAATGAAGAAAAAATATTTAAAACAAATTATTTGTATTTGAATTTGACCTTAAGTAACAGGGCGTATAAGAAGAATGTTATTCTCCTATTTACTACAGTAAACGAATTGAATCAAATGCCAGTCACGTTTTCTACGTTATATTCTTCAACAATATCTTGGTTTACAATCAATTTTTTTTTGTTTATCTGTACGGCTCTAATTCAACTAAACCGATTTTACTGTCCGCACGGTGGATAAATATTATTATTTTGGTCACTAGTATTTGGAGCAGAAATCTATCGATCCCTCTGGTTAGTCCCACTAAGCAACGTGGAGGTGATGATGAATAAATTCAGAATTTTTTTTTTACTTGATATTCAAAAATCTTATCAAAATCTCGTATTTAAAATGTAATGTTATTAATAAATAAAAAAAAAAAAAAATTTTGATCTTACTACTTACTGCGTGACATCTTAGACCTTATTAAGAAAGAGATGGTGATGCTCTTTGAATTCTGCTTATGGCTTTCGACTATGGTAACTCATAACTTTGCTTAGTTATGTTAATAAATCATGAGGATCTATGGTTTTGCTGCCATAATCCATGTTTAATGAGACTAATTTGAAGTTTTTTCTTTTCTTTTTTTTTGTTTGTTTGTTTTTTTTTTTTTTTCTAAATGATAATTTTGGAGAATTTATATTGCTTTTTTTTTTTTTTTTGTTTTGTTTACTTCTAGTGTATCTTGTCTGCATCGTTTTTATGATTGTTTTGCTGATGAATGCGTGTAACTAAGCGAAACGTCTAATAATATTATCACTATGGAGAGATAATGACGTTAAACAGCCGTTAAAATGTAGGTAAACGCTTAACTCTTAGATTCTCTAATGCTGTTGATGATGACCAAAGTAGGTTTTGCGTTTTAAATAACCACTGCGTATAGGCGAAGACAGACCGCTCTCATTGCTGTTTGTTGATCGCATAGAGCATACGATGATCATATCAATAGATGGTGTTGTATGTAAATATATGTATATATATATATATATATATATATATATATGTATATATATAATATATATATATATATATATGCATATATATATATATATATATGCATATACATATAAATATATATATATATATATAAGAATGTATATATATATATACATTTGTATGTACATAAATTCTTTTTTAATATTCTTAGGCAGAGAGAAAGGAATGTTAAATATATATACATATATATATATTATACGTAAGGTGTATTTACTATTTTGTATTAATTAATTCATTTGCACTAATTATGTGAAGGCTAGATAGTGCTTAACAATTCATTACATTTAATATAATAATTTTTAAGGTTGTTGCGTTAATTTTTACTTTTTCGCTTGTAGGTCTAAGCTTCCGTTTGCTCATGCAGCCTATTGAAGGTTTTTATATGGCAGGCAGGCGGTGTCGTTATAATATTAAAATATAAAGCCGGAATTATAAAAAAAGGATAAGTGAAGTGAAAAAATAAAGAAGGGCACGATGAAAGGATATTTTCAGGAATAAAGAGTGTGATTGGTATCATTTCATTTTAGTTGATTTCATTTAAGAGAAGGGATCAAAAAAAAAAAAATTTTGAAATTATTATTCAAAATAAAATATAAAAATTATCACACAAAAGATAAAAGAAAACACACACAAAAACATTTATATATTAACAACACTTTAAGATATTTTAATAATTATTCACATACAATATTATTCATTAAAAATTAATTTAAAGGTATTTTTGAACAAATTAGAGGAGTTTTGTGTTTAGATTTTCAATATTAATTTCGTTTAATTTATTCTTCTTCGTTAAACATCTGCATGTTGTTAGTTGTGTTAGTTGGTTCGCAATATAGGTAACTGCGCAATAAAATAAAATTTTTTTTTTTTTGTAATTAGAAAATTTAAAAAAAAACTAAAAAAGAAACTAAAATTTATCGACAAGAAATTAATGAAATTTCAATAATTATTAATTGCTTTCTAATCACAATAAAAATGAAAAAAAAAGAACAAAAAAATAAAAAAAGCAAATTTGTCGACAACAAATTCATATAATTTTAATTATTTTTATTAATTCTTTTCTAATTATGATCAATGAGCGAATGTTAATAATAAATAACAACTAACAACACTAATCGCAATTAATTTATTTTATTATTATGGCAACACACACACACTATGAATTTTCAATGCAAATCTATACAGATATGTTTTGTGGAGTGAAAGTTTCGCACACTATTTATTAATTAAAATTAAATCGACACTTAATTACTTTTAGGGTTACTGAGTACTTACCTTCTACGTCTAGGATTAGTGGTTTGTCCTGGTAAATTAAAACAGCCACGTGGTATAACCATTCGTGCATTTCCCTTAGCTGGTCGCGAACCACCAACTGCTTGTAACGTTGACAAGTGTGCCGCGTACCCATCATTTAAGACAGTGGCATTAGCTTGAAGCTTTTTGCTTACCTACATGTTACAAAAAATGAAGGAAGAAGTTAGAAATGTGAAGAGAATCATACAATTCATAGGGAGAAACAAGAAAAAAAAAATTATATTTGATTTTTATCGAATTTTTTAGTACTTTCAACTATAGATTATGTGTATCCAACACGCGTGTGAAAATAATTGATAGATAAGGAAAAGGGAATATAGAAAAATTATTTTATTCAAAAGATTTTCCATCACTGGGTATATATTTTTCCCGAAAATAAAACTAGTTTTTTGGAGCTACATACGCAAACTTTACAAACTTTTTGTCATATAAAATCTTATTTATAGTAAGAAAATTTATACAAGAGGAACTCCAAACAATGATCTCATCCGATCTAAATTTGTCGTATTTATTTTTTATGCCAAATTACTGTTTTGTAGGGAAATCTTAAAAGCTGCAATTTCTTTTAATTTCTTTTCTTTTCAGCCTTTTTTTCAAATCGATCGTCATAGCGGAGTGATCGAAAATGTGATCCCATCCAATTCACTTTTGATGCTGTTCGTTCTTGGGCCAAGCCAAGCCAAGCCAATGCCTCATATTTCACCTGAATATCTCAAAAGTAGTGGCCAATAGTGAAGACGTGAAATAAAATTGTCTAGAACGTCAGCAGACAAACAGATGAACGATATAATAAAAGGTGAGTCTATCAGATGTCCTATGTCCGCACAAACTTAATATTTCCTGTCTCACTTGTCTCTGAAGTGTCTCTGCACGATAGGCCGCTGTGTCCAATGTTTTGTTAATGAGTAAATTCTTCCCTTGACATTGAATAGAGTTATATATTATAACGTTTAGCTAAACTTTTACAAGCAGAGAAGGATCATAAAGTTCGGTTTTTTTTTTAAATGGGTTTCGTATACCTACTGATAGATATATATTCCTATTCTATGATTTGTAAAAAAATTATTATCATCTACAATCTATAAAATTCATAGATAAATGTTCTACATTCATATAAGAATAATAACCTACCTTGCCCACTATGAAAATTTGATCTGCCCGTAAACCGACGTTCGTATAAACGCTGATGTCTTTACTGCTACCATATGCTGCCATAATTATGATACCATGATTTTGAACTAAATTATTTAGATAGGCTGTTTTATGACCTAAAGGATCTGTAGAAAGACCATCAGCAAAGGATATCAATCCATGAGGAAAATTGTGTTGACTCAGCCACGATACCACGCGTTGTTGTTGCATATCTGGTCTGCCCGTAATATATATCAGCAGATAGCCAAGCTCTTGCCAATGACGGCAGACATCAACAGCACCAGCTCTAACTTTGGGATCACGACCAGTTACTGACATTGACGCCGTAAAAGACCCATCGATACTGAATACCACACATTCGGTTAGAGGTGGCACTACAGCTAGATAACAATCAACTGAGGTATGATCGCCGCGTACAACCATTTTCACTGGATAAATGCCATAACCCAAAGACATATGATCAGGAATTGAATAAGCAATGCGTCCATTCTTGTCAGTTACTTCAGTGCTTAACACATTCCATTCTCCAGCCGGAGGATCTCTCATAACGTGTATGTCTACCTTCTCGCCATGCAAAGTAATCATATCCAATGGACCGTACATGAAACGAGCAGTTAAGCGCTGTTCACGACCTTCTAAAACTATCACATCGTTTGCCCGATGATTGGCGGCAACGTTTTTCAATTTAACTGAGGTACGTTTTCGTATCCATTTCTCTCTAGGTTGGCCAGGGTTAAAGTTAATGGACTCCTTATTATCTGCAGTAGTAACGTATGGAATGCCCTCAAATTTACCGATCTGTAGATATGAAAATGACTTTAAACCAATTCAAAAAAATTAGAAATTGTTTTGCTTACTTGTCTTAAAATAAAAGCTATAACGTCAGCGCTTTCCCAATAGCTCGCATGAAAAAGATGTGGTAAAGCATTGGCGGGAAAATTACTTAAGCCCTCAGGACAATACAGAGCATAATCTAATCGCTTACTGCCCCACCATTTCTGTTGAACTGGAATTAGAAAAAATAATGTTAAAATATGTAGTTCAGACTATAAACTGCTCTATTACAAACACTCTATTATTTAGCAACAGCAGGAATAGGACAAGTGTCTAGCAACTTACGTGTATTAATGGTACTTAAAGAAATATTTTCGATTAATCCTGATACTGTACTTTGCAAAGAGACATCCGATAAACGGCGTGTGCACATATTACTATTCATCTCGTTAAAGTGTTGAGGGTTGGATTGTATAACTTCCACTGTGAAAATAGTTTTATGAAAAATGAATCTCGTACATATTTACTTAAACTTACGTAAATGCAAAGGTTGACCATTGCCCAAAGGATATTTGGCATAGCGTGGTACATTAACAGGGGCCAAGGTAGAAAAACGTGCACTAAGTAGAGGCTCCAAACGTGAAGCTGTGGGATCGGTAGGATGGAACATATTATAAACCTGATTGCAGCTAGGACGTTGCAAAGCTAAAAATTAGTTGAATAATTTTACAATTCTTAATATCTTTGGTGTGTTCACACCTGCTTTAGAGTCATGGAGTTTCTTGGCTGCTAATACGATAGATAAAGGAGAACCAAACATAAAGAAATCATTTACTTCGAAGTCCAGTTTGACACCCCTTGTATCATTAGACGATGATGATCGTCTGCGACGTGGTGAAGGTGCTACTAATAATTTTTTAGCATCCATATCAGAGTCATCAAAACGTTCATCATCATCGGTGTTGCGGAAAGAGCGAGCTCCTCCAACATCATTCGAATTACTTAACCGACATAAAGCTTCATAGGCCAGTAAAGAGCCCATTGAATCGCCTAACATTATAATTTGTCCGGAGAAGCCATGTCCTTCCTCAGATTTTATAAATTCATGGTAAACAATGTTAGCAGCAATTATTGTCTTATTGACAGTATCTTGGAATTCTGGAGAGGCTACAGCTAATAAAGGTATAGCCCCGATAGGAACATCTGCTACATTTGGAATATCGGCTGCTGAAGGTGAAGTGTCAAACGAATAAGGGCTCAGGCTGGAGAGTATGCCCAGAGCATCGGTACATATTGAAGGACAAGGTATAAGTTTAATAGTTACATGAGTTAGAAGACTGGGATAATGTTGACGCATAACAGCCTCAAAGGATGTACGAAAAGTTGTAACATCAGATTTTTTTGAAGTTAACTCGCTGGCAGCATCTTGAATTGAAGAGTAAGAATCAAAACTCTGAGACAAGTTATTAAATTAAAATCAATTTTTACCTAAAACACTGCCTGCGTGCACGACTAGAATCAGAATTGTTGTGGAACAAGAAGCTGCTCCCGGCGACCCTGGTGGTGAAAATTCTTGATTACGCTCTACACTAGCTGAAGAATGTAGTTGCCGCTTGGTGCCACGCTCAGAAGCTACACGCATTAGGAAATCTTGATTAAAAATACTGTCTTCTTGTTTGTCTTTGCCGATCACATCGCCTTGGTGAGGAGGACTTGCGTCACGATCCCTCAACAGTTCCATCGAACTCCACCTTGCTAATGAATTGCTTTCATTAGTATCTATAAGAGGTCAAACCGATAAAAAAAATGTAAGTTTGAGTCATCTCATTTCTACATACCAACACAATCATAAAACTCATCTTCTGAATTGGATTTGGAATCCACTTCCAAACGTTCCATGCGCCAATTTGCCACCTAGAAATAGTTTGAAATTTACTTTCAGAAATTTTTGAGGAGACTTTATAAATAAAATAAAGTCATGCTTTAGTAGAGATTTTTAAATAGTAAAAAGAGAGTTTATAGAAAGATGAGCAACTTACATTTTTATGCGCGACATGTCTCGCATGCGGCTAACACAAAATAAAAATTGAAAAGTTAAACTCAAATGAAGTTTAATTTTAAGAAGTATATGATTTCGATTTGAATTGGAGCCGATTTCCGGTTAAAGAAAAACTAGTTCATGCTTTGAAAATTTTCAACTACAGGCAAGTAATTGTTTGCAATCGATATCGATTTCAATTTTCTCTTACCTGCAAATCAAAACTATGAGCGGATCCTAAAGGTGAATGCAGACCACCCGTTTTGGAACCATATTTTGACTTCGCTAATTGTATGCTTTGTGAACGGGATCTTTCTTCACTTTCAGCATTTCTTTGCTCAGTTTGCGGACTTTCTTCTTCTTCGGACGAGACATCTTCACTAGGCGGTTCTTGTGTTACGATAGGAGGTTCTTTACCAATTTTTTCTTCTGTTGACGGCTTGACGGCTGCCTCCGAAACACTTTCTGCTTGAATAATTAGAAAACCATAGTAAAATTTAAATTCATTTTATAGACATCTACCTTCTTCTTCTTCCTCCTCCTCCTCTTCTTCTTCTTCTTCTTCAGCACTTTGATCACCACCACCCATTTTACGGGCCAGAGCTAATTGTGTTTGCCTTTCAATCTCACGTATATCTTCAATGGTCAAGCCATGCCATTCATCTTGCCAAGCCCAAGCCTGACGATGGGCTCTCAACATGGTTTTACGTAAAGCTACGTCGTGTATAAACTTCTCTAATTTAGTTTGCATGCCCCAATAACGAAATTCAACGCGGCATATTTTATAAGCACACATCAGTGACATATTGCGAGGGGTGGGTTGCCTTTTCCCTTTGACCTCGTGCCAATACTCCTCTAACCAATCCTCGTCTAAGGGTCCACGACCCGTCTTTTCAGATACAAATAATTTAGGATCTTCTTCTTTAACATAGTCTCCACCAAACAACTGATCTTTAACAATATCAATGACATCTATAAAAGGCATTAAAAGAACAAAAACAATTACTGACATGCAACATAGCATGACAAAATAGGCGACGCCTACCCACAACACGATTTCTTAAATCACCACCGCTTAAGTTAAAAACATTTTCCTGATAACCATTATCAGGAAAATAATAAGTTTCTATATCTAAAGAAAACTTTTCTACAAATGGACAAGTGTAACGAGTACGTGTATAGGGATAAGCATTCCACGCTTCTTCCTCCACAGTTAGAGCACTTTTGGGGAGAAGACCTCAAACGAAATAATTTTTGTAGGTGAAAACATCAAATCGAGCAGCATTCATTAAAAATCTTACTTTTTATCCAACCCGGTAAATGGCTGCCGACATGATAAATTTTCTTAGTATATTGACCTTTGCCGCCTGGGCCATCATCGTACGGCTCATTAATAATAATTTCTACGCCACTCCCCTCGCCATGACTTTCTTCACGACTTTTTTTCTAAAACCCAAACAAGAAATACTAAAATAACTTTATAAACGTGAATAAGATAATAATGAAACATACCGCTATCATATATAGTTGAGCTATGCGGTACTCCTCTACCGTTAATGGCAACGGTATGCGATACTCTTTAATCAACATAGTTGCAGTAGTATGCAATCAATCCTGCTACTTATGACGACTTATGAATGCATTTTATATCAATTTAGCATATCGAGTTTATTTTACAGTTAACTATAATGGCCTCTTTAATTAGAATCATTTGCTGCCATATTGTCTCATGTAACTTTAACGACTGAAAGAAAAATTGGAAAATTTGAGAAAATTACAGAAAAATGTCGTTTTATTACGTATTTTAACATTGAATCAACTCTTAAAGATTGGCCTTTGAACTAAGCCAAGACACACACACACCTAAGTGGAATTTACACCAGAAAAAATTTTTATGTCATATGCGGTATCTCGGTATCTCCTAACATGGTAAAGAATATAATTTAAATTGATGCTATGGATCAGATTACTAAACATTTTTCAAAATTATCAAAAGTACATAGAAATTTATTCTTCTTTTATTTACTTTTTTAAAATCAATAATTTTTCCTGTTTTTTCTTTTTGTTTTAAGGTATCTGCAGGAAGTAGTGACTTGATTGTTGTCGCGTTTCATATATTGAAAATTTTCTACTTACACTTATACTTGAATTCTTGCATTTTATTTACGTCCCTTTTTATTTCTTCTTTTAGAGCAGGTAAGAAAGGAATGTGAAGAATGAAGAGAAGATGATGGTAATCAAATCATTATATGATAACTTTTGTTGATTGGTGTCACTAGGATAATATAGGATAATTGAAAAGTCCATGTTGGTAGTAATGGTGGTGGTGGCGGCAACAGAGTACTAAAATATTCATTATTTACTCTACTAGAGTACTAACGTATACATAATTTATACGAGACGATCTGTCGATTAATTCGTTAAACTCAAGCGAAAATGCAAAAAATTCTTTTCTATAAAAAAATTTAACAAAAAGAGAAGTGAATTAAAAAGGTTCTGCTTTTTTCAATGGTTTATTACTTTGTGCGTGAATAAGGGAATATCAATTTAGTCTTACATATACAGATAAGAAATTTTAGTTAGTCATCCAGCAACCTAGTTTGGCACGTTATGTAAATATTAAGCAATTAACGAGTGAGACATGGCTAAGGCCATGAACAGTCTAAATGAGCAGAAATTCCATATTTCGAAGAAGTAGTTGAACATAAAGACGATGCATGTAAGTTTTGTGCCGCATTTATTAAATTATGATGAAATTTTATAGACATATGGATTTCATAATTTGGATGTTAAACTGTTCAAAATGAATTACCAAACAAAATGAGCGAAATCATCTAAAAAGATGATGCCGTCAGTGTTTTCCAACATGCATAAGATACTTCATTGTATTCACGTCTTTTAAATCAACAGAATCCCAACAAATAAGTAATTTATACCGAATAAATATTCTTTTTTAGAAAGCAAATGACAAATTTAATATGTCCCTTTTCATCGTTGAGGAGTGTAAAAAATGCATGAAAAATGTCTGGTTTAAATTAAAAAAAAAACAATCAATCTTTATTAAGGTAGAAAAAGGGAAAAATTGTAAGAGTTATACTACGACTTGAACGAAGAACACTTACTTTTACTTACTCTTAAGAATTTCTTCGTGACAAGTATTTTTTTGTTTTTTGTTTTTTTTTTTATCAAACGAAGATATTAAAGCAATTTTAGATAATTATTTTGCAGAGATTTAAAAAAATCACATCAGACTTGCAGTAAATGAATCATAAAATGGATATAAAAATATCTTGAGGTTAATGAGATGAATATAGTAGAAAATAAAGCATTTTCTTAACTTTAATTTTATTGTATCATGAACTTTTCAATTGATCGCCAATATCGAATAAATATAACATACTTTTTGGCGGGAAAATCTCTCTAGATAAATAGATAAAACTTTTCAAGAACTTTGCTAAGATCGATCGGTGGTCCTTTCTTTCCTACACTGCGGTTAGGAAATTTTTTTTTTTTTTAATTAAATGCTGAAATATATGAAATATTTTACATTTCAAACTATATTCCTTAATGATTTGTAATACTTTTGTATTTTTTACGACTAGTAAGTGAAAAAAGTTGCGTAAATTATTCAGTTTTAACAAATTTGTTTTCTTGAGTGTAATGAGTGATAAAATAGCAATATATTAACGTCAACATCAACAAGAAAAATACTTAAAAAATTACCTCAAAAAAACAAAAAAAAAAAAGAACAAAAAATGTAAAATAGGCACTTGATTGGTTTCTATGAAATAAATTGTAAAACTATGGATTAACGTTTAGAACACAACATGCACGCTAGTAAACTATTACGTGCGCGACTTATGGTTTTGTTGTTGAAAAATATTTCAATAAATATTTAACTTTTACTATTTTCACGAGAATATAGGAAAAACTTATGTTGTGGACTTTTAAAATTCGTTTCTGTTTGCTCTCAATATGGTCATAATTTAGCCCTGACCATAATTGTAAGTATCTAAAATGGTAATGGCTGGGTTTGAACGTGATTAAGTATCATCTCATTATTTAAGTAATTTCTACTCTATTCATTTGTATATATGTTTATTATGTATATTTCTATTTATACGTACATGTATATATATATATATACGTATAAGTACAAACGTGTCCATGCACTATCGTCTCTCATTCTCGATGGAACATAAATTAAAAATGACATCTAATTTTAACTACTTACAAGTGACAAGAAAGTCAATAATTGGAACACATAACATAACAATGACACTCTAATTACAGTTATATCAAGTGAACTGTCACTTCAAAGTTTATCACTAACAGCAGATATGAATTTATCACACATAAGTAAACTTATTCATAATATATCTGAGAGAGATGATATTTTAGTTGTAATGATATCTAAATGAAAGTAGTCAAGTTCTTACAGTGAAGCACTTTTTTTAGTTTAATTAAAAGTTAAAAAAAAAAAAGTTAATTTGCATAATTTTTTATTTTCAATTTTCTTTACAGTAGTTTTTTGCCTTTTATCATAAAACTCAATTATCACGACCAACAGATATAGTGCAACTAAACTCAATTTAATTTTGCCTGAATGAGTGAAGCTCTTAAGTGTCTCTTTTCATTCAGTAGTTGCCAGATCTTTCATAAACATTTTACGCTTCTCAGAAAATTATTACTATATTCGTTAAAATTGAAATTAAATTTGTTTTCACGTAAAGCGCTGAGGTTGTAAAAACAATAAGATCGGGCTTTTTCTTTAGGCAATTCGGAAAATTAACATTGAAGAAATGGAAAGCAATGTAAACGAACACAATCATGTCTGAGAATTCCGATTATGATTAACAAATAACCCTTTTTTCCTTATAACTGTTTTTGGCCTTAGACTTGTTGAAATTGAAGTTGTTCTGTTGAAAAACATGAAATAAATTATGTTCATTTTATCATTTAAAACTATTTTATAGATGAGTATATAAATTGAAATCTACATAAATGACTTTGTCCTGTTTTTGTATAATCTGTTGAAGAGTCAGAAAAATATAAATTGTTTTTTTGTACGCAGAATTAGCTGCCGATTTAGCAGAAAATATGAAATCTAATAGGTTCTTCTAGATAGACTTTAAAACGTATTTTTTTTTTATAATTTTACTACATTGACAGATGACAGATTAATTATGTATATATGATCATTAATTTTTGTAATACATTTTTTTTATTTCAATATATTCAGTGTTTATTAAACACAATTTATCGTTTAAAATGGCAAATATTACACTAAAGATGTGATGCCCTGGATGATAGTTTTGTTCTACGTAGGTTGCTAAAACAAGGTTTCTTAATCCAGACCACGAAATGGATGTCCCTATATATATGTATGAAGCACACTAGATATATACATTTGTTTTTTTTTTTTTTTTTGGAATCTCCAATCTGTCTGTCTGCGTCTATATGCTATAAAAATTTAACAAATATAATACACTTAGTCCCTCCAATAGGTATAAAGAATCATAACTTTTCGTTTAACAATCTGGTAACTCATCCTAGCATAGCTTACTTTCATTCGCTCATTCTTTTTATATTTCTGAAACCTAGAAAGGATTTAATTTCTGGTTGTTCTCTATTATTATTATTATTATTACCAGCGTCCTTGAAACCTTATCAGTGATGTCACTAGAAATTGTGTTGTTATGATGCTTTACTATAAATACTATTCACCGAAGCAACGTCATTACTTTCAAACTCTCTCTCTCTCTCTCTCTCTAGTAGTATTTTTCGCTCTACTTATCTTCTCTCTTATCATTGAGTATTAAGTTAAGGTGGAGATGATAGAAAGAGCTAAGATTATTATTTTGGCGCTTTACAAAATTTAACATTAAAAAAAATTGTATTCGCCTTCAAATGATTGCAAAGAGTCATAAATGTTTGTCAATTAAGTATTAGCGTATTGCGTTTAGATTGACTATAAAATTTTAGATAACTGTAACCAATATTTAAATTGATAGCAATGTTGTGAAATTTTCGGTTTAAATACTTTTTTATAGCAAAAAGTGACCCAGTAACGAACGGATTTTGTTAAGTCAAAGTTTAGTACAAAGCATACATACCTTAGGTAGCCTCTAATAATCGTATTTATGGATCTAATAAAAACAGAATGAAAAAACAATGAATGGCATAAAAATATTAGAATGCTTTGGAAAAACAAGAAATAGTCGTAATTAAAATTTGCTATAATACAAGTTTATCTGGGGAAGTATTATATATAAATTACGGATATAAAGCGCTTTTTCACAAATATTGAACGAACACAGCGAACGTTAACGAGAATATTAAAGAATTGACTTTTTACACTATAAACAACAACTGTTTGTGGGTTTCAGATAAAATGTAGAAATTATATTAAATTTCTTCTGCGAAGTAGGATGTATTCCCAAAGTAACAAGTGTAATAGTTATTATGTCCACACACACACACACATACACACATATTCAATCTCCTTTGTTCAAATAGGCTAAAGCTTACATGCATTTGATGAGCGAGCTTTTAAAAACTCTTTTTCTCTCTAGCTCCTATTCTGTATTTCAGCGAAGAGCAAATAAACATCCGTTACAGGATACAAGTAAGAAAATTATATTTGTCTATGGTCGAATTTTTCGTACTCACCATCTTTATGTTAGAAAAAATATTTTTAAAAAATTGAATTTTTTGAGCAGGCGATTTTTGCAATTTTTTTTTTTTTTTTTTTGATATATTATAGGATCACCTGAAGCATATATATGTATGGAAATTATAATCATTGTGTCTATTATAGTATTATATATCATCCATTTTTTGTTTCCGAAAATAAATGTAAATAAAATACACTTTTCTTTAAAATTTGGATCAAATTTTCTTTACTGTCTACTACTTGGACCTTGCCATTATTTTTAGAATAAATGAAATTAATTTAAATATCTTTGCTAAGACATTTTATAGGACTGAATTCTTTTGAGATCCTTTGTCTGCTGGCAACAACTTAACGGAGTTTCATTTTCAAAGCGTCAAGAGTTGAAGATTGTTTACACTATCGTTTATGTAACTCCACAAAAAACAAGGTCCATTTGTGAGAAAGCTCGGCAATTCATATCACCAAAACTTGAAGTTACACGTCCGTGAATTTTCTCGTACAGCAATGCCAACAGCGGGATCAATTGCTAACAATAAATGGGTTACTAGGAACGCAATATATGTATCTACGAAAATCTTGTAAATATCGGTAAGTGGTTATCTTTAGCAATTTCCGGTACTTTCCTTTTTAAAATGTACCTTTTCGTAGTTATTTACATTTATTTGTGATTCGAATTTTTAGTATGCAACACATTATATGTAGTGGAAGTAACCTATTTATTAGGAAATATTAAAAGAGAATTATTTGGTGGTAATGTGTAAATAACATAAAAATAGTAACGTGTACGATGATATACTTAAACTTCGTTACGTAGAAATTGGCTGAAGATAGTATCTTGTATAGAGAAAAGTATATAAACTCTTGATTTCAAAGGTTTAGTTCGAAGAGCCGAAAAGAAAAAAAAACAAAAACAAATACAATAGTCAATTGTTTTTATTCTATGACGTCATAGCTTTATTTCTCCCTAGAATTTTAACTATTTTGTCATTTCAAGCCAAATTTTTGTTGAGAGAACAAAGAAAAACAAAACAGATATGTATTTGTTTTCACTGTGACGTCATAAATTTATTTTTTTTAAATTTTTTTTTTAATTTGACCATTTAAAACTACAGAGAGCGATAACTAAGCAAATAATCGCTGAGAAAGTGAAAAGAAATGAAACTTCTCCACGATACAAAACAAAAACTTAGTTCATCTGTGTCAAAATAAACCGTAAACAATAAATGATTTCAACTAAAAATACAAACATTAGCAATTTATAATCCGAATTGAAAGCTTAACAATTATTCGTTAAGATATATTTGATACGGTACGTATTATTAATCTTCGTTGTGTTAGAAACTTTGTACATTTAATACTACGGGCATTAACCATATAATTACGGCGTCGATTAGAGCTAAGATATGCTCATTACGGTGCTCATTTTACGTAAATAACGCTTTCCTGATACATATTAACTAACATTGAAAAAAAAAAATGAGAAATGGAGCAGTTAACCAACCAACCTATCAATAAATTTAGATTTTGAACTTTGGCATTTAAAAGTGCGCATGTCTCTCGATGCTTTTTGCGTCCATTGTTGCATTGATATGCAAATAGCGAACAGCAAAACCTTTAGGTTTTAATTTTCTGAAACCGTACTACGAAAATGTCCTTATCCCGCACCAATGGCATGCAAAGTTTTGATTAATGAATAAAAAATTTCTTTCCCTTTTGTATTATTTTCATTTCAAACTTTGACTTTTTAATGGATAAAACCAAAGTGCAAGCATTTAATTGGTTTCTATTGTTGGCTTCGAATTTTTCTATCATTTGGCGTAAAATTCGTGTAAATTTTTTCTTTCTTCATTAATTAGAGAAAGTATAAGATTTTGCTTCAAAAGTGTGTTCAGTCGTTAGGTACTCATAATAAATAGAAGGAAATACAATTGCGCGATCCATTTCTTATTGTCTATGAAAAGCGTATCGATTCTTAATCTTCGGTACACAACGCCGGAAATACTGATTTAATTCATGTAATTGAAGTTTTTATTTTCTTTTGAATATAAGGATAGTTCTTCAAAGCATTATCCATCACTAGCCCAGATCTTTTTTTTTTTTGCTTTCCGTTCAACAGATTTATTTCCCAAAATAATTAATGTTTTGAAATATTTCAAGAGGTGAACCTTTTCTTTGACGTCTAAGAAGGGATTAAAATTTTAATCTGTCGGATTGTTTTGCATCGAAGTAAATTATCAACAATTAATAGAACTGGCTTAGTTGATAAGACGATCAGTTATCAATATACCATACTTTAATTATGATTGGCGGGCAGCTGCAGTTATATTTCGATCGGTAGAAATATAACACTTCCCGATTGGGCGCACAAACTTTCCAAGAATTCTTATTTTATTTCAAATTTTGCGAATTTTATTGAATTTATGACTTATACGACGTATAATTATGGTTTCATTTTATTACCCTACACGAAGAGCAAACTGCGTCTACATAACAACGAACCTTGATTTGGCAATTAATTATGACTTTTTTTGTGTATGAATGAGGATAATCGATGCAGCTCTTTTAATCAATCTTTTCGCCCAACCGTCTAGATTCGCAAGTCTTACAAATTATAAAAATTGAAATGAATTTATAAAATTTTCCAATCTCGATTTTGATTAATGCCCTCAGGTCAGACATGACAAATGAGATGATACATTTTACAGGGGCTAGAAAACGATATTTACTGCATAAAAATTTGAAAATTTTCAATGTATTTTTCTCAATATTTTATTACTAAAATACCATAATAAATATAATCTGAAATTGAGTTGAAATATTTACTAGAGTCATTCAAAATTGCAGGATAAAAGCATATATCCAGCATAAGTATAAATAATAATGACAATAGGATAAATTCTTAAGACCAATGATTATGCTTAGAAGCAAAATATTATTTCAATCGGTGCAAAGTCTTACCTCCAATTACCGAAAAACTTTATATCAATAGGAAAAAAGCATGAACACATTCTCTTGCCTATGTAATTACCTATAAGGTTCAGCCATCTTTCTCTCACAGTGATAGTTCTATTTTTAATAAATTTTACTTATTTATTTATTTTGTATGATACAATCCATACTTCATCATTTCGTAAATATGAATTATTTATCCGAAAATTATGAAAGATGCATTGCATTAAATACATGTACACTCTTTTCAGTTCAATGCGAGTTAATGGAAAATATAAAAAAAAAATGGAGCAAATACTTCCCACTTTATTTTTTTCTGACAATTACTAGGGAGAAAGGAATAACCCTAAAGTCGGTGGTCATGTTTCAAAAAAAAAAAAAAAAATGTCGTAAGTTACTTACAACAAGAATTTAAAATTTTTAATTTAATTTTAAAGATTTTTCCAATCTAATTTCGTAACGGTTACTGGGGCGAGCTAAGGTAGAAGAACGTCTTCTAATCTATCTAATTCAAATTAAATTCTAGTATGGAAAGACACAAATGAAAGCTGTTGCTTGTCAGATCTGGATATTACAAAGCGCGCGAATGAGAAAATTAATACAAGGAATGTTATAGATTTACTGAATTTTTAAAATATGACAAACAAATGAGAGTAAATATATATGGTGGTTATATGAGTAAAAAAAAAAGAAAAAATTTAATATAACTTCAGGCTTATTTTCTATAACATTTCAGAAATCGAAAAACCTATCAATGTCTTGACGAAAATTGTCTTAATAAAATTCGAAATCAATGCATAGTACCTAATTTCACCTCTGACCTCTAACAAGCGATGCATATGTAAATTTAAAGGATACAAATGTGATATAAAATCTATTACGCTAGGCGTTGTAATGTTGTATTATTAAATTAATTAGTAAGCTTGCATACAATAGTAAAAGTTAAAATACCTAACGAAGCTTACTATTAACATGAGTGAAACTTTTTCTTATAATATGCTGAACTAAGAAACAAAAATGCGTGAATATCGATAAATCTAATTTATTTCTTTAAAAAAATTAACACATAAAGTCCCTTGTAAGTTAAATATAAAAATTTAGTCGCTTTAATGTGTCCACAATTTATTGCTCTTACAAGAGATAAAGGTACACAAAGCAAATATATCATCCAAAGGGCAGAGAAGTATAAGAAGTATAAAGAGGGATGAAAAATTAAAGATAATCGTATAAGATTAATAGCACAGTTCGTTTTCAGTCATTATGATATGATATGATGTGCTTTACGTGAATATAAAGCGTATGTATGCGTATAACACATTTTGTATTACTGCTAGTAATTGTTAGTTTCTTTATTGTTGCTCTCTTCTTACAAAGATAATCCATTTAATTGCTCATACACTTTATGAATAACTTGCAATCTTAATGAATTGCGAAAAAAAAAAATAATAATGATGACAAAAGTTTGCACTAATTTCTCTTTAAATAGACGAACATATCTTTGCTTTGCTGATATTACCCAAAATTCCAAATATACACGTCGCCACAAACGTATTAAAATAGTACGTTTATGTCGTAATTAGAGCTAATTAGCTTCCAGAAAACCAAAAATTTATTTAATACAATTGATTTTTCTATTTATTACTAAAATCTTTTAATTCACATCATTTACATAAATTCACTCAATTGCTTACAAAAAAACAAAATAACTGTAAAAAAGTATTATTTTTTAATTCATATATCATAAGAAGATAGAGAAAAACTTTTACCATTTCATGTAAAATAAAATTAATTGTATACAAGTTTTACAAAAAAAAAAAAAAATTAAATTTTATTCTAAGATAGCGAACGTAGCGCGTTCAACTTTATCGCGAATTTTCACGTAAGCAATAGAGAAATGACTGAAAGTATGATTCCATAAAATTTGTTGATTCAACAAACTCTCTTGTATACCTGTAATTATAGAAAGAACAAGAGAGAAAGAGAGAGAGAGAGAGTGGAAGAAAGTGTATCTATGTGAGATTACTTGATGCGCGCCAAGTTTGTTGTGAGAGGGGAGGAGGTTTGGCGGAGAATAGAACAAATTTCTTTTCTCTCATTTTCTCATCTTTATTGTTAGCCTTGAATTTCTCGATAATCATATGTTAATTATACGTTAACCATGCAGAAGAAGTAAAATTTTTTAAACAAAACAAACATATATTCTTCGTTTGCATATGTGTATGTGTTATGCTTACTCTAGCTTCTCTGTCTTAAATTCTATGCTTTACTCTAGCCTCTCTGTCTTTAGCACAAGTATCTTCTTTTTATTTTAGTAATTCATTAATTTAACATTTGTGTACGTTACAGATGTTAGTTAACAGAGTTGCTTGCGTTACCTAATGTTTAACATGATCAACAAGTGTTGTCTTTAAAGAATGATTTTTTTTTTATTCTCACAAACATTTAAAATTCAAACCAACCCTATCCATCTTAATTGTCGTCTCAATAATTTCTCTTATGGTCGATTGTTGTCTTAATAAATTTTTAATGCTTGATCTTTAGAAACCTATTCGAGACGTTATTACAATTCTGAACCTCTTACGATTTCTTATTGTTTATGATTTTTATATGAATATTTATGTAAGTGTTTTATTATAAAACAGTTCCACTTTTAATTAATTTCTTTTTTTTTTAACTACCCTTTTCTGTATTCATTCGAACAAGTTCATATCATTTAATAGTGAATCCTAGATGAATAAAACAAACGAAAGATGGAATAGGGAAGGACTTGACGGGGAATAGGTTTACTTTAACTAAAGCTTTTCTTTTTTTACTTTTAAAATTCGTTTAAAGACTATAAACCTTTTAACATTTTTTGTTTAAATTTTTAGATTTTATATTTAAAAACTACGATATATTGATTTTGTCAAGCATTTGTAGCTCTAAAATTATAAATCAAAGCTCTCATGAAAACCTTTTTACATTTTTTTAATTAAGGCATTTCTTATAAGACATTCATCAGACAAACATACCTGAAGTTAGAATTAAAAATAGGCAAACTTTCTTAAAGCATGCCCTCCACCATATATATGTATTAGAAATTAATTCAAATTCTTTTATATATAATCTCAATAAAAACAAGAAAAAATCCAGTGATTCTATTCTATTAAAACACATATATATTTAATTCTATTAAAGCACATATATATATGTAAGAATAAATATTGAACACTTGTACTCTCTTTCATTATTTTTTCTATTTAGAAGGGAGGTTAGATCATGAAAATGGTCAAAACATATTTACTTTTTTTAAATGTTACCCATCATTAGCTGCATTTGCATTTGCAAAGAAGAATAATGCACTTTCTGAAGCAATACAATGTAATAGTTATTATTAATAATAAATATTATAAATAAAAAAATTCAAATTAGAAATAGTGCTTTAATGATTACAGTAAATGGTGGCCAAAAAGAAGAGTAATTAGCGAATGTAGTAGGATATCTCATCTGATTGAATAATTAGTTTACTAATAATAACATATGATTGATTGTTGTTGTATTAGAAATAACATTATATATTTTGCATATCAGCCTGGTTTCAATACAGTAGGTTTTAAAAATACCATTTGCAGCTTATTGCTCCTAACCGAGACTATCACTTTTTCTTTTATGTTTATTACTATTTGATTTGATAACGTATCGTTAAGCTTAGATCACATTTTTATACCTTATGGAGTATATCATCGTATAAGCACAAGCAAGCATGGCATGAGGTAGACTCAACATTTGTTAGACTACTCGAATTTCTAAATGAATTTACGCCTGGCTATATACTGTCCATCTCATTTAGCATATATTATATATTCATGCTCAAACCACAGATCGGCTTTTTTCTACTACAACATTTTAAGCTTTTTCACTCTTCGAATTATCGAAGTAGGATCATTTTCTAGTCACAAATATGACGAAAAAAACTTTTCATTTAACATCTTTGAAACAACATATCAATTATCAAAAAAGTACTATTTACCGTTGTTTACCTACAATACAAATGATGCGTAACAATTTCCCTACATTCGAATCGTTACTAGCTCTAAGAGTTGCGTAACTCTGCCTATTAATTGATTATGAAATAAGCGAAGATGAGAAATGCGAAGATGAAATGCGTTATGAAATGAAATATTAAATAGTGGGAATTAATTCAAGTCTTTAATAAATCATCGAATTGCATCGTTTTCGTAATGATGATCATTGGATATTATGTCATGATTTGTGGAAATTAAGAAATTGTTTTTAACACATATAACAGTAATTTTTTTTTTTTTTTATTATTAAAATCATTTTATTATTATTATTATAAAAAGCAAATTTTAATTTTAATTAAAAATATTGACAAATCGATGTTAATAAGTACGGTTAAAATAAATAAGCCATTAATGAAAAATAAATTAATACAACTAACATCTATTAAAATTTGAATTAATTTTTTTCTTTTTTTTTTTGGAAATTTTATTTTTCCTTTTCATTCGATTTGCGCTAATGCAATAAAATGTAAAGATATTACATTAAAAAAATTAATTAAAAGAAAAATTATTAATTCATGGGATTACAATTTATTTACATTTATTTGTAATTAATATAAAACAATTTAATCAAACATATAATCCTATAAATATTCATTAGTTTAGAGCACATTAATTATTTTCTTTTTTTTTTTTGCATTAAAAAAGAGAAGGCGAACTCACTTCATTCAGTATTTCAAACACACCGCGCACCACAAAAAAAATATGTAGATTTATATATAATGAAGTATTGCATAATAATTACAGAAGCATCGACAGTAGCGAATACACATACACACACACACACACACATACACACGGGGAAAGGGAGAAACAAATACGTAAAGATACGCACATAAAAAGGTGTAAATATACAAAAAAAGGGCAACAAATTTTGGAAACTATGAAAAAAAAAACTTAAATTTTATAATTTTTTGCTTCCTTCCTCGCGGATGATTATCCATTAGATATAAAACATTTGTTTAGCACTCGATATTTCCTTTTAATTGAACATTAAAAAACATTAGTTTCTATATCTATACATAGCTCGATGTATAGGTATATGTTTCGTTTCTCTATTGCTCAATTCATAAATTCTCTACAAATTTGTTTTTTTTATTTATTTATTTTTTTTTTTATACTTTTTTTATTATTATTAATTAGAATACTTAACGCTTTTAATTAATTCATTAAATCGTTCGTTTTATGGCAAAATGTAACAAACAACTATATGTAAAACCGTTAGCTGTGTGACTAGGTGCCGTCATTAATTAAGAATGACAGTTAGTGTGAACGTGCGGTAACACTTTGACACTTTACTTTCGATTTCCTTTTAGATCTAATAAACAATCATTTCAATCTCCTAATAATAAAAATAACAGTAACATTTTACTTAAATAGAAATTGACGGCAAAAGGTGACAAACAAAAAGTACAAAACGTCATCTAAAGGTCTTTACACTTTATAGATGCTCGTCACCGTGATAGCCATTTCGCAATGGTTGACGCTCCATTGAATGATCAGTGGGTCGATTACGATTGAAGAAGCCGCACTATAAAGTCAATGTATTATGAAATATTATTTATATAATATTTTTATTTTTATTTAATTCTCACCTTATATAGCAAGAATATCAACAATAAAAGTATTAAGGCACCAGCACATGCTGCCAGTACTACAACCCATAGGGGTACAACATCAGGTACTGGTGTAGGCTCTGGTACTGCTTTATAAAAGATTTCATGTGTTCGAATTATATCATCCTTAGGTTCACCGATGTAGGGCAAGCGGGTTACGTGGGATACGGCCATTGTAGAAACATTTAAAGCCACAGATCCCGCTAGTTTTTCCATTGTTTTAGCTACCATACGTGTACGTATAGCGATCCATACATTATCGTCTTTACCCAAATTGCGAGCAACGCAACGTAATGTTTCACATTTGGCGGCTTGACAGGGTAAATTTAAATCAATTTGCATGGATTCTATAGCCGATGTATCTTCACGCCGTACTCTTCGATGGGTGGCTGCTGACGAAGAGGAACTACGAGACCACTGTTTAGAATCTTGCTGTCCATTGTTGATTTCGTCATAATAATCATCGTTTTCAAAGCCATAATATGGTTTTCCACTGTTACTGCTATAACTTGTTGATGATTGACGATAGTTAGCATTTTGTGGCATAGAATTTCCACTTGTATATGTCCGATGATATACATGGTTACTACTAGGACTACCATAATTGTGGCCGCGCAATTCTTGCTCAACATTGCCCCGATCCAAATTTCCCAAGTCTAAAGCTCCTGTTTGAAAACCTTGTCCTCCAACAGCTATTTTTTCCAAATTATTTGTAGAGCCAGATAAAGTATTATAAGTTCCTAAGTTACCTTCACTAACTTGTTGTGAAGGATGTCTGTAACTACCGCCAGGCATATGGGTTCTTTGATATTGCACAGAGCCAGGTGTACCGGCCATTTGTATATGCCCACGTGCACTATGCCCCACACCTACTTGTTCAGAATGCTGTTGAGCAGTACCGCCACCGTCAACATAATGATAATTCGCTGAAGATTGCTGTGGTTGGGTATGGTAACTTCTAGCTATGTGATCGAGATGGGTTACATATTCAGTACTACTTTCGACCATATGGGGTCGACCATGTTCATCGTAATAGACGGAACTATTACGGGATGAGACAACTACAGAAGGTCCACGACCGGAGGAAGAAGAATTCCATGATGAGGACCAAGCCCAATTGCCTCCAGTCTGCGTACCATGACGTGAATTAGCTTCAGCAGCGGCATGAGCTCGTTGGGAGTGTACGAAAGAAGCATCTCCGGAAACATCTTGTTCGTCTTCTTTCTGTAAACGCGTCTTTTCTTCAGCAGTTAACACTTTTCCGCCACCTCCTATGGTAACTGCTGTGGAACTACCGCTCCGACCGTCTGATTTTTCAATGGTGACACTTGAACCACTTGTACTATAGGTGGAACCATAACCGTAGCTACTGGCACTACCAGACGTGGTATGTGTACGTTGAACTGCTCCTCTTTGTTCCAAATAAGATTTACGAACTAAATTTTGATCCAATTGTAAATTCAGAGCATTCACATTTACATGTGGATCACATACAATGTTGCCATCTGTCTCCGGTTGATTCGTCATATACATTAATAGATCTCCTGCCGTTGTTTGATAAGGATAGTATATGAATATTACAGCTTCTTCAATTGTCGAAGGGCCTTTATTGAAAATATTATATAAATGTACCACTTGTGGACCCAAATCTTCTTCCTTAGTAGCATTTTCTACCGTAGTGTAATCGGATGCTTTGTAAAGCTCAAAGTCTGGTAAGGAAGTGCCATCAATAGTGAGATTCGTTTCAACCCAAATACTAATGCTTTTACGTATGATATTATCAAAATGAGAACCAGTTTTCTCGAGATTTGTTGAATTGGCTTCCATGAAAAAATCGTAGCTAGGCGCCATCCCCACCTTATGCGAAGGTAACATAATTACTTTGAAATTTGCCACTTTTTTCGATTGCAACGGATTACCAATATCACATTTCAATGTATAATTGTTAGACTCTGAGGGAGCAGTGCAGGTAATTGGAGTATCTGTCTTATTACCGATTGCTTCAATTTTTTTGAAGTCCAGATCTTTTGGCATAAGCATATAGAAAGCGGCTTCGAAAGCATCTTCATTCATATTTGATATCAAAACTTCAATTGATAGAGGTTCTCCTGAACCCAACAAATATTTATCCACAGTTCTGCAAAGACGGAAAGGATTAATAAATCTTTATCTCTAAATATGAACGATAAATCTACCTTATTTGCAGCCTTAGATCAGGCTCACAAATATTGTCGGCACCGCAATTCTTTTGGATATTAATAGCATCTCTTTGCACGATATCACGGTTTTGATCGATAACGGGGTCTAAGGCATCACGCTTGCGTCTTGGGATACCAGCGCTGGTCCAACTGCGGCTGTTACGCAGATTATAACGTGTTTCTACTTCCAATGGTGTTAGCTTATCCTGAACATTATCAATCAAGTAAACAGTTTCGTTGCGGCAAAACGTCTTACCAAACCCTAAAGTTATGGAAAGATTGCGTATATTCTTGCCTTCATCGAGAAGGAAGAACATGCGAGGACTTTTGGGTTTCTTAGCATCTAATACCCAGGATACATCGAACTCGAGTACATGAGGCAAATATTCGCCAGTGTAGCTCCAACATGTCATAATATCAGTGCAAACTACTCTTTTTCTATCTCGAACAGTTTGACAATTCTTTTCGTCGAGATTAATAAGTTTAGAGGGACTAAGGAACGAAGTCATGGCGTTCACCGCCGCAACTGGGCGTGATTTAAATATATACACCTGATCGGAAGCATAAGCACCGACAGCTAGATCAGGATAAGTGTTACCATCCATATCTATACCGCCAGAAAGAGCAAAACCAAATGTTCGAGGGAACGGAGCTCCTTCAACAATGTCTTCTGATTTTATAATTTGAGAGGGTTTCTGTAATGGACCATTGGGAGAGCCATGAAATATGTACACGACCCCACGACCCTCAGGACCATCGTAAGGAGCACCTACGGCAAAATCGCCGAAACCATCACGATTAACGTCGCCCAGCGAAGCCAAGGCTAACCCAAACCGTCCTTTGGTATTAAAACCATCGCGAATATGTTCGATAGTCCATCGATTTGCCTAGACAAAAGCATTTTAAATGTTCTCTTAGACAATTTCAAATTATACAAAATTACCTCATCTGTACTGGTTTGTAATAGAATGTACACGCGACCCACATCGTATTTACCCTCCGCATTACCAGGCTCACTGTACATAGGAGCACCGATAATTAAATCATCTAAGCCATCACCATCGACATCCGACGTAGCCAATGAATATCCAAAGTATTCACCAATTTGCCGACCAGTTATATTGAATATGTTCACCATATTCCAACCATTAACTACAATTTTGCCTAAAAGTCCAGCACCCCGAGGCATACCAATGGCTACATCATCGATGCGATCACCATTAAAATCACCCACTGTCATGGAATAACCCAAATAGGAATCATCATCCTTGGGTGTACTTTCAATAGTTGAAAATACTTGATTTTCTGGTCGGGTTACATCATACGAATAGGTTTGACCTGATTAAAATTTACAAAAAAAAAAAAAATAAATAAATAAAAAAAAATAAAAACATTTTATAGTAAACGTAAAAAAGGAGTCAAATAAAGCATATAAATATTGTACTGTATATGTGAATGATGATGTAAGCAAATGATTTTGCTAAGGTAACAAACACCTTCAGATTACATGCATGTTATGCTTAAATATGATAAAAATAATTCATTCACTGGTTATTAGAATAATAAACTAATCTCATGATTTTATTAAATGAAACAACACCCACACACTGAAGAGAATAACCCGCGCCGCAAGGCTTTCACTCTTCCTTTTGAAATGTAAGTGACATTAAAAAAATGTATGACTTATGTAAGCCGTTTACGCTGTTACCATGATTTAGAAACGATTAAAAATGACAACCCTTTCAATACGTTATGTGTACTGGTATTGAAATCCTTTATATATTTCGATCTTTTTGTATTAACGATCTTCCAATGCTAAGTGTTTAGATAAGAGCAATAAGCGCACTTAAATGTAAATATTATGTAAGTTTTATATAAATAAATCCATATCCTCGAGTACATACAGCATAACTGAATGGAGATGAAGAAGATAAGTTAGAGTTAAACTGATACTGAGATGAAATGCTGCTGCTGCTGATGTGGCGAATGCAGTGGCGATTAGATTTCTATGATTTTCTTTTTATTTTTATTTTTGCTTTTTTTTTTTTCTTTTTGTCGCATTTACTATACAATCCTCCCGATCAGTATGCATCGGATTCATGAATAATTTTTTGTTTATAAGCAATATTATATTATAATATATGTGCACATTAAGAAGCATAACCTATGAAAACGCATTGAAGACGTTGCACATACATACATAAATATATTACACAATCAAAGAAAAATTACATAAAGCTTGAAGGCTTCAATAGAAGTTAAAATAGAAAAAAATATATATAGTAAAAAAGGTGACCTGAGGTGCCAGTCAATACGTAAAATTTACAATGTTTGCGTTTAAAGATGCTTTTATTGTATACCCACCACCGAAGAAGGTATACACTTTATCAGTCCATTTATTTAGATACAACTCAATCATATATATCAACATCTCTTTATCCACAAACTGTTTGTCCACTTGTCTCAAAAACTCAAAAATTAAATACAAAGCGGAATTTCGATTTACATATTTATTATAAATAATTTTGCGATTTTTTTTTTTTCATTTCAAAGAATTAAGTGTGATCCGACCAAAAGCCCATTTTAATTAAGAAGAAAAAATTTGAGAATTTCTCTATATTGTCATACGTAACTTGCAGGTTACAAAAGTAAGCACGGATCTGAGATATTTTTTTGCGAAATTAATTTCAACTGATTTTCCAAAATTGGTCAGTAAATTAGTCCGTCAGTAAATAAGTGATTCTTCCTATATTTACCTTAGATGGTGGATATCGAAAAACTTCGTCGTAAAACGAATATAATTTTCTTACTTGTTCGATTTTAGCGAAAAAAATTTATTTCGTAGTTTTTGATTCTAACAGTTTTTGTTTACCTCCGGTACCGAAAGGTTGATAGAAGGGCGGCTTATACGGGAAAGTGGCATCTGGTGAGATCGAGTATACTTGTCCTTTTATTTTAAATCGTTTTATTTTGTAGGGTTGTTACGCGTACATTATTAACCAACAACAACAAAACAATACAACAACATAGATTAAATTAATTATCTTCGTTCAGGGCAGTTTATCAATTCATAAAAAAAAAAAAAACATTTTTTTTTCTTAAATAATATTTTCTTAATCAATAATTAATAAATTAAAGAAAAATATACATAAATAATTACGTATATACATACATACCATAGATGAATATTTACACAATACAAGACGTACAATTAATTATTTTAATGCTCTATTCAATGTATTCAATATATAATACGTAGTTTGCGAAAGCTTGAGTCTTAAGGAAGATAAATAAACATTTTTGGTAAACTTTTAATCTCTAAAAATTGTTGTCATTCAATACGAAATATCCAACAAAGTGCATCGAGATAATTTGAACCACACACACAGAGTTTTTTATTTATTAATTAATTTAATATATCCCGATCCTTTGTTCCTCTGAAACTTTCAAAATCATAAAAATTTAAAAATAACGCGCTAATAATGCATTTACATTCTCAATTTTAGCTTCAGAGTTAAGTGTAAAAGATTAACATCATCGTTTGACAAATATTCGCTTTAACATTTTTGAAGGACTGAAATGAATCTAAAAAAACAATTCAAAACATTTCTCTTATTAATTTAAAAACTATGACAGTTATTTATCTAATATCCATTAGAATCATTTAAAATATAAAATAAGTCAAGCGTGACATCCCATCAAAGAACAAAACCTCTTGTAGGTTAATTTGGTTTTTGCTTGAATTGCAGAATGTTCAAAATGTCTTTTGAGGCGAACATAAATGTCGTACATAATTCCAAAACACGTTAGGAATAAAAAAGTGATCGAGAACGAAGTCATCAAAAAAGTATCAAATTAAGTATAAATTGCTTCTTGCCAATAAACCAGGACCAGAATCTTTGCTCTAGAAAACTAAAAGTAGCGTAGTAGATAAACAACCTAGAACTACCAAGATGGCATATCTAAGTTCAATTTTCAATGGTGTAGACGAATCATTGTTCAATTACGATTGGAGTCTGATTGCAGCTAAATTGAATACTTTCAGACACTGCAGCTACTCTTTACTTGTCTTTTCTGACTTGTGTCCCTTTAACCATCACGGTATTAATAAACGTATATGGGGAATATCCCATGAGCGTATGATGGTAAAAAAAAAAAAAAAAAAAAAATAGGCTAAGAATATAAACAGTGATCGGGCCCATGTTTAATTGCTATACATTAATTTCTTAATTGTCCGCAAAAACATATTTTACATAAACTATACGGCCATCCATTTCGTGATCTAGATTTGATAACCTCGTCTATTAACATACGTAAAGCAAAACTGTCATCTAAGGCATTATATGTTTAATGTAATGTTTGCCATTTTACAATATAGCGAAATTTAATAACCACTGAATGTGCTAAAATTGTCAAGACCTTTGCATAACTTTTTTTCCTTACTTTGATAATGTCACCTCCTAAATTTTTTGTGTAACTTTTCATTTTCTACGCAAAAACATATAGACATAGATATAGGATATAGACGAACATATGCATCTATTAAAACTAATTCCAATTCCAATTCTATTCGATTGTATTTGTTATATATTTATATATTATTATGTCACATCGAATCAAATGTCTGGATATTAGATACAGTACACATTGATGTCAATGTGACAAACAAAACAAAAAAAAAGGTTTCCCATCCTAATCATGAGACATAAATTCATATCTCATTTTTGCATTGATTAACCAATAAAATGATCATTAAAAAATAATCCTCTATAAGCATAAAAAAGTTACTTATATACTGCATATATATATATAGCATATATATGCATGTACACGCATTTTTTTAATGCCATTGCTTGTGTTGAAGTTTCATATATTATAATATTTCTTAAAACAACATCAGAACTTTGGTCAAAATTCAATTGTAACTGAATTGTAGACGGTTTAATTTAAAAGAAAACTGCAATAACATGATAATTATGACATAGGGTAGCACATTAACGGCAATATTTAATAGAAATAGAAAAGGATGTCCACACGAAAGAGAAAATCTTCCATCATTCATGCATATATACGACTGTGAGAGTACTACATAGATTCATACTTAAGAGAGAGCACTGCGCTTAATTACATTGATTTTAACTATCTTGCAGATAATCGTTGCTTCAAATCGTTATTTATTATTAATTACATCTAGCTCGCGCGCGGGTTCTGATTTTATTCCAAATTACTCAAATTTAGTACTAGGCCAGGCCTGTACATATATATACATACTCTTTTTTTTTTTTGTTTTGAAAAATTAAGATCAGATAATATGATCGGATAGATGTCCCATGTATAAGGAAAAAAAAACATTTTTTTCTTTTTTCAAAATTTCAATTTATTCATTAAGTGAAAAAACATTATTTAAGAGTAATACACAATCAATTCATGACTTTTGTAATGTTTCGAAAAACTTTCCATGACCCTAAAAATATGCTTCGATTTCCGCCAAAACCTGATAATTTGATCCAAACCTTTTTCTCTCAAACATGCTTTTGAAATTTGCAAAACTTTGATTTGAAAAACTTACGGGCCGATGTCGACATTACGGCGTGTAATTCGAATTTCAATTCACGCAATTCTTTCATTATAACTATTTGCCATTTAAGACCGTTTTTCTTTTTTTTTTGTAGTGGCATATCCATTTTCAACATTCTTTCATGTTTCAAGGCACTCGATGAATGGAGTACGCATACGCATTCTAACATAATATTGCCGAACGATTACTGTTTCACTTGCATAGCTTTTTCGCGGTCTTTATCACTCAGTGGGCTGTCCATTCGATTCAAAAGTAAGGTAGTGATCTCAGTGAAACCACGTTTGGCTCATATTATCACTTATCGTACGAAAAAATTCTTTTTATTGTAAACAAGCATCTACGAACAGATCTTCGATTTAGTGACACTTTGATGTTTTTTTTTTCAACTGTCAGCAAAAGCGATAAAAGCGATTTACAAAATAGAGGTCTCCAGTTCATGTTTTTAACCAAAATAGTGAATACAGTATATTTTGATATCAGCTTTCGCTTGTAATTTCACTTTTCGATCATTCAGAATAATTTTCAGAATTGTTTTAAAGTTTTCTAGAGTACAGATATGGACATCGACTGCATTGAGCATCAGCGTAGTCCATACGATCTCGTGTCACCAATAAACCTACAAATGGTTTTTTTTTTTTTTTTGACAAAGAAAAGTTGCCATAACACTTTTCAATCCAACGCTGAACGTAAACTACATTTTTTTCTCATCAATAAATTCCTTTCTTTTTTTTTTCTAGAACTAAGAAAAACAGCTTCACTAAAACCGCTGCAACTCGTAAATACATTATCGAGATGACATGGAATTTTCATAGATGTTGTGTTGAAGGATTGGCGCTTTCTAAAAATAATATCAATTTCTTTTGTTGTAGGACAAAATATCAGTCCCGACCAATGTTTTCGTTTTTAAAATGAACGACTCGTACATACGTTTTACGAAAGCGTGTCATTTTTGTGTCTTAAAGTTCAAAAAAAAAAAAAAAAGAAAAAAAAAACTACAACATATATTCCAAATTTACTTGCAACAAACGCAACTGTGGTCTGTCGACAATAACTTAAAAATTGACAAAAAAACAAAAACTTTGAAAAATGAGTTGATGTTTTCGTCAATAGTTTGTGTGACATACGTACAGTAAACATCAGCAAATTATTTAAAAGCCAAGTGGTAGCTAAGCTCGATTCATTCCAAACGCTTCCTTCTAACCTTCTAACCTTAACCTAAACTTAACGCTAAATTTTCACTGTATTAGTAGAGCCATAAATTATTGATTATTTTCACAATTTTTGCCTTCCATGCACTTGCAAATCACTACATTTATTTTATGGAGAGAATAGTCTAAGAAAAGCACACGCACACAGAGAATAACATTTAAAAGTATCAAAGAAAAAAAAAAAAAAAACATGCATTTTTATCGAAATTCATTTCCAAATCCTTCTATTCATTCAACATTAACATCATTGGTGTCTTTGTTCTTTTTAATGAAATAGGTGGGGGGAAGGCAGGGAGATGGCTATGTATTCAAAAAAAAAAAAAAAAAATGTTGAGAATTTTCAATCAAAAACCCGATTTTATAGTATTGCGTTCTTTTGTAATATGAATTATTTAACCCTTTATGGACTATTGGCTTCAAAAAGTAACGAAATGATGCTAAATATTTTGAAAAATGCTTAAAATTAACCATTATAAGCTACCATGATATATAACTTAAGGATTTTCATTTTAATACCAACAAAATAAGTAATACATTTACAAATGCCGAGAGGTAGAGAGAATAACATAAATTATGTAATAAACAAACAAACCAAAAAAAAAAAAAATGTAATATATTTAGCATATGTTGAGAAAAAAAAAAATGTTCAAATCCTTACCTTGCCAATACCAGCTACCCGGTGCGCCAATATATAAACGATCGCCTCTCTGTAGACAAAAATCAAAAGCAAAAGGAAAAAGAAAAGAAAACATCAACAAATAAATAAAATCATACATTTGCGTTGCGCGACGCGAATTGTTTTAAATTTTTTTTTCTTCGCCGTTGTTCTTGTCGTTTCGTTGTCTTTAAGACTTGAAATCGTTCAATCGTTTCATGTTTTGAATACAATGGATTTTTGAAATAGATTTTTGTGGCCGTTTTCTGTAAGTGTTAATGTGTGCAGAAAAGCAAAAAAAAAAAAAACTCCAAGAATTATACATGCTTAGCACATTGCCGTCTTTAACTGTTTTGTGCTTACGTTTTTTTTTTTTTTTATTCCATTTGAATAGAAAGAAAATATCTTTCAAAAACCAAAAAAAAAGGTGGATTTTTCAGCTTTCCTGACGTATAACCGAACGTGTTATGTTTGCATAAACTTCGGTAAAGCTCTGCTAAAATATTTGATTTTCGTTTTGTTTTTTTTTTTTTCTTTCAAATACTTACACGACTAGAAGCGGCACTAAAACCTGCCTGACAAAATCCCTGCCGATGATAGCCAAAGTTGTCTGGAATATAAGGAAAGAAAAAAAAAAAAATTTATTACGCAACCAAAACAACAAAGAAAGCAAGCTATCTTTGCTCTAAAGCGTTTGGAGCTTTCGTAAAACCCTTTCGGAGATTTGAATGTTTTTTTTTTGTCTTTTAAAAAACTCAACATATAACTTCATATATATATTTTTCAAGGGATTTCCAATGACGATGAGAAACGCTTGCCTTGTGAAAACTTTTTGAAGTATAAGAACAACTCTTTCAATTTGAACTTTTGCTACGAAAAGTTGATGAGCCAGTACATTATTCTAATGTAAATACGTTTTAATATTGACTTGATTGAACAAACTACAATAAACTAATTCGTTTCTCTTCGCTTTGTCGAATTCAACATATGTCAAATGTCTAAAAGAACCCATTTTTGTTTATTTGTTTCAGATTTATATCAAAAACTCGCTCTATCTATTGCAGGATCATCAAGATGTTTACCAACATGGTGTTCACTAATATGATTCTGATGTCTTATATTTGTAATTGCGATCCCTTTAACATTTATCTTTTAATTGTGTGAAAAGACCCTTAAATTTTGGATTGAAATATTTACGCAAAATCGTTTTAATCGTAAACTTAACAAATCTGACACCTCTCTTGTGCGTACATATCGAAGCCATTCGGTCTAAGTTAATCTCAATTAAGATGCCTAAAAGACTTACTATTCTTCATCTGATCTCATCATAAAATATAAAGAATTGGACGTTTTTGCCCCATAAAGACTTACTTTTCAATAATCTCTTACATAATAAGGGAATTCCAAAAATAGACCTGTGTGGTCCAAACATACGATAGCAAATTGATATATTATTCTGGACCAATTAATCAATCATGAAATTCTAAGAACTTGATCTTATTATCATATAAATATCACCTTTACTGATTTTTATGAAGAAATATTAAAAAATTGCAATTACGTTTCATATCAGAAGCTTTTTAAAAAAATAAGCATGGAAAAGGATGATAGAAACGATCTAATCCTATCCATATTTAATGGGTTAGTAGAGTACTTTTATACGTCTCCGAATTTACGACTTCTGGATAGAACACCAAAATACATACATAGACATTAGATCGGCGGAAAGATAGACAAACAATCTTAAATGATTCTGAATCTATGAGTATAGTAAAAGATAAGTCTGTTTTAATATATTTTGCGTCTTGCACAATCGTTTATATAAACTGAATATATCCTGTAGCTCAGGTGGTATAGTGGTGTATGAAAGGTGAGTTTGGGATGAAGGCGAGAATAAAGAGTTTTCTTTTTTATACCCACCACCGAGGGTGAGGGGTATACTTCATTTTGTCATTTGTTTTGTAACTAACACAAGTAAACTTCTTGGAAACCCACAAAGCATATATATTTTTGATCAGCATCAAATTTAGAATCGATTTGAGCATGTCCCTCTGTCCGTCTATCCGTCTGTGTAATGCGTATGGTTCCTGGCCGCTAAAATACAGATATCCACTTCAAATTTGATAGTTAAACAGCCGGATTGATGGCCAGAAGTACCAACGCATACATCTAGGTGAATTCCGAATTTCATACTGATCAAAAATATATATACTTTACGGGGCTTCTGAAGAATTCTTAATTTTCCAAAAGTTTCCGCAAAAATATTTAATTTCAATATTCTGTTATAGCGAATGGGCGTGGTCAATTCTTACCATTTTTGCACAGAGGCTGCGGGATAGTTAGTGTAATATTAGTGGGAATTTTGAAAGATCTATCTACCATAGCTTATAAGTAATAAGCAAAAAATCCAATTTTTTTTGCTGCCGAAAGTAGAGGTGTTCTTAGTTTACGTCGTACTGGGAGCGGGTCCTTGGACCGATTTGTCCAATTTTCAATACCATAATTCAAGACAAGAACTTCCAATGTTTCTGTCAAATTTGAAGCCGATACCTTCATTTTTGCTACCAGAAAAATGTTTACTACACATATTACACAGGCGGACAGGTGGACTTAAATCGATTCTAAATTTGATGCTGATCAAGAATATATATATTTTATGGGATCTCCGAAGTTTCCTTTAGATAGTTACAAACCAAATGACAAAATGAAATACAACCTTCACCTTCGGTGGTGGTGAGTATAAAAAAAGAGAAAGTAGCCAAACTTAGGTAAATCCTCTCGATAGCCTCTTTAATTATGTACGTTATTATTATGGGCTACGGGATCGAGTGTACTATACAATGAATTTGGTAGAGGCAGTCATGATCACAATGATAACATGTTAAGCAGCCTGTTACAGTCTACTAATTGCTACTGTTTGTGTGTTGACTAAGCGACTCTTAGACCAAAGAGTGCTTAAAAACTTCTCCAACCCTGAAATAATCGAACAAAAAAAATTCCTTAACAAATTATCATGAATGATGAATGCGATGATGTGAATTGTTCGGACTATTATTCTCTTATTTTATAGTGAAATTATGAAATTATGATTTCAAAACGAATGAATGAGATCCCAAGTAAGATCCTATTGAAGTTTAAGGAAACTATATTTGTGCTAAAGGCCAACTTAGTCTACTATTCCTTAAGAATACATAGTATAGCTCTATGTTTTTGAAATTCTTATTGCATTGACTGTGAAAAAAAGTTTTTTCACGCCCGGGTCCTTTAAGAATTAAGACTAAAAAAAGAAATAGAAAAAAACTGTAATTTTAGAATTGTTAATAAAAATATTATATTTCAGTAGGTAATGAAAGCTATATCTTCTCTTTTCATTACAGTACAATGAAATGAATCCTTAAAAGTGAAAATCATAAAATTCTTATTCAAATCACTGTCATACGTATATTTTTAATATGTGCGTATAATATATAAGTATGTGTGTATGTGTGCGTGTGTGTATTTACCTTCTGTTTAATATGATATTTTTGAATGAAATGTTCAGAACAAAAAGTAAATAAAAAAAAAATACAAAAAAAAAAAAAATATAAAAAATTACAATTTCCTCCGCGTTTAAGAGAAAAGAAAACACAGACACGTTACAGAAAGAAATGTTTATGTGTGTTTTATTTATAAAAAAAATCTGTGAAAAATTGTTAAGTTAAAGTTAATGTTTTGTTACCGTTTGTGTCGCACGAGGTATACACGCATATGTGTATGGATATTTTTTAAATTAAAAATAGTTTCTCTATACATATGCATTGCTTGGTTACGTAGCTTTGTGTGTTACGATATATGTATGAAGTCTCTGTATAAGGGAGTCTGGTGCAAAGAGTTAATAAAATCATAACAACATATACACGATGCATTCGTATATTTACATGCATATTCGAGTGAATTGGGAAACAAATGCCATCTGTTGGACACTTGTAGTTAATAAAACTAAATTTTACATATGTACGTACATACTCATATAGAGATGAACACACTTGAACACACCATGTAAATATATTGAAAAACATGGGTGCGTGCCTAATGAAATGCACATGTGTGCCTATACGAATTTATACGAATGCACGCATTTAAGTATACACACGTACAATATTGTGTATGTCGAAAAAGTATTAAACCTAATAAGAAAGTTTTTCTTTAATAACAATCTCTCTGATAGGTTTAATATTTTTTTGTTAACCGAATACCATACATTCACATTTATATTCATATTATAATGTGTTTTGTTGTGTTTTGTTTTTGTTTTGCTTGTATAATCACAAATAATTATGTTTGTTGTGTTGAAATAAATCAAATCATAAAAGAAACTGCAGTTATAAGTTCAATAAAATATTTTTAAAAATTATTTAATATAAAAAAAAAAAAACAAAAAAAAAAATATAAAATGACTTTAAATACCTTTCCCGTGGGTTGAATGGTACACGACGTTAGTGATTCTTGAATGCATTCCAACATATCTCAGGGCAATAAATACCAAGTTAACGCACAAAATTGTTTTATACTTAACTGTCGTCGTTGTTGTATTGCTATTGCAGTTGCTGTTGCTGTTGCTGTTTACTGCTGCTGTTACTGTTACTGTTGATGTTGATGTTTTGTTGGTTGTTGTTTTGCTATTTTCTTCTTTTTTTTTTTAGTGTTTTGTTTTTTGTTTGTGCTGCATTGTTGCGTTTCTTTTTAAATGGTAAAGCATTTTATACACAAATATAACCTAATGCACATGTTCGTCTGTCTCTTTGACAGTCGGTCCGTTGTTGTTTAGCTATGCGTAGTGTATGAGCAGTGGATAAAAGCGGTAACAGTGTGTAATGTAATGTCACAACTAATTGAAATTCTACACGGGGGCGATTTTATTATGAGAATTACTCGATTCTTAAAGGTTTTTGTTTTTGTTTTTCTATATCAAATAAAACAAAAAAAAGAAAAAAAAAAAAGAGGACAGAAACACACACAAAGACAAAAAAAGGAAAAAGGTTTGAAAACCAAGAAGCTTAGAGAATAAAAAGAAAAAAAAATTTTACAAACAAAACCTCCACCATTTAGATATAATTTATAGAGAAAAATAATTTAAATCATTTAACTATAGTCGAATCTGGCAACACACTTCTCTTATTGCCATTAAAGTTAAACAAGCGTAAAGCTATAGTATTGTATGACACGAACTTTATCATTCTTCCGTAAATTCGCTTACGATCATAACAGTTCTAATTTCGGTTGACTACAGGATGAAGACGTTCACGTTAAATTTGTTTGCTTAAGGCGTTCAGCTCAAGATTCAAATTCATTTATCATAAACAGATTCAATTAATCTTGTTCGAGCAGCTATATATAAGTATCTTCTACATATAACTTTTATATAGTTTCACTTAGGTCCACCAATGGTCAAAGAAAATAAGTCAGTTCCGGTCCTTATTAGCGCGAGACTTCATAATAATAAGACAGATGTCGTATTTTGCTTGGACTTTGAATCCTGAAATATATCCTCGATATTTTCGAAATAATACCATTTGAAAAATCATATTCGAACCGATCTTTTCCAACATTTGATATACCTAATTTATTTCTTCGCCCACACCTTATGTATCATAATTAAGAAAATAATAATTATTTATAACGACTTCACACTCTCCTCTCAAAAATATTGTGGATGCTCTATAACAACCAATACGAAGACAAAACAAAAGAGGCCACCCTATTCGTGCCAATATATTAGTTTGGGGAAAAGGTAATCCATCCAATCTTATAAGAACTTCAGGACTTTATTTAACATTTCGAATTGGAAAATAATGGATTACCTTTTCCCCAAACTAATATTATCCCAGTAATCCCTTTTTTTCGTTTTATTCCTGCGAGTGATAATAGAAGTGAAACGTAGCTTAGGTGGAAATAAAACAACTGAAGGGCGAAGTGAAAAAGGCTAATCAAAAAGACAGACGTGAAATGCCAGGCTATAAAGCAAGCAATTGTTTCAATTCGATATTCTCGGGTTTTGTGTGAAGAGGTGTTCCGTTACCGATTGTATATGTAGACAATTCGTGTGCTCCTGATTCATGTAAAACAATTAAATTCTATTATACTTTTTTGATGAAAAGATATTGATTTCTTGCCAATAATTAATTAATAATATTATACGAACAGTATATTGAGCTTAGTCTACCTTCCTCTTCGAATACCTTGAAATACGTATAAAACACTATTTTATTTATTTATTTTTTCTTTTTATATATGGTCGCCTGCTACCTCTTCGTTTTCTTCACTCTCGTCGCTTTCCTTTTAAGCCCAACAGGCAACGCGTTTGTGTGTTTATATATACGTACTACATACGTACAGTCATTCAGGCGGTCGGTCGGTCGGATGGTCGGTCATCCGATGGAACGTTCGGTAGATCGGTCTGTCAAGCATGTCTTTCTTCTTAGTTGTGGTGTTTTGCAGCCGTTGTTTGAAGCAACTCGTAAAGTCGTCAAAAGCGTCTCAAGCGAAAAACAAGTCGTTGTTGCTTTTGTTTTTGTTATTGTTGTCGTTTATTCTGCTTGTGTAAACCTTCTGCGGCTTCCTTGGTTGCCAATGTTTAAATTGAAACACTTCGGAGACAAATTGTTATCGTTTAATTTGATCTGGCGCACGATCATTGTGTGGTGTGTGTGTGTGTGTGTATGTATATGCAGGTATAGGTACATGTGTATGTACTAAGTTTTTCTCCTTTTACGCTGTATATACACTTAACTTTTTCTTCTTCTTGCTAAACCAAACAGTAAAAGGATTTTGCTGTTCAGCCCTTTCTGTTTAGACTTTTCGTAATATTGGCTGGCTTGCGTGTTTGCCTGTGTCTTTGTGTTGTTTTTTTCTTTTTTCTTTTTTGTTTCTTTTTTATATGTTTTCCTTAAATGTTTTAATTCCATTGAGAGCAATTATCCTTATATGGTTTCATAAAAGGCCAATAGGAATGATTTACAAATTACTTTTATGTTCAGATCGCTTGTTTTTATACTGGACTGCATGGTTAAATTCAATAAATACTTTGCACCGATTTCAACTAAATAGTCACGTCTATCGGTAACAATGTAAAAACTTTTACAACACGACTGCAATAGAAATGGATGACATATTTTGTTTTGTTTTTTATTTTTTTATTTATTTATTTATTTTTTTTTTGCTTCTTAATATCGACCGCTCTGTATATGCTGGTATATTAATCTCATTATCCCGCTTGTAAAATTAAAAAATATTTCTTACACGAAAATGGCGAAAATTATATATAAAAAAATTTTTAAAAGTATATATATAATCGTGACATATGTTAGATTCCGCTCAGATGTGACCAGGTATGCCCATTTAATTGATCGTTCATTAGCTTCTTTTTTGAATTTGTAAAATCTCAAAAATCTTTGATTTGTAAAATTCCGCTTTATATAGGAAATTGTCGTAATGTGATTGATCCGATCGATTTTTAGTAGCATTCCTTTTTAAACAAAAAAATATATCAGTGCAGTAAATTTCATTTAAATTTCGGGAATACTGTGATTTGTAAATTAAATACAAAAATCGTTGTGTAAACATCAAATGGACAGACGGACAGATGGACAGATTCAGTATATGTTTCTGAATTGATTGTTATGACAAAATTTGGGTCTATTTCGAATAATTGCAGGTGTTACGTGCATCCGTTGAAACTAAATATGCCCTTGTACTAAAAGAGGTGTAGGTTATGCAGCCCTGCCTACAGTAGTCAGAATCGAAATAACTAAACTAATCGAGAATTTCCGAATCTATTTATTAATAATTAATGATGATTCGAAATTGGCGACGAAATTATCTAGTCAAGAGAAATAGCCGGCATAGGTTTTAAAAAGTTTGAAATTTTCTTCCATATATTCAAATTGTGTAACGGATCAAACAACTTAAGTCCGCACTTAAGCTATCGCATAGCCTGGTAAATAAGAGGTGCAACTATAAAGTCAGCTTACTCAACTCGATTTCAATTCCTAATTCGATAGATCATAGTTTAGGATTGACGTATACTCGGGGCGATAACGAATACTCGATCAGTTGCTAATCGAGCAAATACCTCCCAGGCTGTGGTCATAGTGTATTCTTCTATGCCAACTTCTTTCTTATCATCACGTTGTGTGTAACATATAACAATAAGCAATTTAAAAAAAAGTGACATCAAAGTCGACTTTAATCAGTATAATCGAAGTCATCATCACCTGTATGCTAATGAAAAAAAAAATGTTCTTATGTGTTGTAGCTTGAGCTTCCTTGTCTTGTTGGGTTATCGATCGAACATACGGGTTTGTTATAGGGAAAAAAGTATCTAGTTTATTGAACAGTTTTTTATATATTCAATATCAAATCAAATCAACAAAATTTCCTCGGGGTTCTGTATTGGACAATATTAAACAGTTGATTTAGCGATACAAAGTTAGCCTCCAAAAAACCACTTGATTCAGTTCTTAGTCTAAAAGTTCCAGAAATTCAACAGTGATGGCATAATGTTTTTTCCACAAAATGCTTACAATTCGTATGTACTTAAATAAAATTAATTTTGAATTAAAAAATAATTTGATAAAAAGAATAAGAGAAAAATCTCTCAACGTTTCTATCGATTAAAATTGAAATGTTGAAATTTAATCTAAATGTGAACCAGTTCGTAATTTGGCGCAAAAAAGAGTTGTGAAAATCAACTAATTGATATCTTCGTAAGGAATTAAAATCTTCCATTGCATGCTAGGCATGTAAGACTCTTACAGAAATGTTTATTATTCATTTCAATTGATCCAAACGATAAGCGAAGTATTTTCTAAGCTAATGATTAAGAAAAATCATTTTTGCCTCTCAAAAAGTGCCCAAAATCGACATCTCAGCAGATGCGTAAATAAATTTGTTTTTACTGATGCAAGCCTTCACTCATTGTTTTTGCATTCCTGCTATGCATCAATAATTCCATGTCTCATTCATATTGAAAGGTAAATACACAAAGAGAGCTACTTCATTAATTATGTTTGGATTTTTGTTTTTTTTTTTAACAACATTCAAGGAATTTAATTTAATCTCATATTTAATTCATTCTTCATTTAAAACAATTTATATGCGCTTCGTTAGCATACATACGCTATACTTCACATAATCTAATACGATATTCTTAAGTGTAGGAGGGAGGAAGAAGCATCTTGTACATCATTCTTCTTTAATTTCTTAAAATTTTTGTTAAAATTTTGTATAAATATTTGTAAAAGTTCTTTAAAATTATCCAAACTTGGATTTTATGAATTCCTTTGAAGTTCCTTTAATTAATTAATAGATAGAATAGTTTATTAACCTACCCGTTGCTTTACCTGTTATGTATGCTTTTTAAAGTTGTAATGAAAAAATGAAATTCAATATTCAAAATTCTTATTAAAAAAAGAAAAAGCGACAAATCTGTAAACTACTAAGAGCATTGTATTCACTGTAAGGATAATCTTGACATCTCTTTGCGCTAAAAACAAAAAACTGTCGCCAAAGAAATGTTTTCTACAATTGTAGGCAGATGACGACCACTGTACGAACAGTCAAAAAGTTTTTGTGGCCGCTTTTCTAACGATCAATAAATTTTTGAAATAACATTGGTAAGCTGGGCGACCTGGACTCGAACTTTAAGATATTCTTTTTTCCTTGAAATAATATCACAAAAAAAATAATAATAATAATAATAATATCCTAGTATATGCAATTTGTAGGGATTATAGACTCTTGCTTGTTTTCCTTCATCTTCTCTGTCTCTAATGTATAGGATTTGAGCTTATGTATTTAACCTTATGTATTACACCCGTGTATCTAAATTTCTCATTTATGAAAGTTTTAACTATGGACGAATGAATTGAATTAAAATCATAATTAAATGACACGATTTTCTCCCAATTAAAAGATGATATCTTCATTTTTGCAACCGGGAATTTATTTGTAATAGACCGACTGACAGACGAATTAAAATTTGATAACGAGCAAGAATATGTACACTTTATAAGGTCTTTGAAACTTTCTTCTAAGTGTTGTAAAATTTTTGACAAAGTGAGTATACCCCATATGGCAGTATTCATTTTTAATATTTCTCCACAAAGCTCGGTGAAAAACGATATTTTTGGCAAACTAAATAGATCCCCTGCCATATAATCTAAGAAAGTTCAAATTTTAAAATTTTTATCAAAAAAAAAATATATATATATATATAGTCCAGAATAGAGGTTCGATGCCTAAATTTGTTGTGCTAGCGACATTGGTCTATTTTCCAAATACCCGCTTGTGTAAAAATTTTCACGGAAAGCAAGCCTTTATATGCTAGCAAAGACAAATTTTCGATGTTGATGCAAATAGTAGCTGAGGTATTTTATGGTCAACCTCTCTCTACTATAGTACTTTGATTTGTTTTCGATTGAAGATTTATCACCCTTATATTTTATTATATATACATTAAGTATTATATATTATATATTATATATTATACTGACTTTTTATTAATATTCTCTGCTCAATGATACGAAATGGGCAGAAGAGTCCTGCATTGCGAGAGGCAACTGAATTTCTTTCTCATTTGGACAACGCACCTGCTCGCAAGAATGTTTCAGCAATGAGAAAACCAGAGAATTAAATTGCGCGAAATGTTGCAACATCCGTTTTACAAAATATATACAAAAAAAAATTTGTCATTGAAAACGATTTTCTCTCTAATTAAAAAGTCGAGGTTGTAAATATATTACAGAGCTCAAAACGATAAAAAAAAAAGTAAACCGAGTAATTTGGCTATTAAACGTATGACGCAATTTTAAATTTCAAACTAGTGCCTCACACCAGGATTTGATAGATGATATAATAAAGAAATTTGTTACAAAAAAAAAAATTTTTTTTTTTTTTTTTTTTTTGAGGACAATACGATCGGTGCACTTACAAATCGGATCTTCAAAGTTTGTTTAACTTGTAAAACTATTAAACTTAAATCAAAGGTATTTCATATTTCCGTAAGAGATCCATAATCGATTCTTTTTATAATTGTAAATCATTTATAAATTAAATGAACAATAAATACTTACTTGTACGACATGGTGAAACCTCATTGAAATGCGTAAAATTTCTTGAGGTAAAACACGTACCAATGGGATCATGACGTAAGTTCTTAGTCGGTGTCATTGTATGGAAAACAAAGCGTGGAGCACAAGCCTGCGAAAAAAAAAAAAAAAAAATATAGAAAAAAAAGGAGAAATCAAAACTCGCGAATCAAACAATGAAGTGAAGTTTATTTGGAAAAGAAAAAAAAAAAAGAAAAGAAAAGAAATCAACGACGTACAATAATAAAAGTCCACAACAATAAAATGTTTTGAAAATATACTTGAAATTCAATAAATAAGAAAAAAATTAAAAACAAAAGAAAAATCTGCAATCACAACAACGACGATAAAGGTTGTGTGGCTTAAGAATAAAAATTGTAAAATACGAGTATCTTGTGAATATATCTGGACATGGGCAACAATGGCAATGGGGACCTGTCAGCCAAATATGGTCAGTTTGGTAACGCTTAGGTATGAACACAAATGCAAAGAGAATGAAAGAAAACGTTACTGCTGTTGTTCTTGTTGTTGTTTTTATTGTTTTTGTTATTGTTGGCTTTTGTTTGTATTTATTTGATTTTATTTTTTATAGAAAAGAAAAATTCTTCAAATATATACTCTTTGCTGCAATTACTTTTACAAATTTATACAAAATCTATAGACGCGCTCATACACACACATATATATATATATATATATATTCACATTTACATCGAACTTATTATCCATAGCCTACGTATACGTTCTGTGCGGTAGTGTTCAAAATTGCTTACTCTTTTGAACTTATGTTTGTGTTAAACACAATTGCATTCATTCTATCTGTGTGTATGTGTGTTAAGTTTGTGCGCCTTTCTTAAATTCCAGTAAATTCTCAAGTAAATAATTCTTTCCTTGGCTGTTTGTATTGCAATTTTTCCTAAAATCTAAAATCGGTGACAGAAATCATGATTCAACGTTCTCTTTAATATAAATCTCTGCTAAACCTATCAGCGCTATGAAAGCTCAAGTCGAAGTCGGAAAGTAAAACAAGAGAAAAAAAAATTTTCAACAATTTTATTACAATCCATTCAAGTTAAAATCACGTTGACCATTTTTGGCAAATAATCGTTGCATATATAACCATAATTTTATAGATGTGTATGTCTGCCTTACTGCTATACCTTTTCCTTATATTTGTAACATCCACACAACACTAGAGATGGAAAGTCACGATTTTATAATCGATTTCGATAGATGTTATCGGTATTGAAACACAAACATTTTTCAAGCAAATGATTGTCGTTACAATTGTTTATTACTTTCAGTAGAATTTCAAACAAATTACTTATCCGCCCCTGCGGTGAACTACGGAGGTCCATTGTTATAAGGGCATAACTTGTGTTACGTGTAATGGCCATTCATAGGATAGTCATGAAGTTTCATAAAGGCCATCAAAACAATGAGCTAAAATAGATGAAATTCGTTGCCATATTTCTGATAGCACACATGGATAGCTACTGACGGTAGAGATAGCTGAGATGGGCACTGATAGGGTCGGAAGAGTACGAGTGAAGGCACAAAAGCTCAAAAATGGTCATTACTGAGTACGGAGAAGGTCACGAATGCACACGAATGCATGGATCTGAATGAGCAAAAAAGGGCACGAATGGGCATGAACGCGCAAGATAAACGGAAGAGCAAGATAAACGCAGTTCAGAAGAGCAGGAGTAAGCACCTGTGGGCACGAATTAATACATATGCTTAGAAGTGGGCGTGAATGCTCACGGAGCACGGATGAGAGCGGCACATGCTTGGGCTTAGAAGAGCATGAGTGGAGTATGAATAAATATGCAACAGGAATGGGCAAGTTTGTCGCAGGGACTTAAAGGAAAGCACCATTATTCGTTTACAGTACCACCGTTGCTCGAGAGTTTTACAACTTTCAATAAGCATGCAATATTTAATTATACACAATAACCAAAAGTAATCTATATCTATCGAATTTTAAATGGACGCAAAAGCAAATCTTTAGGTATAAGTATCATAAAAATTGCTTGCTTAACTAAAATTTTTTGATCAATATACTCATTTGAAATTAAAGTTTCTTACGAAAATACCTTCTATTCACAAGCTTAGTTTAGTTAAATGCGAATTTTGCATCTGCTTGAAACTTCGAAGACCAGACAGATGCGCAAAGTGTGCTCAAGCGAGCGATGAAAGTCAAAATATCTGCGATTTTATTTATCGAAGACCAAATGAACATCAATAAACCAAAAATATTAAAAACCTCCAAGGAAACAATTTTTTTTTTTTTTTTTTTTGAATATCAAAAAACTTATGTGCAAACATTACATCAATAAGTCCAGCAATATTTTTTTACAGATCTAATAAGTGTTTTTTATGGCCTATAACTAGAATGAACAGAGATTAAATAAATCCAATGCTTGTTCAAATTCACCTTTCTTTTGAAATAACTTGCTAATGATAAGAAATTGTTCAATTAAGTTCGATGAAACGACCGAACGCACATTAATAAACGGACATCATTAAAATCAAAGTTAAATAAATAATTTGAAAAATGGGCAACATATTTCGAAGCGACTACAATTGAACAAGGAACCCGCATGAATATTAATAAATGTGAAAAATGTAAAAAGAATATCGTTCACAGAAATCTCATAGATGTGCTCGATGATTACGAACAAAAGGATTGTTAAAATACTTCCGAAGTGATTGAGAAATTAAGAAACGAAATTTATACACAGTTTTTCAACAATTTCTTTTAAAATTATTACTTTTTGTCCGAAATATGATTGACATATCAGAAAAAAATCCAGAACAAACAGAAAATGATATGAATTTTTGTAAAAAAGTTACCAATTTTTATTAAAATTTTATCGAATCACAAGCAGAAATTTTTCAAATCAACGCCTACTTAAAGATTGTACAGATATACTCAAGTATTAATGTAGACAAAGAAATGAGAAAAAAATTTCAATATTATAGTATGAATATTAACGTTACTACCGATTTTTAACACAGCCGTGCTGGAAGGGAGCTCCTTAATCATCTATATACTGTTATATATATAAAATGACTTTAAGTTATTCATTTTATAAACATTTTATAAATAATAAAATTTTGATTGAAATTAAAATATGAAATGTAAATCATAAATTCGGGCTAAGAAGAATTAAGATATAAATCAAATTTTTAACACATAAGAAGTATTTATGAATTAAAAATCAATTATAGACAAAATGCAATTATATGTATTCCTCAGTTACAATAGACAAAACCAAGCCTACGAACCTATGGGATAAAATTTCACACTGAACTAGAAAATGCATAAATATTTCATAAATATTGCTTGTGCTATACCAGTTGTACAAGAACAGATGAAAGAATAAGGCCCGTGTAAATCAGATTTCAAATTTGTTCCTAACCAAGAAATATATCGATATCTATTAAATTTCCATCTCTAGTATCTTACACTTTGAATTGTTTTACCTTAAAAATAAAACCTGTGAACATTATTGTTGTTGATATGAAGTAGTTGGCGAGGATATTGTTGTTCATTCAGGGAGAAAGAACAAGAGTAATGACAACAGCATCACAACAATACATATACAATAGCCTTTTTGAGAACAACAACTCAACAAGATTGGTAGTGATCGTGAACAATGCTATAAATGCCATTTTTGGTTCACTGAATATTAACTTTTTCACCTACAACTGCTTGAACACACGCACGCATTTACGTTCAACTATAGAAACATAACATATGTATGTACATAAAAATTTATTAAACATAATCGTATGATAATTTAGATAAACAACACAGCATTTTGCATATATATGCATTTATTGGATCTGATTTAAAAATGGTCAGTCACTTAACCAAGATTTCTTTATTTACTTGCAAGACTAGCAGAACAAAACAAACAAAAAAACAAAAAAATAGGGAAAGGAAAAGGAAAAACAACAAAAGAAATAACGATTGCATGGTAACAGTGACAACCGTGTCTTCTTGAGGAGCAAAAAAGAAAAAAAAATCCAGTAAATTGTGCGATTATGCCATTTTTGTTTTTTTTTTTTTTTTGGTTGTTTATGCGAACTACTATAAAAATTAAATTTATGAAAATATTAAATTTCTATGATTTAAGCGAATTTTCTAAACCAACTGCATACATATAAACCAAAACATAGATATATTAATCTTGCAAAAGATCAGGAGTCTCATCATTTGATTCAATTATCGTTATTTCAACAACAATATCATCGTATCGTCTAACTGTGTGTTTATCTGTGAAATGTTGAAAATTATTTGAAAATTATCTTGTCACGTTGCAATCGACGTGCCGCTGCTGAAATCATTGTATTAAGGCCTCCCGCCACCATATTTGGCTTTGTTGTATTGCATTGGCATATAAAGCGAAGGAGGAAGAGAAAGAAATCAAACATTTGCTGACTTTTCGGATGACGTAAATTTAAACCGTTTGTAGTTATATGCATACGTGTATATTGTGTTTACACTTAGATCATATAAATCCATTAACAGTTTTACTTTTGCACTGAACATTCAGTGACAGACAAGGAGCGCCATGTCAAAAGTCAATTCGTTTTAAAGTTTGTTTTGTCTTCTTTAACTTTTTGTATCATGCGGCATACATTTGATAGGAAAAGTTATCGTAGTCGCGATCGTGTCGTTGATTGTACCATATTGCAAAATCAATAAACAAAAAAAAATTTTACAAAAAAAAAAAGAAAAAACATAATTAAAAGAAGTTTTCCTTTACAATCAAAATAAAAACGACAAAAAAAAAATTGACTTTTAAAACCGAGCATAAAAACAGCAGGAGTTTTACTGTTTCAATCTCACGACTTTGAATTGTGATTTAAGTTATTGTTTAGTTTTAGAATGTTTAGAAAATTCGTTATACATTTCAATAATAATTTATCACACAAACGAATCTAAAAATTTTTAAATTTCATTCATTAATAATACTTTTCCTTTTTACTATAGATAATAATAACGAACGTACGTAAGAAAGTGTACAGAGGAAATCTTTTCTTTGCTCGAAGTATGTTTTCAACTCTTTTGTGCAAAATCTGCGTGAAATTCGCTGACAGAATTACTGAGAGATATCGGCAATATTCAGATTCGAATTTATTCACATTTAATTTTTAAGTACTTTATGCTTCACATATCAGACTAAAAAAAAAAAAAAAAAAAATGACAATATTTAATGACTTACAGCTTGTTGTGGCAACTTGTCTCATGTGAAAGCACAGGTCCACGCTGCTTAAAAGCCAAATATGGTAGGAAATTAATCCTCCACATTTTGCAAGGAAACTCAAAATATTAGATATTTTTTGTAAACTTTTTTTAGGGGCTATCGCTACAGTTTGTTTTTAGTGTGATTTATATCCTCATTTGCGCTATATGCTATAAGTTATAGAGGAGTATGTTCCAGCTGCTTTTTTTTTTAAATAAAATTTATTTATTATAAAAAATATTAAATTTAATAAAAGCAAAATTGATTCTGTTGCTGGTTTGAAAATCTTGAAGAGTTTATTTTAACAGCATTATATTTACTTGCAAGGCAATATTAGGTGAAATGCATTCTCCGGCACGAAGATTCTAAATATTTTATGAATACCGAACCATATTTTCGAGCAAACAAAGAAGCATTCATAATATGATATATAAAAAAAAAACGATAGCTTTATTTCATATCTAAAATCATTGAGAATATGAAGCAGACATGTTTTAAGCTTGCAACCTGCACGCAAGCGCTAAGCGCCAAAACGCAAAGTGAAGTTCATACATCGAAGTATATATGTATAAGTATATATATATATGCATAAGTATATATATACATCGTATATATTTTACAAGATTTCTGTACATATTTCTAAACCAGATAAGCCAGATGACAGCTTTAATGCACTCTTATCATTTCAAGATAGTAAGGAATCTTTAACCGCTTTGAGACCAAATATTAAAATAAGAGAATCACACAGTGGGTCTTCAATTTTTATGAGAAAAAAAATAGAAAAAATTGTTCCCTATAAACTTTAAATCTAGGAAACCATTGAACTGATTCTTTATGTGTCTAAAAGACAGCAAAACTTCAGTTCGATGTTACGATTAGTTAACAATTTTTTTTATTTAAAATTCACCGTATTCGATAAATCTTTGATGTAGATATTTCGAGTTAATGTGCATATTTCTTCATATTTTGCAGTTTTTAATAAAGTAATAATATTAAATTCATGCAGAAAATTCAAAAGATTTAATGTAAGAAGCATAGATGATGTCAAATTTCAACTGTGTGTGTGTGTATGTGCGTGAAACTTGTTCTATACTAATACACATTTTCGAAGGCTGGTAATTCATTAAAGATAATCAAAAGGATATTATGAATGAAGAAGCATTGAGATATATATAAATCCAATGGATTCACTATATCAGTTTCCCAAAAATACTAAAAAAACAGTCATTGAAGACGTTCATCTGCTCGTCTAGAATATTAAATTTGATGTCTGATTTCTTATGTTTTTCAAATCAAATTAAATTTACAACTAAATCAATTCATCTAGTTACCTATAATTAGTTTTTAAATCTTATCATTATTATTTTTAATCTGTTTGCCCTTTGATTAAGTTACTGAGTATCCTTTTTGAATATCTTTCAAGAAATTTTTTTTAAAAGATTATTAAAATTAACATTGCACCACTTTACGAGCTTATGATCGATCTTTGAATCATAGCATCCTTTATTATTAAAGGAAAAGTAACATATGTACTCTCGTATATATTGGAAAATCTAATCACAACAAAATCTTTTTTCTTACTTCTCTTCTAGCCTATTATTACCAGAAATAACTCTAAGTTATTCTTCTACCTACTGACCAGTCCAATATGATGGAAAAACCACCATTGAATTACTTACATACATTGAAGGTTTGAAAATATCTTTAACATTGACAGTTTGCTAGCACATACATATATTAGGTATTCTAAAAAGTATTGAACCTTAAAACGATCAACATACATTTTATACATAAATATTATACATCTTAATTTCATATATGAATATATACGCATGATATTTCGGCAAAAGTAAGCTAGCCTTAGCTCAATATATTTTAGGCAGCTCTGTATATAAATTTTTATTTATTGCTTTTTGTTTGCAGAGTCTTGTCATTTTTTTAGTTTTCGTAAATGCATGTGACACATGTTTTGTTTAAACTTATGACATTGATCGAAGCTTGACAATATGTTGTGACATTGAGCGACGCATTAAAGCGCTGAGTAGAAAAATCTGTAAAAAAAAAAAAAAAAAAAAAAGTGTTGTATATAAAGAAAATCAAAGAAATTAGAGAAACCAGATAATAAAACTTTAACTATCGACTATAGTTTCTAATGAAGGTCACGTTCGATCTAATAGTCAAAGTAAACTAAAACAACAAATTTTCTTTTTTTTTTTTACTACTTTATCTAGTGGAAAGGTCAACTTTACTATGAATTGCAACATAAAAGCAGCATTAATTAAGTCTTAAACGTTAGTAAATAAATAAAAAGAAAAAATAAAAAATAAAAATAAAACATTTAGGCAGAGAACCTTAACTGTGTTAATGTTAAACGATTAAGTAGACATTTAACGAGCAATAATGTTAAACTTACTAACGACAAGACACACCTAAATATGACAAGACCCACACGCATACACACACATACATACACACACACACACACACACACGTATATATATGCGCTTTTACACTTACGAAGAACAGTTCATTGTGAAAATGACCTAATAAGTTTTGGTTTAATATTATTTTGTAACCGTAATAGATAACACAGATTGCTTGCACGCTAAACTAGCTCTTCTTCTTGTTGTTGTTGTTCTTCTTTCACTTTCGTAATGAAAAGTGAAAACAATGTTTCGGTAAATTCCTATCTAAACTATCTTTATAGCATTAAAATCCATAGCTTGATTGGTTTATAAACTAAACATTACCGCCCACTCATTCGGCAATTTCGTAATGCAGTACAAATGTGTGAAATGTTTAGCAACTAAGATAACTAACACAAAAAAAAAGAAAAAAAGAAACAAAATAGAAAAAACCAAAAATTGAAAAATAACTTTAAGTTCCACCCACCTGACCGAACAACGATAAATAACTAGATTATCATAAATTGGAAAATTTGTATTCATTTTAAGTCTATTATTGGACACTCTTCACTTGACTGCATAACATTCAGCGATTTGTTAAGGTGTATTGAGTTAAAAAAAAAAAAAAAAATTTTTTTTCAAAAATTAAAAAGTGAAAATTGAGAAAAGAAAAGAAAAATGCTAAACTAATGCCGTCATTTCTTTTTTTTTTTTTATTTTGTGATTTTTTTCTTTGATGACTAAAGAAATATTCATTAGAGTCTTCCTAAAGTCTATCAACAACAACTGATCGGTTAAAACTTTTCACTAAGAAAATGAAAATAGGCAACACAACATCATTTTTATTCATGATAAAGATGCGATTTGCGGCACATTGGAAATATTCAATTACCAAGTACTAGTCCATGAGGCTTATTCAAGCGTCTTGGCTTCTTTTGCCTTAAATAGACGTAAAAAAAAAATTAAAAAATTTCCAAATGTGTCAACAAATATCAGAGACCGTACATATCTTCCATGAACCATTAGGAATTGAAGGCACTCAATTGATAGCTTGCAAGCTACGTTTCTTCAGTCAGAGCAAGCCATTTCAGAGCAATTTAGATGAAGTTAAGTTAATTTTAAAATAAATTTGCGAAAATGCCGTTTATAGATTTTTAAAGTATCGGAGTTATGAAGTTTCCGAAAAATAATTTCTTTCATAAGACACATTTTTCCAAAACAACAGCAAAACATATTTTCAATTTGCTTTTGAAAAGCTTAATATAAGATTGGTTTTTCAAAGAAAATGATAATCTTCTTTAAAAACATGATCAGAGTATATTGTCTTGAGATTATATTATTAGTAATGATGGTTACGATTCTATTCTTACACCAATGGGGCTGTATATTAGGGCAGGTATACTGGTCTTGGCACGCCTAGTCCATCTAATTTTCAATATTTTTTTCATTCATATTAATACACAAACATATAAACGATTACCGAGTAAGATACAAATGAAAACGGAATGAAACCGTAGAGTCAGAACTTTTGTGAAAACTTTGAATGTGTTCTCATTCGCGTGAATATGTGGAATTCATTACTATGAAATTAATAATTAACAAAAATTAAAATTAACATCTCGCGTAGACTAGTAAATGAGAAACACAACTGCCAAGTCGGTAAACTCGGTTTCAGTAGATCGTACTTTAATTAAGACTGGCATGTGGCCACAGCTCTAGCGAACAATCGCCGCTATAACGGCACCAGGTCGGACGAACACCTTCCAGTTGGCGACCATTAATTTTCTCCGGGTTTCTTCACTTCACTATTCCTGACCATCAGCGGGCTTATACACGTGTAAAAGATGTCGCCTGATTGACAGATGTTGTTAAAAAAAAGGAGATTAACATAATGGATTTTTTTTTTTTTTACTTTAGATGTCTCGCTTTCTTTAAAGGGACAGGGCCAACACTACTCCTTTCCCTTTGTATAAATTTTTATTTTTTGGTGAGCAATAATGGTAGACAGGACCTCACTAGATTTCAAGATGAAAATATTTTGTGATGAGACTTGTCGCCAAAATATGATTTTTTCCTTCAAATTTCGGAATATTGTATCCAACTAAATTCTTATAGAGATGCATAAGAGAGAAAGAGAGAACAAAAGGGAGTGAAAGAGAACAAGAAAGCTAAGTTTATGATGCCCCGATTTTCAGAAATCACAAATGGAATGACAAACTCTGCTACTAAATTAGCTAATTCATTGATAAAGAGAATCTATTTTCAAGAAAAAAAAAAACACAATTTAGTTCAAGGTTTCCTTTATCTACTGTTTTTTTTTTTTTTTAGTTTTAATCCAATGATTTTAACAAATTGTTCGAAGAAGAAATGTAATTTAGGCGATTATAAATCGTTTCTTTAAGTGCGATATCATCTTTATTATTAAATTTATTAATTTACATATATGCACTCATATATGTACGCGTACGTACTATAAAAATAACCATAAACGATTAAATAAATTTTGCTAACTATATAAAATATAAAACTTTATAGTAAATAAATAAAAGAGTTATAATATGTTGTCTGGCGGTCTTTTCGTTTGTGTTTATGCATGAATACTCACCACAATCAAATCGCTATCGCGACTAGTAGCCACTGTTGCACCCAACCATTGATATGATTTACGATCAATCACTTCACCATTTGTGTTGCGATTGTTGCCTGTAAGAGACAAAGAAAGGAAAAGTAAGAGTTTAAAAGTGACAAAAGCTTACTTCATAAGTGCATCTATACCCTCACGTATATATATATATATATATATATATATATGTGTGTGTGTGTGTGTGTGTGTGTGTGTGTGTTTGTGTATATATGTTTTATATATGTATATATATTATATATGTATATATATGTAAATATATATGTGTGTGTGCGTGTATGTATGTGGCTAAGAGATAAAAATTTAATTTCACCGTCTCTTGTTTCTTCAAATATATATATACACTTAATCAAAATGTACAACAGAAACAAACATCTCTATTAAAATGTGTTTAAACAAAAATTAAAAAAAAAGAATAAAAGAAAAATTATTAAAAATAATGAAGACTAATAATATGCTTTCAAAGTATGTACAATATATATTACATGTGTATGTATATATTACATGTATAAATAGAAGATCACATCGCATCATAAAGTCACAAATATCGCTTATCTGATTCTGTGATGACTGAGTGCGTGTAGATAGTAAATCATAAATTGTTTAATAGTCACAGCACTTGAGTAATGGGGATAGCGAACGTTTCCTCAGTATAAAGAATAAGAAGTAGAAGAAATTCTCTTTTATGTCTTTTTCAATATTACGAGTATTCCCTTTTTTTTTTGTAATGAATGAAAATTTAATTTACAACTATTGTTTATATGACTGTTTATCATTCTTTTCGGTTATATGATAATGAAAACACCTACCTTTGAATTTCACAAAGCATTTATTATTAATTCCTTTTGTTTTCAAGAAGGCATTAAAATAAATAATTAAAGACGAATATTTATTTAAAAATATAATTATATATATTTACGGTAAGATTTCAGATCTTGATATGTCATTCAATTAAAAATTTTAATCAAAACTACTTTCCAACAATTTCTGTGTAGATTTTATATTTTATTTCATTTTATTATTATTATTATTATTATTATTATTATTATTATATATATATATTTCTCTAAGTATATGACTCGTAATCCTGGGAATATCCCCCATACGTATATAAACACTGTAATGGTCAAAAAGAAGGAGAAGGATGTAGCTACAGATTTAGTAGTGTGTGGTTTATCGAGTAAGCATTTACTGCTGTTGCAACCACACTTCCCAGCCTAATTAAAGTAGGAAGGTCTGACATACTGGAAATTGGAACCGGATGCACTATGCGGTAGCTTCTTCTTTTTTTATTTTAACCTAAAACAATATGTAACAACTAAGAAATCTATATTCATTTTCACCATCAGACCAGGTGAATAATTGCGAAGATTTTTTTGTTGTTTACAGGCGTGTCATATATATTATAAGGTCAATCTTTGCTGCTTAATATTTGTTGATTAATGATAAGTATATATTTTTTTGGAGGGAGGGGGGGATTGAGGGCTGTTATGTATCGTTTACCAATTTTCCGACATAATTTATAGCCCTAAATAAAATATATTAACAGCGTAGACCAGGCTTCAAGTTTTCTAAGTTATTTCTTAACAAATCTTTGGTTATGATTTGAATTTATCGATAGTAGGCTGTTCTCAGACCTTAGAATCTATCTTGCCAACAATTTTTGGAGGTACACTACTATGGAAATTTCAATTTGTCTCCCAAAGTTAAATGAAAATGCTATCGTAAGAATTAAAATTGACTTTAACCTAAATCAAGAAAAATAGGAGTTTTAATCACAATCAAAATCATTCTTAACTCTTGACTCTTGTCTGAGGTATTTCGCGATTCGTATCACCTATTTTCAGTTTACATCTTTCGAATTTTATCTACAAACACAAAGTTGTTTTTTCTCTTTCTAGATTAGATTTAAAAATCAACCAAATCTGCATATATATATACATATCTATATATATATATATATGTACATATATATATATGTACATATATATATATATACGTGCATACGTGCATACGTGCATACATATATATATATATATATACGTGCTTAGGTACATATATATATTTAAGTGTATAAAGATGTGGCAATTAAAGCTTTATTTCGATAATGAAAAGAATGGTTCTACCTTATAATTCCAGACGTCTTTTTTTATTCCTATTCTAACTGCTGGGGCAAAGATTTTTGAGGTTGAAAATCATTCAATGCATGCGTTAAACCATTGAATTAACTGATTAATTGAGGTATAAAAAGTAACTGTTTTCTTATTGCGATTGAATATAAAAAATTGATAATATTTTCAATATTCATTTAGTTTAATATGTTATTACCTATTAGAGTAAGCAATTATTGCTCTATTTCATAACATAAATTGAATAATAAATTAGTTTAGTTCATCGATTATAATACTTAAGCGTGTTATATGTTTATTAAATATTTCCCAACTTTATGTTTAATATCATTCTTTTGATAATAAAAATTGATTTAAGAGATTCAGACGAAGTTACTATCAATTTTCATATCGTTACAATGCCTGCTCTCATAACAGCAACAACATATAAAAAACCTTAATTACATTTATCTATATATTCTTAAGCGGCGCGTAGAATTTATCACTAAATTACTTGAATAGTTATGCAATTTTAAATGCATAGTTGTGACAATGACTTTGACATTGTCACTGCTTTTAGTAGTTTGCCGTTTTTCTTCCTTTTTTCTGTTTCTGTTTCTTTTTTTTTTTTTTATTGTTATCCCACTAAGTCGTTGATTACCTTTAAATAATCAATTTTATGTGCATGACTCAGTCTGATGTCTTTATTTTACGGTTTGTGTCCCCTTTGGTTTTATAGCTAAAAGTACCTTCAACTTGGCATTTGTTGTATCGTTTTCATGTAGACGCGCGCGGAAGCTTCTGTCATTTTTGCATTGAGTTAATCTTAAACACTTATGTTAATTGTAAATATACTCATAATGTTTCATTTTTCCTTTTCTTTTTTTTTCTTTTTTCCTCCTATTGTTTACTTAAGTTGCTACTTTTTCGAGTTTATTTCATTCCTTTAGTTTATTTATATTAAATTGTGCGTTGCTCGCTCTAAGTGAGTGGCAAGCACTTGGTTGGTTGCTACTTCCTAAATTAAATGGCATATCACTTCCGGCTTCTTTTTTTTTTGTTTGTAAAAAAAAAAAAAAAAAAAAAAAAAAGCGAAATTCTCGTGAATTGAAATTCAATTGGGAAGAGTAAGAAAATCAATCGCGCGTACGAGTATATGATAAATAATAGTATTTAATCATTAGCTAGTCTCCGGGCTTGCTTGTCAATTGCCCAACTGCCCTGACTAACCGTATGATTGATTAGGTTGTTTGTCATTAATAATAACAACAACAACAACAACAAGAGCAACATCAGCAGCAGCAGCAGCAGCAGTACCACGATGTTTACTTACTTTATTAGCGACTCTTATGCCAGTTAATCAGTCAAATCACGTTAGCAAAGCTGTAAAGCGTTGACGGACATCATCTATCCAGGCTGGCAAGTAAAATGCAACGAATATTTATCAAAAAAACGCAAAAAAAAAAAAAGAAAGAAAAACGGAAGGTTTCATTGATCAATTGATCAAACAGCAGCACCCTCATCAACAATATTTTTTGCACACAAACACTTAAATTTAATAGTGGACTGCACGTGATTTATGCAGGCAAATTTAGTATTCATTACAACATGGATACATAACACACACAAACACATGTATACATAAACACTCTCATGCTAGCATATGGGTACATCCATACATTCATACATACATCCATCCATACATACATACATACATACATAGATCGGATAATAACTGCAACAATACTATAAAAGCAAGCATACATATACATATATGTGGATACCCTTCCCGTCATAGTATGCGGTTATTGTATTTTTCTGCTGCTGTTGCTTCTTCGATACGCAAATCTTTTGCACCGTCAGAAAATAAACATAAGCATTTAATGTGTTTTTAACCATGTAGACATACAATACATTATGATTACGCTTCTGTTGGTAGGTTGGTCGGTTGGTTAGGCTATAAAGTGTTAATGTTTGGCACGATCTTTACAATTTATCGGCTGCCAGACACTGAACAAGTTAAGTGAGCAAATGTGTTAAAGTTGGTTTTTCTTCTTATTTTCTTTTTTTTTTCTTTTTTTTTGTTTTCTTTACCTTTTTATTTTTATTTGCCAGACGTTGATACATACGACTTTTTTTTTTTGTTTTCCTTTTATTTGTATTTGTGTTTATTTATCCTGAGCATCATATATGCGCACAAAACATACATACACAGTCATAGTATAATTGCTAACCAAAACCAATCGACAATAACCATGAATTAGCGTATTTATAGCCTACCATCAACATGGCCATCAACGTACTATAAGCATGAGAACCATAAAAAGTGTCTTAACTTTTACAGGAAACCAACAGCATTAACAACAATAACACTAACCTTATCTATGGCATACTATACTTCCAATGATGCACTTGGCCGTGGCTTAAGGTATATACATTTGTACGCATATACACTTATTCACTTCTTGCCAAAGTGTTGAAATGTGGTAAACTGCAATAATTTTGCATTCGAAAAATATTGTCTGAGCACGATCCTAAAGCTTCATCATCGTCATCTCTCTGTTATTATTATTATTATTATTATAGTTGTTTTTGTTTTCGCTTAAGTAAAGCCATAAAAGCACATTACCAACATCTTCTCGGCTATAGACAAGATGCTTTGCATAGATTTCAAAAAACAAAAAACAAAAAAAAATTTACGCACATTTTTAGTCATTATGGGTATTTCCATTAGTATTTGGCATAAAAATTATTATTATTATTTTTTTTTTCATATAGAATTCGAAATGGGAAGCTAATAAGAATCTTATAGTTAATCTTCACAAGAAATTTTAGATTTCTATAATTTTAAGCAAATTTATATAAAAAAAAAAATTAGATGTAATTAGTTATGAGCCGGACTGGTTGGTTTTTATATTTGCGACAGATACCAAATCGTAGATGGCAAGACTACGACTCTTTTCTCTTCAAATTTATTTAAAAAATATTAAATTGTTTTTTTTTTTTTTTGGTCATTGCTAGCATGTTTCTGCGATTGGTTTCTTTCTATTTTCAAACTTGATTTGTAGCCGTTAAAGAATACAAAAGTCCAATTTTCTACCTAAATACAAGAATGTGGGCTCTATTCGTTGAAGAGACAAACGTAGCAAAGCTATATATGTACGTACGTAATACATTAGATTAGGGAAATATTTTGGGAATTTTTGCCAATAAATAACTTTAGAATTGTCTAGCTTTGGCAATGCTAACCCATACTAGAGTGAAAAAGGTGACGATCTATATCTAAAAAAAAACCAATCTTTTGAAATATTTCATATATATATATATATATATCTATCACAATATCACTTCGATCAAGGCAATGACACTTTGTAAGCTCATATAAAAATTCTTGACATTTCGCATTCTATAACCGACTAACCGTTTATAACGTCAATAAATTGAGAGAGCTTTTTTTTTAAAAGTTTTAATACATTCATCATATAACCCGGATCTTATCATATTTGACTAAAATATTTTCTCTTTTCAAAGGACTCCCTTCATAAGCTAAAAATTACTTCGAAAGAGATTCATGTACGTGATGTAATGTTTCGCCCAGAAATCCTAAATATTGTACAGTGTTCGGTTTAATAAACTTCATTCAAAATATAAGAAAAATTATTTAAAACTTTGATGAAAAAATATTACGATTTATTCCTTTAACTTTCTCTTTTTCTGATTTTCTCATTCTTATTCCCTATTTACTAAAAGTCAAATAGTGAATCGAGTATACACCGATCCTTTCAAGATGAATGTAATAAGAGATGTAGATGGTACCAAATGCTTTTAGATTTCCTGCAGGTCATATAGCGGGTCATACCTTTCATAATGCTTTCAAAAATAACTCAACAGATCTGTCGTTTAAGGTCTCACCTCAACTTACTAAAATAAGAAAAATCTATTTGAGTATAAAGAAACCGAGCAGATATTACAATCTTGCACTTAACCTACTAGCGAATAAAGCCAAAAGCGTAACAATCCAGATTTATTGAATAAATATTATTTAGATTTATGAATCTATTTTCTTGACTTGACGTAACCGATATTTTTCATATCCTATATTTGTTTGACAGATTTAATTAAACTTAAATTTCCGAAAAAACGAAACAATAGAATTTTACATTCAATCATAACATTTAAAAATTTTTTTCCTGTTTACTATTCTCGATCAAATTCCACTTCGTGATCTATTAAAATAGATCGAGGAGACAAATGCATAAGTCCAATTGGCCTTTTAATTATCAAGAATGTTAATTAACCCTAAAGATTTGTATATAAAAAAAAAAAAAAATTTTAATTATTATTATGTATTATCAATGGCGAGTAAATAACATCGAAGTGATTAAGACAAATTTTTGTTAATCTTTACAAACTTGACCTATAGAATGAAATTGAAAATATACAATATGAGCTGCTCATTTTGAAAATCTACCAGACGTATGCGACCACTTTTGTAATATTGGCACTAATCTGTGTAATATATGAAATATATAATGTAAATTTATATATGAAATGTGATATTGTAAAGTCTAAATAAAAAACCGAATTTAATAAAATTGAATTAATTTCTTTTTTCAAATAAATGAACTTAGGTCACTTATAATAATAAATAAAGATATTATATATTATATATTATATATTATATATTATATATTACATATTATATATTATATATTATATATTATATATTATATATTATATATTACATATTATATATTATATATTATATATTATATATTACATATTATATATTATATATTACATATTATATATTATATATTATATATTATATATTANTATTATATATTATATATTATATATTATATATTATATATTATATATTATATATTATATATTATATATTATATATTATATATTATATATTATATAAGAGTTTTTCTTAAATTAAATTAAATTCTTCTTGCCCAAAATGCAAAATATAGATGTAGCCGCGATATGTGCTTTCAACAAGACAGTATCACATACCATACAGCCCGAAAAACAATTCAACTAAATCTCACAAAATTCCAATTTTGGATGAATTTTGGGACACACCGTATATTATATATTTTATCTAAAATTGTAAAAATATAAGATCTTTCAAGAAGAAGTGCCATATTAAATTACACGTCATTTTTAAGTCCTTGAGATACAACAGTTATTGCACTAACTTTTGCCTAATAAAAACTAGAAAGTTTTCAGATACTTTCACACTGAATATTCCCTGGTTGGGCGTGGAAACAAGATTATAATTTTTTTAAACACTAAAATTCTGAGTAATGCAGTTCATCATCTGCTGTCTGGTTATGGGAACAAATAAAAGTTTAGAACACTTTTACGACTAGCAGTCTAATTGGGCCGGACTTTTTTAGGTGAGCCAATGAGTTAACAAATCATTTCGACTAACTTCTTCGGCCTGAAATTAATGCTGCGTATGTTGGTAACTTTTATTTTTAGCACACAACTATCACCCACCTCATGAAACAGTGACTCTATTGCATGATTAATTTAATATTACATCTCTTTCCCAATATTTGAGAATCGACAAACTAACAGGTTAGTATAAGAAGAGCTTTTTGTCAAAGCAGAATTATATATATTTCATAGAAAAAGTAAATAATTTAGGCTTTGTATAATTGATGTGACCGATTTGCGATATATTTATTCAAAGTTGGATAAACGTCAGCAAAAATTATAATTATTTGAATTGTGATTTCAATGCACTTTCAAGAACTCTATTCAAATTCGTCCACTTTATGACTGCGACGTATCAATAGTGCAAATATATGTTCATATATCGGAAAGACAACAAGAGAAAGTAATTAGCAAACCTAGTAATTTACAAAGCAAATAATGAAATTTTCTTATCAAATCCCTAGCGTGTCCGTTTACTGATATAAATATTATTTTTAATGACTCTTAAGCATGGGAGTGTCTAAAAATTCGACTGAGATGAAATTTCACTTTTAATCTGGTCGAAGCTGACGACTTTGGACTCCAAGATCTCTAAGTAATTATTAGCAAAATTTTTCTCCTTATTTGTTTTTGTATCATATTTAATTGATTTATAAGCTACATCGCGGCAATACCCATATGATCATCATATGAAGAAATAAACAATTGTAAGTCAGGCAAAGAGCTCTCTTTGTGGATTATGGTTAATGTCGATGTTGTTATTTCTGTTGTTATTTTTTTGCATTTTCGCTTTCCTCTTTTTTTTTTTTCTTTAATGTGGTTAATGCATAAACTGTGCGTACAGCACAAACGTTTACATGTTTATAAGTTTATAGGTTTCGTAGAAGTGTGTTTTGGTGGCCTGCGGTGTGCATGTGTTTGTTGATGTTGGTAAAGCGCACGCGCGGTCTTTCATCAAACGCTGTGGATGCGTTAGGTTGTGCGGTATAGTGGTGATATTCCTGGTCGCTATGATTGTTATTGTTGCTGTTGTTGTTGTTGTTGCTATGATTAGTATTACCCACAAAGCGTGTAATTTTATTTGCACATCCGCAGACCGCTAAAAGTTGCCACAATTAGTTGTATGTTGCTGTTTACATGCTGTTTGTAAAAACGAAAATTAAATAAAAAAGGCAAACGAAGCAAAAAGAAAAAAAACAAGAAACGCACTCACACAAGCTTTTGCGGCCACAAAGTAAACATAAAGACAAAATATTGTTTTATATGAAAGACTGCTTTGTTATATGCTGGCTGATGCTAAAACGGCTGCCAGCCCACCAAAACGACATATGCGGAAATATGGAAATTTATTTTGTGTGTTTATAAAGCCTACTCGCTAACGGACAGATAGACAGACTTTACTAGACATTACATTGTATTTATGTTCACAGTTATTTTCCTCTAAAGATCAGCAACAGCAAAAGCATCAACATTAGCATCAGCAACAGCAGCAGCGTCAGCCTCAGCATCAGCCTCAGCACCAGCACTAGCAGCTCCCTCATTTGTATTTATCTTAGGGAAAAAGTTTGATGTGCCCATCAAGTGTACAATAAATTGCCTACAAAACATGGACCGTAAAAGAATAGTGCGAAGAATGATAGATTATCTAAAGAAACACCTTTTGTGGAGATTAAAATAATTTTTCAGTTGTTATTGTTTTTCATTCTGATTTAGAATTTCGAACAAATTGTTTGTTTTCCGTTTAAGATCACAGACAGTACGCTTAAATCTATTTGATGCTGACTAACACAACAAACAGTACAAACATGTCTGGCTCCAAGTTAAATTTAACAGGCAAACGGCGCGTGGGTTTTACTGTATATATATATATATATATATATATATGAATGTATATATATATATAATGTATATATATATATATATATGAATGTACAAAAAACTTGTCACAAAAATGTTTTTTCCTTTTTGTCTATTATAGATTCACATAATTTGAATAAGTGCGTATAGAGGTAGATATAGAATATTTGTCTCCATTTATCCATTTGTATGTGTATATGTGTAGGCAGAGAGAATGTGTGTTACACCCAATATATATTGTAGGCATATATAAGCAAAAGTATCATTGAAAATTTTAATCAATCGCTCAACAACCAAAAAGGTGAGAAATTATCAATACACATACAATGATCTGACATACTTAGGAACAGCAAATCCGAAGGCTAAGATCAGTCAATCAGCGAACTTTAGATACCTTCCACTTCAATAAACGTTTTGTCACATCCTATATATACATTCGATTAAGTCGATTACAATTATTTCTAATGTACTCTGTACCGTGAGTGATCTATGCGACTGACCCGGAAACAACTCAATAATCTCGTAAATATCATGTTACAAGTGAACCAAAATCAAAAAAAATAATGGTTAACAAGATTGTTTAAACAAGAAAAAAAATCGTTCTATTGCCAACCTACCAGAGCACGTATCTCAAAATTTATGTCATCATGTTATACACACCGATATAATATAGAGCGAGTAGTATATAGTATAGTAAAAAAAAAATACAATCTCATTACATTTTATCCACTGTGTAGTATACATTCTTTGAAATGTATAACTATTTGTTGCAAACGAAATGACAAAATTTATGTATTCCCAGTAACCATATGATGCTAAACATGAAATACAATTTTATTTGAAGGAAATATAATTATCATTCACGCACACAGATACATGAGTGTGTATGTTCTTGATGTTTTTAGCATCTCATATAAATTTGAATAAAGCGTTTTGTTAGTTGATCTCATATCCCTTGATACCTGTGTGTGTGTGCTTGTACAAGCATAACAACATTTATCTTCAACCCACGTACAGCAATTTGTTATAATGAAAAATTTATTTATTAACCTCTATTTCTATTATTATGCTATTATATCCATGTTTTTCTTTCATTTTTATATTAAACTGATCGCGATTTTCTGCAAATGATTTACTTACCTGATGAATCAAATTTCACTAGAATGCAGTCACCATCGTTCATGCCGCATTTAAATACAGCACCTGCTTCTACAACACCTTTCTGAAATGAGGAGGTATCGAATTTTGGAGCACCGACCACTAATCTAAAAAAATAAAAAAAAAAAAAAAATATGATAAATATAATATATAAAAATAAATAAATAAATAAATGATTTTAAATTGAAGTTCATTAGCCATTAAATTAAATTATGTGCTGAGTTACGAGTCAGCATTTTTTTGCTTTTTCTGTTTTTGTCTTTCAGTTACGCAAATGTTGTTGACTTTATATGCATTGTAAGTCATTGTGTTATTGTTGCTGATGTTGTGTCTGACTTATAAATAAAAATTTTAAATGGATGATACAATAGCCCTTAATCAAGTTATTTAACATAAAACTATTTTAATCATAAATTTAAAACGCTACCCGTCACTCTCTTATGTCCGAAAGAGATGCCAAACGGTCATAAGTGGCTCGCAATTAAATATTTTCATCTTTTTTTTTTGTTTTTTTTACACTTAAAATTTAAAAAAAAAAGAACATCAAGAAGTTTACGTTCATATAGAATTTCATTTTCGTATAACGAGGAACTTATAACACCTTATCCGAAGACTATCTATATAAAAGAAAATACCGTTATTAGGGAAAAAAATTGTAAAGATTGATTTGTAAAGGGTCCGCAAAATATGCAAGTAAACTAGATTTGTAGAGAGAGAGCATATCAAAGTCCTCTCATAAACTAAACGTTAATTTTGATAGTTTTTTGTTTTTTTAACCAGACATTCTCGGAAGATATCAGGAAGAACAATAGATAGAGAAGAGACGAGAAAAGGAATAGTATCGTGTACGCACTGTATCATACCACACGATAATCGAAAAAAGCTTAATCGCATTAGTTTTTCATTACAGTAGTAGCATATAAAGTGCAACTACACTCTCGGTCGCAAAATAATGATTTTAAATTAGATAGAAATTTGTGATAAAGTTTGTTTTTGATACATCAAAATTCATTCTTTTCTTTTTTTATTTATTCGACTCGTAGATGAAATTATGAGGAATAGCTAACATTACTATTATTATTAATATTAATAAAGAAACATAAGATGAGATGAACAAATGATAAATAAAATATGTACTCGTACTATACTAGGATGGAAATAAAATTACAGCGGCTTGGCTTTAATAAATTCTTCTAATACTTTATATTAAACCCTTGAAGTTTTTTTTCTTTTTTGCCAGAGCATTGGGAGTTGAAGAACACCTTTAACGGGGAAAATAAAATAGAAAACAAACAAAAGAAGTTCATCAAATGTTTATCCTTTTTTTGTTTTTTTTTTTTTTTTCTCTTTTAATGTGACATCTGTCAAAAACATTCTCTTTTGTAAATGAATCTTGACAACAACTAATTGATATTAATTCGCACAACTTTCATATGTTTAAAATGGTAATCGAAGGGCGAAAAGCATGAACCCGAATCCCTCATTTTGCAGATAATTTAAAAAAAAAAAATTGAATGGAAAAAATCAAAATAAATAATCAAAATCTATACTCAGTGTTTTCTTTTTTTGTTTTTTTTTTTTTTTTGCGCCATATGGTCGAAACGTCCAGTGAAAACTGTCAATTGTAAACTAAACATTGTGCACAAAAAAGTAAATATTTTTACGTATTTTCTGTTTTATAAAAGATATTGCATGAGCGATGATTGTTGTATGCGATCATTATCCGTTTTGTAAGCTCTCAAGAAAAATATGACGTAATATTTTGTTTTGAACAAGTGTTCGAGGAAAATATTTATCATCTCTTTTGAAATAATTTAATATTTTTTATTTAATTAGTAATGAATCGACTTTATTATATCATACCAGAATTTACTTCATTGATGTGATATTTCTAAGAACGTAGTAATATGTAATATTTCACCAAAGACGAAAAAAGGTGGGGTACGTATCATAATTTATTTATTTTTTTTTTATTTTTTTTTTTTTTTAAATAACATTTTTTTGAAATAGTGAGAGAAATGATTTTACTACAGTTAGACCTTGAATTCTTGACATCCGAATGGATTTAAAAATTATCTTAGTACTTCATGCAATACTCCGAATATGGATCAGAAATTATATTCTGAATAAATTACAACATGCAAAATCAATTTAAAAATAAAATTTACCAATCGGTTGGTCTATCCATTGTTTCTCTATGGCTGTTTTCTCTTTCAGTCCCTGCGTTTAAGCTAAATTGAAATCTAATAGAGTTAATAAAATTATACCAGAGTTTCCAAATACACTTTATTACGGTTTAAAATTGCAGTTTTGAAATAGAATCTTTACTTGATCTATCTTTATCCGCGTATGGTTTCCATGAAACACACGTATCGCTTATTTTACCTGTGGTTGCTGTGAGAGTGAAATAAACTACACCGCTTTTGATAATCACATTTGTCAGTAGATTTATAAACCGTGAATTTCTAGAATTGAATATTCAAATCGTTTATAAATTATTGGCAAATTTTATAACCAAGACTTAAGATACTTTAGTGTCCGGTTTTCTTCTCTTTTACATTTTTTCTAATAAACGAATGCATTCGCTTCTTGTTTAGAAATATTTTTTATTGATTACAAATAAATCCTTTAAAGCAGTTTTCAGCGGAACTTTATTTTTGACTATAACTATAAATATGGAACTATGGGATATATAAGCAAAAATTTCAAATTGTAAGGAAAAAAACTATGTTTCACTGCAGGCTTATATTCACCATTCATAATAAGCTGATAATCATATAACGTCATTATCGATACAAAAAGCAGAAAAATTATCGCACATTTGATAAATAGATATGACATCTAAAGCACGTAACCCTTACAGCGGAGTGAATCATAAAAGCCTAAAAGTAAGAGTAAGTACACAGTAGCATCTAGAAAATCACAAAGAGAATGCTTTAGCATTTAGAGCGTCTATCAGGTCGGCCTACCTGCGTTAAACCATATTTTAATTGCGATCGATAAGGGTCCAATTGATCACATCCTGTCTCTCTCTCTCTCCTTCCACTCCTTTCTCTCTGACCATCACCATGTTTAGACATGTATGTTATGAGGGATATTCGTCCGGTGACGGATCATATTAATAAATAAATAAAATCAAAAATTTATATAATCGATCTACGTAAATTCCAAGATTAGTCGATCTATGCTGCATTGTTACCACCCATTAAAATTATTCCGATTTCGCGAACCGTTCTCTGTTACTAAAATCTATTCGACCCTTGGGATATTTTGGGAATACAACATCTGGCTTATGCTCCATCCTACCCTTTGCTCTAGACCGATCGCTCAAAAATCTATTATCTATCTATTGCCAATTATATCTTGTGAATTCAGACAGACGGGTATAGTCAAGATTACTAGGTAACCCCTATATTGAAAACCATGGTCATTAAAATTTGAAATAGCATTGATCGTGTAGTCTGAAATTAAATATAAAGTGATTAAGAATTCAGATTTTGTTATCGGTTGGGAAATAACAAAATCAATACGATCTCCGCTAGAGAATGGAGACCTAACAAAGTTATCATCAACGTCAAATTATCATGACTCAATTTTTACGTTAAACATTAAAAGCAGAAGACGGGAAGTTTAATTAAAAAAGAAATAAATTTCTCTTTTGAAAATTTGCCAAAAAAAAAAAAAAAAAAAAAAAACGAAAAGAAAAACGCACATAAGTAAAAATCTATTTTCGTCACAACGATTACACATACTTGCATTTACATGCACAAATAATATATATTTATATATATATATATAAAAGAAGCGATAAATGTATTGTTGTGAGATAAGTTTTTTTTATATAAATTCAACTTGAAAGAATGCATGTGCGTTGCAATATTTATGTAGAGACGAGTGAAGGGTTTGTGGCACGCGTTTATTTATTGTTAAATTTAAAATTTATTTTGTTTTCTTTTTTCGGAAATGAAGGAAAGGAAAACAAATTAAGTAAACTGAAAACCATGAGTCACACACGAACGAAATTAATCACCTGAGCATTGAATTTAAACAGATGGCGTTAAATATTTTCCATAATTAAACTATTTTTATACAAATAACACAACACATGACCATTCATAAATGTTTACCAAATGTTGCAATTCTCTGAATATGTGTTGCGTAGGTTCGTTTTGCGATTATTACTCATTAAAAGATTTGCATATTATTAACATCACTTTTACTAAGAACAATCTTATTCTCGCTTACTTGCACTTACTTGCCTTTGCTTTTTCGTTTTTCTTTATCTACAAATTATTATTATTTTATTTCCCAGTTCAAATACATTTCTATAGCACGTGCTTGGTTATCCTTATCAAATTACATGGAACAAGTGAAAAAAAAAAAACTATATTCGCTTTTACGCAGATTTCAGATAAACATTTTTAGTGGTCATTATAAAAAATCCTGGTTTCGTTTTGAATTACACTTGACTTTGTATATAAAAAAATTTCAAAAAAAACATATTCGTTTTTAATCATAACAACCCCCTGATTACGATAAATACCATAAATACTTTAAATTTTTACGATCTATATCTATCTCGTTACATATGTGTATGGAACTATCGAAGTTATTGTAAAATTTTCATAACTTTTTCAGTTTTGCAACTATTGCAACGAAGTGTACGTCGTTCAAATTTCAAGTTTCGGAAATTAAAAGAAAAAAATCATTTGAAACCTACACAAAGAAGCGAACAGAGGCACAGACAAAAGGGATGAAAACCCAGATAAGCGATTAAAACGATTAACTATCATTTAATTGATTGAACAACACACGTTTTAAGGAACAATTATTTAGGCAAAGAGATGTGTTTGCAGCCAGACAGAGACGAATCGGCGCGAATAATTGGCAGGTGAATTAATAAAAAATAATAATAATAATAATAAATCAGAGTACATATCCAGATATACTGCTGAACTTATGTCTAATCACAAAAAAAATCAGAGAGACGTTTATTAGATTCAACGGGCCTTCCGATGGACAGATAGACAGACAGAGGGGTTGAGTAGTGAGATTCTGATACAAATAGAAGAGCAATCAAACAGATGAGCAAGCGGAATGAATAGGGAATGGAAAATATCCAAATTTTATCTATGTCATTTTTAAAACTCAAAAATGTGTTGCGCTAAAGAACCTTGAAAACATCAAGGACCCTTCCATTTCGTGTAAAAGTATGATAGGAGTATACATATAAAAATTGTTGTTAGTTCGCATAATTGGAATTGGATTGATAAATAATTTTTTTTTTTTCGAGATCAGAATTGAATTCGTTGTCACCGTACCTAACTAAACGCATCGAACTTTTTTCTTTATAGAGATAATATAGAAAATTTTAGTTCAGCACTCATTTGAATGTAACATAAATAAATAAAATATTTATAACCGATATAATAAAATACCAGTTGCAATGTTTTAAAATTCCATGGAAAGTGCACCGAAAAGAGCTCATATATGGAACATTAAAAAATATACACATAGAACGGATATTGTCTTTCACCTATGATTACTAATTGCAATGTAATATTTATGTCAATTTTTTTTTTTTTTTTCAATTAATAAAAGGTTATGCAAAAATGAAGCAATAAATATTTTTTGCCATCATCCGAAATGAAGTATGATTCGTTAGGCATGGCCAGGCAAGCACACTTATGCTATATATATATATATATATATATATATATATATATATATCACAATCAGTTCCAAATGTGTGTTCTACGAATTTTTTTTCCTTCATTAAATAAAATTTCAACTTGTTACTATAGAAACCATTTAACAGCATAAGAAATCTTTATATATTTGCTTTAACCAACAAAATGCTTATTAATATTCATCATTAAAAAAAAACAAAAAGTTGAATAAGTCGAATCAATTTATCTTTTTTTCACCCCTAAAAGAAATAGAATGAAGATTCAGTTACTCTTCTCGTACATATTTCCATGTATATATTTTTGCACGATTTGGCAGTACTTTGTACGTATCATTGTACAAATTAAGAACAAATTATTTTACGATTATGATCCTTAAGAATCAAGTCAACGTTTTACAATCTCAAGGCCATCATAAAACACAGATTGTAAAGGAAAATTATCTGTTCTTCGGTAAGTGTACACAGAAATCATTGAATAGTGAAGCAAACTCTCGTAATGGGTCTGAATCATATATACAAAAAAAAAAAAACAAAAAATGAAATCTGTTAGGCAAAGTTTTGAAGCCATGGGAATTATCACAAGAAACAGGTATAAGTGTATCGTTTTCGGTATTTATGCTGATCAAGAAAATATAAATTTTTAAAAAGTCAGCGATGTATAGTTCTATGTTTGCGTTGCAAACATTTAGCGTATACAATATAACACCCCTATGATGAGCATATATTCAATGGAAGCACAACAACAATTATTTGTGTACTCAACGATTTCATCATTTTGTAATCAACCAAATTGAATAATTTAAATATATTTGATATAAAACCACATAGCACACGTTCCAGACGAATGTATGGTACATACATGCGGTATGGTATGGTATGGTATAGTATGATATGGTATGAGAGGTATGTTAAAAGCATAGACAATACGCACAAACTTATTTCATTTATAGAATACATGGGTCTTTGTTGTTTTTTTTTTTTTTTTGCTTCACTTTTGCTTCACTTTTGTGAATTGTATATTGTTATTATTATTGTTATTGTTATTGTTATTGCTATATCTTTTGATGTTTTGCATTGTTCTTGAACAAAATTGAGATATCGCTCTAGTGTGTTCATCGTTTCTTATGATAGTAATAAAATCAGTTAAATTCTTTATATGGTGTACTTTATTTGTTTCTCTAGTACTAATTGAGATAAATGTATTTATTATGTACTATTGAAGACCATATGGAGTACTAAAGATAGATATATAGAAAAACTGCATTACACACATAAAATTTAGAGGTAAACTTTTTAAAGAGGAGCTTGTTTTTCCAAAAAAAAAAAAAAAACCCATTTTTTAAATAAAATCTGTTGAAAGAAAAAAACGATGATGAAAGCACTTTTTTTGATGCGATGTCAACAGATCATGGCATGCTATGGAAAATTTATCCATTTCGTTATCCGGATTTGGCAGGCTTGTTTCAGTAACATATGTAAAGCAGAATTATCGTCCAGGAGATCATATACTTAATATAATGTCGTATTTCATGAATAACGGCAATGTCTATACAATATCCAAAAAGAAAAATTTAATGGAAATCTCAGTTGAAATTGCACTTTATTTATATTTACTTTCGGAAACGCAAAATGGATAGTCCTGTATTTCTAATTATATTAAAAGACATCTATCTTAACAAATAATGCGTCAAATATTATTAAACATACGAGAAATTTTTGTGCAAATAAAATGAAATGTAAAAATAAAGAAAATTGCTGATCACCTTAAGTGTATATAAAAGAATATATTAATCAGTTAACTGCGTTTGACGTGTGTATACGTCAATCCAAATTTTTATTTTTGATGTAATCGACGTTATATACATGTCGCGTGATGTAATAAATGAAATAATGTCAAAGTAATGCAAACATCAGTTAGTGGTATGTTTTCTTTATAGTACCATTAAATCTGTTATGTATTAAAAAAAAAAATGAAAAATTAGATTAAATTTCTTAGTACTATTGATGGCGCTAATATAATAAACCAAACAGAGAAACAAGGCATTGCAGTAAAGAAACCTGGAATAGTCCTTGATTATGGAAAGAAAAAGGGCGGTGTAGACAGAAGTGATAATATAATTCCGTTATAAACATAAAAGAAAGAAAATAGATGAAGAAGGGCGATAATTTCGAAACTCGTGTACCTTAAGTGTTTGAACTATTACGTATCATATAAGAAACGAATCTAAAGATTATAGTCGAACAAAACGGATCATTAAATATCGTATAGGAGTTTGCTTAATACAATTCTTCAATTATTTTTCGTAAAAAAATACTGCACATTATATACTGATCTTGTATAAAAGCAAGTATTTCAAAGGAATCCTTATATGCTTTTCATGAAATCCCGCATATGTGGATGGGTTCAAAAAGTAGACCTTCCATGTTCAAATTGCATGTCAAATTACTATTACGGACCAATTTTGACCGTCAAATATTAGAGATCAAATCTTTTTGTCATATAAAAGTGTGCTCTTCTTCGGAATCCCTATACGTGGTTGGGTCCAAAAAATAGACATATGTGGTCCAAATCTACTACGGTTAGTTTATATGTCAAATTTCTATTAAGAATTCATTTTCGTAATAAAATACCATAAATAAATTTAGACCTTTTTACAACATAAAGTTGTACGTTTCACAGGAACGATTATATATGGGAGGTGATTCAAAAAACACAGTCCCATCCGATCTATATTTTTCATATTTATTTTATGTATCAAAATACAATTTCTTGTGGGAAAATATTGAAAATTGCAATTTTTGTCATACAAACACTGTTTTGAAATGGAGGATTATATGGGGAGTGATTGTAAAAATGGTACATTCGAATCCATTTTCAATAATGTTCGCCCATAGCTCATTGTGTTAAAAGATTTCAAAAAATTCCGGCTTGTAGGTTGACTTCAAAAATACATGAACAGACATATACGCTTCTTCTTCGCATTCCATAGAATAGTACGAAGCAAACGTAAGGAGCAAACCTTAAAAAATGTATGTTTTGCTTCGGATTTTCGTTCATATATAGGACAAATCTAAAAGCAATTAGGACTAATAAAAAGGACTAATACTGAATTAATTTCAAATATCAGTGCATATAATTATTGATGATATAAATGAAACATATATATACAATATATAGAAAGCCTTAATGTAGTTTAGAGAGAGAGTCGTCAATATTTTAACAACACCGATATTTATAATACATAAATATCTAACTATATATGTAAGAGAAACTATGGCAATAATTTCTTTAAATGTTCTTTTTCAAGTTAACAATAAAAACCGGTCCGTAATTTATATATTTTACTTTCTTCTATTATTTCATAGATAAAGCAAACATTTATTTCTTGCATTACGAAGTAAATAGTTTCCAGACCACCCAGCAATAATTGTAATTGTAATTTAAAGTAAAAGCCGCCTTTAATTGCAACAAAAACTTAAAACATATTTTAGTTAATTAGATTTTGAGCCTTTTTATATATCTAACGTCTAAGGTAATAAAATAGCAAAAAAAAATGAAGAAGAAATGTTTTTTTTTTTTTTGAAAAATTTTAATTATCTCTCTATTTAAACTAGTAGAGAGAGTTTTACGAAAACTTGATATTAAAATGGCATTCAAGTTGTTAACCGGTCATTTATTGTTTTGAAATGTTAACCGGATAAGCGCATGACTGAATTTTCAACTTAAGAAATTTCTTAACAAAAATTCTGGACCTGGGTCAACATGTTTTTGTGCGGTTCTTTACGGTTCGTAGTTCTGGGAAATGAATATTTTCCTAATTTTAATTATATCTGCTTTTATTTCTCTTCCCTAACATGCAGTGTTACAGTATTCACTCACTCAAGAACAGCCAGCAACATATGGTGCAAGCATGCGTGTTAAAATCAAATAAAACGTATAAGTGAATTATATTCGATTTACAACGAATTTTCGATACCCATCATCTTGAATGTAAATTAAATATATACTTAAAATTAAAAAAAAAAACAAAAAATTATATATTTTTTTTTATTTTAAATTGTTTACTATATAAAAATACAATGAATCTATGACGATAGTAAGAGAAAATTTTACACATAAATTTTACTACTTTTAATTATAAATCGATATTTTTGAAAAATCTTATAAACTAATTGCAAAAGTCGTGTACAACTTAAACTCTATTTCAGGGAAGAACTTGGGTAGCTTTCATAGCTTTCAAATGAGACCTTTTTTGAATGAAAAATTCTTCATGTTACCAATGAGATGAGAAAGTTAACAAAAACTATATATCTTATAAAAGCGAATATGAAAACATATATAAAATTTGCCCTTAAATAAACTGAATAACAAAGTCAAGCTAAGCCAACTGAACAGTCAAGTAGTCAATAAAATGTTACTGAAGATTGTATTGCATGAAGCGCCTCTAGTGAATATTCTTTGAAATTATACACAATTGAAATTTTCCATCAGACATTACAAGTCATTCCATTCAGGAAAGAAATAAATAAATAAATAAACAATAAACGCGTTTGCATGATCTTTGTGCATAACCGGGAAAATAGTTTCCGTAAAGCGTTAAATTAGTTTTTACGACGTATGTGTGTATGTGTACATGAAAAAGAGTGGGTATATTTTAGGCCTACTTAGTAACTAACTTCAATGTCATGAACAATGTTAATAGGAGGGAAAGAAAATCTAACCGTGATTTTAAGTTAATTTTTTTCCTTTTTGTTGCTTTCCCATGTGTTATCGTTTTTTTTTTTTTTTTTTTTTTTTTTTTTTTATTCATTCATAAGTTGTAGAGTTATTAAGTCTTTATGTACACATATGTGTACCATATATATATATATATACACATAAGTATATTACTACACCCATATGTGCCTATCATTGCTAACTCTTGTGTGTTTTGCATTCACGTGCTCAGTTTCTTGCTAAATCACGTATAAGATTAATTTTGTTTCATTTAAATGTAGTTTCTTTTGCTATATAGTCAGAAGAGCTATTTCGTACGTACGAACGTGTGCATGCGTATGTGTGTGCGTGTGCGTGTGCGTGTTTCCACGGTACCCGAATACGGCGCACATTTATGTCTGATCTCTCTCAATGCAACGGATGTTGTACATATGTAAGGGATCATATTTAAATGTTTATAAATGTCTACAACGGTTTTTATTTTAGTCTCGCTTTCCTTTTTAAAATTCCTCTCTCTCTCTCTCTCTCTCTCTCTCTCTCTCTTTCTCCCCATTTAAATGCTTAAAATGCAAACTATACTTTTGTACACTCACTAATTGAGAAGAATTGTTGTGCAGAACAAAAAATTTGGTGAAAACTGCTGGTATTGACCAGTAATGATATTTTCTTAATGAAAATTTTATTAAATACACAAAAGAGGGTAGAAACTCTATTTTGTTTCTCTAATTTCTCTAATGTCTGTTAAATCAAAAGATAAAAGTATACTAAATTTGTTATTTACTTTGTAAAATTAAGAACTGCGTACGTATTTCTCACACATTAGCAATTCCGAATAAATTTAATCGCTTTGCTTTAATTACCTCGATTAATCTAATTCGTCAATTGTTTATTTGTTCGTCTGTCCGTCCGATTCACCTTGTTAACGGTTTGATATAAACATAATTTGAGTTATCACTTAAATCATTCGCTCCCTTAAAACTTTCAATTCAATAGAAAATGATCGTATTTGATCATAATTTTCGTAAATACACTCCCCATTATGAAGAGATAAATGCAAAAATCTCTCTACATAAAATGAAAATGCGAAAATGTGAAAAACGTACTCGCGATATTACAAATATTCCATTAGAATCATTTAAATGCATTCTCGAAAATAATACAGCAATCCTTCAACCAAATACTCAATTTATTATTTTAAAAAAGAAAGAACGAAAAAATTTCTATATAATGCATCCATGAACGAATTCATAGTAAAAATCACATAAATTTCAAATGCAAAATATTTTGCAAAATTCTATAAATATCATGAAATAATTATTTGATAATGAAGATGTTAACATTGTATCCAATTCTCATATACTAATCGGCTTTGACTGTAACTTTGATTCCATACCAAGCGACAATGAAAACTTGACCAGATCAGTAAATAATAGGAATTGAAATTTCGCAAATAGAATATAGCGTATCGCTTACTGCCAGCGAGCACTTTCGTTCGACATTAAAAATAAATGCTTTTTTTCATTAAACTCTTCGTATGCTTCACAGTCTTCTCGAGGAAATTGCGTCCGTAAAATTTTATATTTTAACATAATTTCTATGCTACCTAACACATATTTTTCGCTTATATTATATTATTAGATAAACGGTAAAAAGCGAATGTGAAGAACATTTATCAAGAATTTGTTACGGAGTTAAATTTATTTATCTAGAATATTAACTATAAGTAGCGGAAATCTAAAATTCTTTTAATCTTTACTTTTTGTTTTCAAAGTCTGACAACTTTATTTTCTATTAATAAATTATTTAATGGCATTAATGCATAAAAGACGCATGCGTGAATATGCGCTGTTGAACGCTTAGTCATTATTGACTGATATTTGTATATATATATATTTTTTTTCGAGCTAAGTTAATGATGAATGGGTTTTTAAAATGAGGCCTGTAGGCAAAACCCTGTTACTATATTAAAAAATGATAAATAGGCATACACACATTCACACATGTGTTGTTTTTGTTTTTGACGTAAGTGGCACCGCACTGCCAACTAGTGGTACGAAAAACCGCCTTGACAGCGCTTTCGCATAATTTCGTGATAGGCCCTTATAAATCATTGATATTCACTACATAATACTATTTCCTTCGTCCTCGGATGAGATTAAGAATTTGGATATTCTCTTCGTCTGGCTTGATTCCAGAATATTCCATTCGAAAAACTGATACATTTCACTCTCTCTCTCTCTCTCTCTCTCTCTTTCAGTTTCATTACATAACAATCAGTAAATGAGAGCTAATCTAGTTTCGATCTCCAAAGATCTGGAGATTTTGTTTGTTTGTGAGTACATTACATTTTATTGTACATTATTCTTTTCCTTGTACACTGATTGTTTGCTAAAATTATCAAATATATCCTTCAGACATAAGTAGAGTGAGTAGCTTTACTTGTCTCAAAAAGTTAGATAACAAAAATTATGGGTTCCATGTATGGACATAAGGAAACTCTTACAACAATACAAAAATACAAACAATGTCGACGAACTTACAAGTCTATCATATATAGCATACGTATTAGAAAATGTTCCCGGATTTTTCTACTAGCTCTTACCCACTTGGCCACAATTCACGCAAAATGAAATATTTTAATTAAGGGATAGTTAATGTGTCTGTGCATCTCATTTTACAAAGGAGAGATATAGTTAGATGATGTCGTAAAATCGTTATGGAAGGACGCGTAAAAAGAAGTCCGAAATTTTTCTTTTATAAACTGATCTCAAACATTTCCGCTATAAGAAAATGCATTTTTTTTTTGTTTCCTTAATTTTTTACTCACACATTTCACACAATTCTGTCTAAGCATTAAAGAGAAAAAGTCAGAAAAAATATCATCTCCATGGATATATGATCCAAGATTTAGGTAAAAGCAAAATCCATAGTTTTCTTATCTCTAAATTCTCTGAAATTCTTTGTGATATTGTGAGCGTCTGTCTTAAGCTTTCAGAATTATTTTAGTATCAACACGTGCTCAAATTTTCATTTTCATGATCAAACTTGATATGTAGAACTTAGCTAAAAAGTTTTTGTGCATAAATTTAGATTTCTGTCACTTTTTTTTCTATCGTTTTAGCTTTTGAAGTTGTAAGCAATAAGTCGTGGACGGACGTATAGAAATGACTATTGGACCCTGACTTTTGCTGAGTTATACGGTACAGAATATGAAAGTCTCTTATCTTTACATAGACATCTTAAAAAAATGCCTGTTCTTTTTATCCAAGAATATTGTATAGAAATGTCGCCCATGATGCAACTTTTATTAGACCTTTTACTTGACGTCAAGTGTCATGTACATAATTGTCATTTCCGTGTTATGGAAATTTCAAAACAATACTTTCAAATTTGTAATACATGCACGTTGTTTAGCACACTTGTGATTATTTACTACATGCAGGTACCACTTTTTTTTTTTTTGAAATTTGAAAAACCTTTTTTTTTTTAGTTACTTCCTCTATACAATAGAAACGATGATCGTTTATAACAACGGCTAAATAAGGCGTTTTACTGGTTCATTTATCTCTTTGTTTCTATCAGAGACGATTGTAAACAATATCTATTGAATTTGTGGTTTAAATAAAACCATTGAAAAATAGTGCGTTTCCACGTACAATGTGAGTGCGTATGTGTCATTCTCTAACAAACAAGACAATAGGAATGCGCTTGTGCGCTAGTATTTGGTTTTTGTATACCGAGATAAGATCACTCACATACACAGTAACGGTTACAATAATTACTTGTTTATCAATGTGTGACGATAAACGCCAGCCAACCGCAAACGAAAGTGAAAATTATATAAAATAAACTAAAAAAAAAAAAAAGGATAAATAAATAAATAAAATGAAAGAAAACTAAACAGATTAAAAGGCGAGAAAAAAAACAGATATTCTAAAGATCAAAAGAAAATGTCATCATTAAAAGTATATTTTAATATTCATTTAGGTTTTTTATTCGTTGTAATTTTTTTTTAATTTCTTTTTTTCTTTTTTTTTTTTTTTGTTGAAGATATTTCTATCAATTATAAGAAAAAAATGAGAATAAGAGCAGCAAATAAAACGGTTTTTTGACAATCATTATAATAATACTATTCGTTGACATGATGAAACATAAAATTTATGAATTTCGATTCTAGGCGTGCTAATAATAACCTGGATTATGTTCATATTTCTCAATAAATTTATTTGTAAACCAACAAACATCTTTAGTTAGTTAGCTAAGTCCCAACAATTCATACACCGCTCCAGTATAATGGAATGTAAATATTATGTATGTTACATATATATGTATATATACATATATATACCGTGTGTTTTATAATCATATATATATATATACATAATTATGTATGTATGTATATGTAGGTTGCGGAAGAAATCTAACATCACAATGAAAATTATGTTCACTTTAATGCAAATCATTGGTACCGACCGCTTCAAACACAATCACAAACACAAAAGTTTTTATTAATTGCATGCGCCTCCATACGTCAATTGGGATCTTTTGTTTTTTTTTTTTTTTTCATAATTACTTGAAAAGAGTTTTTATATAAGTTCGGTACATATTTATGCCAAGCTTCACATTCATATATGCTGTAAGACATAAGCTATAGAAGAATAAGTTTCTGCCGATTTTTTAAAATAAAATTCAACATTTTTTATGAAAATATACTTGAATGCAGTTTATTAAAAATAATTTTATCATAAATTTCACAAAGATGCGATTGTCTCTATTGCTTCTTAGAGAAGCTCCAGAAATTTTATTCACAAACACCGCACTTATTTGTAAGACAATATTGAATAAAAAAATCAACGTTTGGCAACAATTTTTTTTTAAGTTCGAGATTTTTCAATTTCCGATTGGTGAGCCACATTATCGGACGTATAAAGCAGTAATTAGTGTTAGTACAAATCAAAAAAAAGAAAAAAAGCGAGGTCTCTATTATAAGTAAAGCTTTGAATTAATTGAAATCTTTGATTTGAAATAAACTTTTTTGGAAAAAATTATTTTATGAAATATATATATAAATATATATATATAGTGAAGCACACAATTACGGTTTAAAAAACAATTTACAGTCTACAGTATTATCAAACTTCGGAGCATTTGCCGGACATCCTAACCATACAGTAGTCAAGTCTATAAAGCTTGAAAGTGCAAGAAAAAGAAGAAGAAGAAGAAGAGATAATTTCAAGAAATGAAAGAATGATCAAAACTTGACACGTGTTGTACTCTGAATTGTGAAAAAAAATAAATAAAAATGTACCACTTATAAGTTTCGAACCTGCAGCCTCAATTATTAAAAATGAACGCGAATACAAAATAGCAAAGCTTTTGCTAAATAATTACCGCTATTCCTCCCCATTTTTCAGGATAAGAAAATAAATAAATTAAAGAGTCTTTGACGCGAGCGTACTCCCACATACATTACCAACATTTGACAGATTTCATGCATTCCTTATGGAGATATAAAAAAAAAACTTTTAATTTATTGATATATGAAATAAAAATTATTTAAAAAAATATTCCTGAAAAAAAAACTTTTATCTTAATGAACCACTTGTGGTGTAAAATAAATTGTTTGACTTTTATATAATTATATATAAAACCTTGTGGGACTCTTAGAATTTTAAGGTGCAAACGAAATTCCATTTTTGCCAAGAACCTCTCCACTCTTCTCCATAAATTTGTAAGTCCCCGAATCTAACGTTATTATCTGTATGTTATTAAAAAACGGATTGAAATTCTCAATTTTAGTCGAAAATTTCAATAAATAAGTAGATCACGAAAAAAAAAGGAGAAAAACTAAGTTTTACGAAAATTTTTATAATAAAAACGAAAAAGTGGCGAACAGGCCGCCATTAATTCGAATATAAATTTTAATCGAATTATTCAAATTATTAATGATTCATACAATAGCTAATATGGTTTTCGGAGTCGTGGAAATAGTAAAAAAACTCTAACTCTAACTCTAAGGACAATATATCGAAAGAAAACACTTTATGTTGAGAAAAGTCAAAAAGAGAGAACAAGCTAAGAAACCAAACAATTTTCACTCAAATTACTCTGACACGTTCAGATTAAAAAATTTAAAAAAAAAAAAACCTGAGGCACAATAAAAAAAAAATAGTATTCTTAACTATTTTCAAGAACAACAAACAGCCTGAAGAACAAAATTAAAATAATTGAAATGATTTCTAGCACATAACATAATCCTTTGATTTGTTTTGCTAATTTTCTATAATTCTTCTTGTGTGGATTCATCTGAAATGTTATCCTAAGTAACGAATAACAAACACTTAATATTTAGTATCAATTTAAAGGCAAATATCAGTTGTTTGCTTCTAGTCTCCCCTTGAAAGGTTTAAAATCCGCATTACAAGCTAAACTAAAATAGCGCAATCGAATAACAATACGAAAAGAAAAGAAAAAAATATCTGGTCACCCGTGTCTTTCTAGTGCATCTTTACAGATAATTTGTTGCGTACAAAATAGTTCTTGATTTAAAGCACAATATATTGCGAATATATCCATAAGTGTATAAAATGCAATACTGGCCGGTTGGCTGTCTATCACTTACATACATGTTTTGATAGATGCAACAACAACAACAACAACAACAAGAGTAAGATTCGAAAAATTATCCATGATTGCTAAAAATGCGCTTTAGTATTGACAGTTGAATGAACAGACAAATAGATACAACACACTATAAACAGCAGCATAAATCAAATGTCAATGCGTTAAATGTCCGCCTGCCACATGGTTCTCTCTTTCTCTCTCTGAATTTGTCTATTCGTAAGTGTTGTGTCTTTTTTTTTTTTTCTTCGTCTTAACTAACATATAATTTAAGAAATGCAGTTGAAATGAAATTCAACTAAAGCGGAGGATAGAATTGCGGCTATTGAACGCAAAGCCTCTATTTATTGTATTAGATAAGTCAGCATTCAAAGCTAAAGCTGATTAAGGAAACTTGCTGCTGTTGCTGCTGCTGTTGCTCTTGCTGCTATTGTTATTGTTGCTGCTTTTTTTTTGTTGTTTTTGTTATTTACATTTATTTGTTGTTTAATGTTGCCCGATGATGGTGGGCTTTTGCGTGCCAATAACTTGATAAAACTGTAGTTCTTGTCCAAAATTGGCGATAATAGATGATGGTAGTGATCCGCGTATTGTACTTGCTGCACCATTTAACCATGTCAGCAGCATTTAACACAATATCCATATGTAACGAGACTGGTTAACACAATTTCTTCTAAAATAGAAAAATTAGGTGATTTGTTGTGAACAGCGTGCCGCAGCGAACAACAACAACATTTGTGTAATTAAAACATTTATAAAAAAAAAAAAAAGGAAGAAAAAAAAAGATCTATGCAGGCAGTGCAGACAAAGTAAACTTTGTTAAAGATGTTAATCGTTGAATGGAAAAAGAAAAGAAAAACAACAAAAAAAAACCAACTGAAGCCCAGGAATTTGTTCTACTTTTTATTTTTGTACATAAACTCTCGCACATGGTGATCTCGTAATGTAAACAAATATTTTGAATTTTCAATTAACAGAAAAGTGAGTTTTATTCACTTAACAATCTCACTTATGACAATCACTGAGCTTAATAAACTACAACTTTTTAATAATGCATTTTCCTTCTTTTTTTTTCCTCAACTCAGATATAAAATATTTGAGTCAATAGCCATTTAACCGTTCGTTATATCAACTTATTTATATATAAAAGTATTATCACATCAGAGATATTTCTTTACAATTATTTTAAATTAAACTAACCTAAAGTGATCAATAATTCCCAAGAATAATATATAAATCTCGTCTGTAAAGGAAACAAAATGTAGTTTATTCACTATTTCGCATGAAAGAGCGCATGAGAATGATATTTTCCAAATAGATAACGCGTATGAGAAAGCTGTTTTCTAAATAGGTAATAGGCGCAGTGGCAGACGTAGAACGTGTCACAGAATGATGATCATAATGACAAAATTGCATGAATCCAAATCAATTCTAAAAGCTGCCTCATTCATTGCCTTCTTCAGATTTTGACCAAAGCATCTACTATCTGTTTACAAATCGCAAAAGGATATATAAGAAAGGGCTTAATTGACGGTCTTGCCCTTTGTATCAAATCGTTTTATAAAAAATTTTTGAAGTAGTAGAGAAATTTTGAACTAATGGTATTACCGTTGAAAGAGATTATTTTAATAAAGAAATTGCAAGTTGTGAGAAAAAAAAAGTGTTTTTCTTACTTTGTTCCCGGAAATTATTGACCCAAAGCATTAAGTTTTTTCGCAACAGAAAAACAAAAAACGTGCGTGCTTGTAATCAGATAAAAAGCATATTTTAATAGCTTGTGACTTGATACATAAGATGAACTGCTAAGCAATAACAATAACTCTATGTAAATATTTAATAACTCAATGATTGGAATCCAAAACAGCATCTTCGAGATATCACAATGTATATTAATAAATAACTTAAAACATAAGTCAACGAATTATAGATACAAAACAAACCAAGGTACGCCGGCACTTTCCCACGAACACTAATTAGTTCGGGCGATAATCGATTTTTCATCATACGGAACCGATATAAAAAAAAATTTTAAATTACATTAATGACGCATTAATACATGATTCGAAAAAGTAAAAAGAAAAATCAGTGACGCTACGATATTATTAATAGAAAAGCCTGTTAGTATACAGGGACTTACCTTCTACACGTTTCATGCACTTGTGGTAGGATACATATGAAGCTTGTGCGCATGGCTTGGTAAAATCCACAAAGACAGGTTTTGTTGTACGCGGATGTAATCTCTCCGTATGTCGGTCTATTTGTATGCTGATCCGTCCGTATGTATGTCTATCTGTATATCGGTCTGTCTGTCTGTCTGTTCATTTATTTTTATGTTCAACCTATAGTTCGCAATTTTTCAGATATTGTGACAAAATTTGTTACACTCACGTGTTTTTTACAATCACTTCCTAGATTATATTTTATTTTAAAAAAACTTTTATGAAAAAATAATTTGAATTTCGTTAAATTTCTCAACAAAAATCTTTGAATAATAGTTTTTCATCATACTAAATTAATTTGAAAAACCTGGATCAGATGAACCAATTTCATGAATCTCCCCCGATACAATGGTTTCTACGTGTAAGCAAGTTATATGGCAAGAAGATGCAAATTTTTAATATTTTATATTTGATATAAAAGTTAAATGTACTCGATTTGGACCACAATAGTCTATTTGCTGAATTTTACCTCACTTAAGAATTTTCATGTCTTTATATGGCAAGAAAGTCTAATTTTTCGTAATATTACTTTCCTCCAGAAATATCAAAGAAGTTATAAAAGAGAACTATCTAAAATTAGGAGAAGTCAAACTAGACAGCTGAGTGATTTAATTTTTGCTAATTCGTGAGATCTCTTACTTGGCCTTTGAAAATCATTCGTGATTATTAAGGTGGTGATCATGCAAACGATTGGTAAATATCAACGATGACAAGATGTAATTGAACGTAGCAGACATCTAACAATCGCCATTGCTACAATCAATATGAGTTTCCATAAGACTTCTTCAGCTTATATCAGTAATATCATTAGTTACTACATTATCTAAAAGTAGATCTTAGTAAAGATCATGACGTCGACCCTAAAGAAAATCATGTCTTTTCCTTTCACTGAGAAAATTATCGCCTGATTCTCCTCGTAGCGGAAATTTTGAAATTTTTTTATTTCAAATGAAATTTTTAATCATAATCAGTTTACGTACCGTACCAGTATTTTACAAATCGTATTCCACTTCAAATCGTTTCAAAACGAAAATAATTTTTTAAATTATGAAATAGAAAAAAACGGGCTCAGAAAATTTGCGACGATTCTTTATTTTTCTCGTTCCGTTTTCTAAACCTCCCAGTAAATACTTTCGCAATTTCTAAGTAATCTATGTAAGTTTCTAATAAGTTCATGTAATATAGTACTAGATTTGTTATTGTAAATCTCGCAAATAAAAAAATTACGATATAGAGCTAAAACTGGGTAAACATCCATTTTGTTCACGTTTGACGAACCACTACTCGAATACGTTTGGGCACAGCCTGATTCTTCGTAAAGGAAAGAGGAAAAGTCGGCAGTATCTATGTATGTATGAATTAAAATCTGTAGCAGCGGTAGTTTGTTCCAGTATCAAACAGTGCCGTTAAAGGAAGCGATTATAATCGTTTACGCACTATGTGGATAAACCCAGGACAAGAGAATGCGAACGCCGAGAAAGTCAATTCATAATTCTTGTTAAGAGGTTTCTCTTAACTGAAAGCTAAAAAGTTTCCAAATGGGCGTAAAAGAAAATTGTCAAATTAAATTTGAAAGCAAATATTTAAAGAAAAAAAAGAAGTTCAACTGGAAAGTTATCAATAGCAGGAATCGGCTTGTACTGTAACATATCTCTTCTTAATAATAAAAGTTTTACAATTATTAAGACAAATTATTCCAAATTGGTCTTCGATGTGAACGATGTCGAAAGACTTTGTATCAAGACGTTGTATTTAAGTTCGCAATCGAGCGAAGAAAGCAATACACGTTCTTTAAGGGAACGTAATCTCTCTTTAGTTCCTTCGTATTTCCGTTTCAATCATCAATACAAAGTTCAATTAACTCTATGGAGATCAAAAAAAAAAAAAAACTAATTGTAACATAAATTTCTTGCAGAGTCCATATTTAGAGAAGTAAGCATTGCAGGTTATTTCTGTTAAAGGAAATTCTGTTGTTTATCTTATTTAATTAGGCTTGAAGTTCTTTAAGAAATGTATAAAATAACAGACTCTATGGATAAGTATTATATTATCAATGCGTAAAAAAGCATGTGCGGGTGACTGTGAGAAAATCTATCTAATTGAAAAAGGAGCTGTTAAACTGATAAGGCGAACTGAAGCGTAAAAATATCATTAATTTTTTTAAAAATATATTGAGCATTGAAAACGAAAAAAACGCACTGATATAGTAGACGGTTTCTGTTAAAGAAAAAAATAAACTCATTTGTTAAATTTTTATCCTTGGCAGCTGGATTTTTAGTGTTTGTTACCAAAAAAAAAAAAAAAAAAATGAAAAAAAGAATAAATAAATAAAGCAATAATTGATTTTCTTTTTTTTATTATTATAGTTTACATTCAATAAATTGTTGAATTTATTAGAAAAAAAAAAAACAAGAAAATAAAAATTAAATAAATTCTATCTCGTGAGATGCTTATGAGAGCATATTAAGTAAATGTTTAATAAACATCATTAAATAAACATAAATTCTTGTTCATGACTATCGGTCTGTCCGCCTGTCTATCAATCTCTGTGCCTGTTGGAGGCGCTGTCAATGATTGTTTATAATGTCTTTTACGTCGAGATAGCCTTTTGATCTGACTTTGCCTTTAAAACAGCGCTTATGTAGTTACAATGTTCGTGATATATGAATGTACATACGCAAGACTTGCTTCACTTAGTGAATGTTGGCAAAACCATTGTTTTTCTGTTTTTTTTTATTTTTTTTTTTATTTTTTCTTTTTGTATTTTTAACTTTTATTCCTTCTTTTTGATATATAGCCAGTAGAAAGCAACCAAAAAAGAAAATGAAAAAGGAAAACTAAATTTCAAGTCAAAAGTCAAGCATTAAGATCTCATATAACTTGACTGACTATGTTAAAGGAAAATATTCGTTCGAATTTTGTTTCGATGAATACTATAAAAATTTTAAGTGTTATGACACTAATACTATTTAGAGATATGTTCATGTGATTAGTTCATCTGGAAAATACTTGTACACTTTCTTATAAAGCGAACATACGTATATATATATATATATATATATGTATATATATATATATATGTATATATATATACACATATATATATGTATATATATATACATTCATATGCATGCAAGTGTAAGTACATATGTACTTATGTGTTTCTTTATATGTGCTTGTATATGCATCTTCTCTCACCTTTGTGATGCCATATTTAGAAATTGCTTTTATGTACAACATTTTTGTACGAACAACCAGGTTAAGGAGTTATGTTCAATTTGTTATTCCTTTCGTAACACATAGTCTTCGTTCGTATATCATGTGTATGCATATAATTATACACAGTTTTACATAACTTTTCGTTTCGTTAATACTTTACACTTCACACTATATGTTTTGGGCGAATACGATCTACAAAAAGATATCTCCAGAGAATTAAAAAAAAAAAAAATTAAAAAAATAATTGAAAATTCTACTTTTTACAAAACAAATATTTTTATGCGATTCTTATGCTAGATGATAATAAAAAGTAGATTGGATTTTTATGTATTTTCCAAAAACAATATTCTTTCATTTAAGCATTCGCAATACTTTTTTTTACTCAACCATCGCTAAACTATCCATGCTGATGATGATGAAAACGTAAGCAAGAGTTTTCTTGTCGCTAGCGGAGCCACGTTATTTATCGACAAAGTCAACACTGATGATAATATCTGGGTATATCTATTTGATCAAAAACAACAAAAATTCTGTCTACATTTTTTGAAATAATATCCATTCATAATCAAATATGTGTATTAAAGCTAAATCCAAGTTTGATATATATTTGTAGAAATAGATTCAATCATACAAACAACAAGTTGGTTTTTTTTTGGGCTTTAAAACGCATTTGTCTAGGCTCTATGGTAACGAACAACGGTCGTTCGAACAAATTTTAATTCTTAAGCAAATGCTTGAAAACATTCGAGCAGCATTTGATTATTTACAAAATATTTTAAGTGAATCATTATCATTTTGTGAAATTTGTTTAATTTTTTCTTGATTATATTCATGATCATCATCATCATTATCATCGTTGTTGATTAGCTTAAATACCGCCATAATATTATTGAAGAAGAATTTCATACATTTGTAGAGTCATTAAATGCATATTAAAGGATATCTTTAACAAATTCTTTTTCAGTATAACATCAGTTCAAATTAAAAAGTAATCCTAAGATAGCTAACAATCTCTCTAATAATTTCCAATTAAAAAGTGGTGTTTTTTTTTTTTTTTGCATTGCTATTCAACGATATTTCTTATTACTTACTTACTTACTACTACTCTACTGAGGTTGACAAGCGTTTACAATACGACAAGTTTTCTACACAACAAGGCCCAAGTAATATAACCGCATCTCACAAAATTTTGGATTAATTTAAAAAAACTTTAAAAATCCGCTCGCTAAAGAATATAAAATTTTCTTACTTTATTTGTGATATCATCATTTAATACATCTGTTAGGTCTCCTCATATTCTACCAGTGAAGGGTATCGAAATGTATTTGTTTTAAAGTGAAACAATATAGCGAGCGGCACATGTTAAAATTTCCCCCAAAAAGATTTCAATTTAACCTATAAATCTATGTATAAAACCATATGCAAATACTTATAGAGCCTTTGCTATAAAAAGTTAAGATGTGTACATCGATGCATATACAGCTACATATAAATGTGTAAGTGTTTATGTTTATGTGTCCCAAATATAGCCCGGTCTCTGTGTTAAAATGTTTACTTTTTAATCTCGTTGAGAGTACATTTATGTAAAACGTCTAAAGACTAAATAAAGTTTTTGCCGAACATGTGTCCACAGGTAAAATTTATACAAATAAAATTTTAAGAAAATAAAAGCAAATAAATGTATATATATATATATATATATACGTATCTCTGTGTATAACTGTATATATATATAGCTATATGCATACATTCATTGCATATAAAAAATACAGTACAGAGCCCCAAAAATGATGATATTTATGTGCGTGCATACATACGTATATACACACACACATATGTGTATATATATATATATATATATATACATATATACATATACAGAGAAGATTACTTAATTTATCTTCTTAAACAAATACATATGTACGTATAAATATTTGTTTATATGGATGTATATATGTATGTCAGCCAGCAGATATAAACTTTGCGTGTATATAAAAAACAAAAACAAAAACAAAACAAAAATAAATGAAATTTTTCCCCCTCTCCAAAGGCATCACAGTGGACATTTATTCGCTATTTGATAAAATGCTTTTGATGCTTTTAATTTATTCATTAAATGCTGTTGACTTTGCGGAGACAAACATACATGCACGACATTACATATTAAGTATAAGTTTCTGGCTTGACAAGCGTATTATCAAATTGAGTTGCTTAAGTTTACATTTTACATTCATATGACACAAGAACAAAGATAAGCACTTTTCAACACTTAAGAGCAATAAGTAATTATGGAAAGTACTTTTTAAGAGTTTCTTCTCAAAACATCGTTTTTTTATTATTTGTATAACAAAAAAAAAAGTAAATAAATAAAATAAAAATTCTTTGTTATTGTATCTTTTGTATATAAGTGAGTTTTTCTCAAAAACTTCTTACAAAAATCTTATAAAAGGAAGTAGTTTACACTCGTTGTGATCAAAAGGTAGCAAGACCTTTCCATCACAAATTACACGGACTTATTCAAACTAAATTTTTTTTTTTCAAGTTGGCAACGAATAATAACAGTTTAGTTCGGATAAATAAATTTCTAATATTCTCTAAATTACCACAATCAAAGCAAAAACTTAATCTTACCACTTTTTAATTATGATAGTACTTCATACATAAAGTTATGGCAGATTTTCATAAATGTAATGCTTTCCAAAGTGAAAAGTTAATGTCTGCTCTGCACTTTAGACTCTTTACCGAAATATGGAAAAGATGTAATTTTTTCGTAACGCCTGCAGCACACAGAGATCTTGTTAAGTTATGCATGTTATTAGTCGGGATAAAATTCTAATATTTACTTACTTTACTTACAAAAGTAGAATTATATAAAAAAATTGCAAATTGGATCGATCCATCTTGAAATTTGGAAAATAAAAGGAATACATAAAATTTACAAGAAAAAATCAAAATCACGACGCGAGACAGAATATTTAACTGTATAAAGCATCAATAGCTTACAATCTAAGACAGATAGGAAGGAGCTTAAATTTAAGTAAAATTTTCATTAAACAAATGTAAAACAAAACACAACTGACAAAATGATTCTAATCGAATGAATGGACCTTAATTAACAATCAATTAATTTTGTAAGTTTTCAATATTTGATTGAAATGTTACATACTCAAGATTCGCGGTAAAGTGTAAATATTTCATTACTGTTTCAAACTTTCTTTCGCTGTAGAAACTTTTTTCAATTTCTTTCACATTCCTTGGCAACATCTGATAGATAATTGCAAATACTAAATAAAAGCTACTATATGGTTTTAGCATTTTAGAAATGAATAGATAGATAAGCGAACTTTACTTTATTAATATCAATTTCGAGCTTACCAAAGTGAAATCCAAGAGTATTCATTAAACGAGAAAACAAAGATCAATAAAATAAATTTTAATTCAACAAAAAATTGTGAGAGAGACTATTGACGCTTGTTTAGCATCAGAGATCATATTAATAGCATTACATTCCAACTTTTCATCCTTCTTACACTATTATAGATTTTGAAATAAAATGTAGAGAGTTTAACTAGTCCCCAAAATTGTGAGTTTTTTTTTCGTTTAATGTTCATTATTGTTGACAGAATCACCACCGCATCATTTTTTTTTTCACTTATTTACGAGAATGATTTCATTTCACTCCCTCTCACTCACCCTTATCTCACCGTGGTTCACGCTGATTTATTAATACCCAAAGCAGTTTTTTGATTATTTCAAATTATCGAAGTTTAGTTGTGATCACACACAAAAATATAACTTCCTCTCTTTTTAGGGGTATGATTTTAAAGTTTCCTGAAACTGGAATTTATAAAGATTCTTAGAAAAGTTAGACAACTTCGTTTCAAGACAGAATTTAAAATATTTTCAAGAACGCAAAAAAAAAGCATCACTAATACGAAGTTGCCTAAGAAAATTTAGCATATTCCCCGACTTTCTCTTTTCAGCTAGTTCTGCTTTCCTACTGTTCTCTGTGCTCTCTTTCATCTATTTCCCTCGCTCCATCTCTCTCCGATTTTCCGTTTATGTATATTTCTCTTTCTCTCTCTATTGCTCCCTTATATCTCTTTTTTTTCGATCTCTAACTTATGAAAATTTTTTTTTCTCACGCTCTACATCTTTCTCTTTCAGATCGATCTTTCTCTCTATTTCTCCCTCCCTCTCTCTCTCTCTCCTTCCCTCCCTCTTCCCGCTCTCACTCACCCACTCTCTCTCTCTCTCTCTCCATCTGCCCCTCGCCCTCTCTCTCCATCCGCCTCTCTCCCTCTCTTTCCACCTGCCTCTCTCTCTCTCTCCCCATCTCTCTCTTTCTTTCTCTCCCTCTCTGTTTCTCTCCCTCCCTCTCGTTTTCTCTCTATCCCTCTCTGTGTTTCGATTTCTTTCTCTCTCTCTGATTTTTCATTTTTCCAACTTGTGAAAACTTTTCTTGTGATTGCAAACAATTTAAATGAATATTAATAAATTTTTTTCTAGAAATCGCTAAGAGCAGTGTGAACATGTAACTTATAAAATATCACAATGCAAAAACAGCAACATCAAGAAAAACTACTTGTCTGATCACATAAATTGAGTTTGGCTACTTACGAATTTAATTCCGGATGACCATCGTGTCCTTTATGAAATGCTATACTAAAGCCGAACATCGTATTTGGTTCACGTTGATGCCGCACATAACTGGGTATATCAATATTGTATGCATAAGTGCCCAATGGGCATAGCAGTGTGGAACAGCAGATCAACAATAATGTCAACATCCAACCGGCAGCAGTTTTTGTGATATAATAATGCTGACGACTCCCCACCGATACGAAATGCTGAGGCGGCGTGAATGTTCTCTTCTCTTTCGATTTCATATTTATTATATATATGTATATCTACATATATATAAGCGTGTATGTCGGTATTTTTTTAACCTAATATTTTAATTTATGAAGATTTTCAGTTTTATTTTTAATTTTTCAATTTAAAAAAGTTCGTCATTTTTATGTTCTACTTGTAACATATATTTCGTTACTGGTTTAAAAAAATTATATGAAGAAAATTTATTAATTATTTCATATTACATGATTTTTGTGCAAATTAAATTTTCATTTATTTTTACCGTTACTTTTGAGTACAAGCAAAATCGCATTTTTCTTTTTTTTTTGGAATTTTTTTTTTTAAATCTTACTTATATGTAATGATATCTCTATTTATTTTTTACTTCAGCTTTTTTTCAAGGCCTTTAATAATTGAATTAACAGGTGCATATATATATGATAAAATTTTGTATGTTTTGTTATTTGTTGTCGCTTTGGTTGTTCTCTTGTTATTGAACAATAAAATACAAAAACCATTAGAAGACCTTCCAAGCAATTAAAAAATGATCATATTACATAATGATCGAAAATTTTTAACAACAACTAGAAATTCTCGATATGTTCCGATCATTTAACATCCTACATCATTTTAAAACAGTTCAGTTATCCATTATCCATTATCAAGGTTGTTTTCACTGTCAGATATAACAGCAGGTCAACTTTTACAACCAACATGTATCGTGTATTTATCAAACAAGTAAAAATTTGCTTCAAAGGTCTCTATTGAACGTCAGTTGATCTGAACGCTAGTTAATCTCAAATTTTGATATCGATTTAGAAACGATTGCAAATTGAATCTATAGCTGAGAATATCGAGTAAAGATGAAACCCTTCTCTACCAAGGTCACTACTAATAATGACATAATTAGCAAAACAAGTTTTAAAAAAAATTTTGAAAAGAAAATTTTATGTCTGATGTCATGTTCAAAAAGAAATCTGAAATCACAAAATCTTCAACTTCTGCTTGGCCAATCAGTAACCTCGTAAGTTTCAGATCACAATTTAAAAACTAAGCTAAGCTAAGTTAAACTAAAATGAAAATTAAGTCTATTTCAACTTACAGATATCTCTAGAAATGTAACGTCGTTTTTGACATAAACCCTTAACCCCAAGGTCCTCAATCATACACGAAGCGGGAAAATGCCATTCCTCGTCCCGTTCCTCTTCATTCTTCATTATTTCATTATTACTTCATTCAATTTAAACTAATTCGTGTCAAACTAATATCGCCTTAAGCTATTGCCAGCATGTTATAAGTTCGCCTTGGTCGACATTAATGTCGATACCAAATAAAAAAATAGTTTAAACTTTTTCACAGAAAAAGGTCGATGATATGATCTCAAAAATCTTGAGCCGACCGAGAATCAATCAATCGCTTGCATTTAAATTGATTTCTAATTTGCGTATATTTCCACGTGCGCTTAACGGTATTGTACCCAGCATTTTAACTGATAATGTAAAATAACGGAAGATAACAAACAATTTTATTAATAATGATAAAAAAAGATCGATAAGAAAAGCAAGAAAAAATGATCATCTTTGTATCTTAAATTATCTCAAAGCATCTTATATTATAATGCTCATAAAACCAATACATGTTTAAATTGATTGAATGAACTGACCATTACGTTAGGACTAAATTCTATCCTATCCTAGCTTGCTTTGGTAGCTATAACGATTTGCATAAAATCAACACAACTAATACTTAAGAGGATAGTGGCCATAAAAAAGAAATAACTGAGCCCTGTTTCAAAATTGTTGCCAACAATTATTACATTTGTAATAAAAGCGACGATTTAAAATTGTCGAAATCGAACGGTCTAAACGTTTAATTAAAAATATAGCAGAAAATCGAACATCTCATCGAACATTTCAGGGACATCGATGAATACTCTTTACAGATCGATCGATATTTTTCACATAAATTAAAAGCTATTATTATGACGAAAAACTTCTTTTTACTTCGCAAGTTTTTTTATTATAATAATATCATTTATTGCTGGCAGATTAAAATTATTAAATCTATAGATATTGGTACATATCTATCAAATTTCAACTACTTATCCAAACAAGAGAATTCGAGCAATAGCCGGTAAATAGATGGACGAATGGAGGAATATACAGCTGAACCAATAGCCACATATTTCTATGTACGTATGTATACTTATGAGAACTCTAGGATCGTACTTTGATGTATAACAAATCATGTGAAAAAGGTAGCACTCCCGCATTCTTTGGCGGCGGTTAGTATAAGTCTTTTTGTTAGTGTTCGTATACCATGTTTATCTTAAAAATTATGAGAAACGTGGAAAATTAAAAAAAAATATATATATTTAAGATCTAAATTAAATTCAACGCTAGTAAGATATTTGTTGACTGCAAACTTAATATATATATATGTGTATATATATATACACTTCTAATGACGTAATTTTGCAATACCTAAATCGAAACGATAAAATATCTATAAATGAATACTATACGTATATATTGAATAAATAGAGAGAGACTGGAAAAAATGTTCATATTCAGGTTCTAAACGTATGATCAATTTTTGTTGCTGAGTGTTGGTGGGATATGCATAGAGGTTAAATGTCTGTCTATTTTATTGGAGCATAAAAAAGAAGAAAAAAAAATTCACAAAATAAAACACAAAAATTTAAGACATGCATGGCATACACATATGTAAGCTTTAAGCTGCTTGCAAATACACAGACACTATGCTGTCTATATGTTTGCGTGGTTTCCGACAGCAGCAATAGATAGATATTTGTACAAAGATTTTTACCGCCACAGCTTAAAAGATAGTTTAGTTTTATGTCTTTAAAATGAGCATGAATGCGTCAAAAGTTCAATATTATTATTGTTACTCTGTTGTATATTATATATATATATATATATATATATATATACGGTTTTCTATAGCTTGAGATCATTTCAAGTTAATTTGTGTGGTTTTGCTTTTTATTTTTTTTATTATTATTATTATTATTATTTTTATTATTATTATGTTTTTATTTTTCTTTGCAAGTACATGTCCTCAACGATACCACAGCTATCTGCGAAGAATCTAAACTTAGCTTAAAGTCTACTTTATAAAATAACAAGCAAAAAAAAAAAAAAAAAAGTAAAGAAAAGTGACAATTGCCTTAAGGCGAATCTCAGGCACTCATCATTTATACATAACGTTTATATGATTTTAATTGAAAAATGAAATTTTGAACCAATATCTAAATCGTAGGACTTTTATTTTCTCAAGTTTAGTTTAGCTGTTTAAAGCGTGTTTGTAAAATCAGTTCATAACTATTTCTAGTCTTAATGGATGATGTACTCCAATCAAAAATATATGAATTGAAGTTTATGTTTCTTTTTTTAAATTTTCTAAATTATGGAATCTCTAATTACAAGTATTATCAGCAATAGATATAACCAAAACAGTAAAATGAGTTTTAGTTTCAATCACCCTCTCTGTCTATATTGTTATTTGTACATCCACAAATGATTTGCGATATCGAAATATTTAAACTAGATTTTATAATTCACATTTCCCTAATTCACTTTATCAGTATGCGTTCACGAAATTGTGTGCGTATACTTAATCAAAGAGAGATTCTATTATAAATCGATTTTCACACTCTTGTCCCTTCTTGTAACTGTTTATATTTCGAATATTAACGAAAAAATCTGGAACTAGATCGATAGCCAAAGATCAAGTAGAAAAAATAATATGGACTTACAATGACGATCATAAAACCCTCAGACAATTTCGAAAAAAGAATTTCAATATATTACACTCAATAGAAGAAGACGAGTAACAAGTACGGATACTGTATTTTAGTCGTATCCAGGTTAAAGCGTGAACTGGAGTTCAAGCTGACCAGACCATTATCACATTCGCGGTTAACAAGCAGCAACTGTATGAAAAATAGATTCTGAAGCGAATACAATTTGGTAGATAGAATTGCCATATATATATATATATATATATATATATATATATATATATAGTAAGCATATGATTATCTGAATGATTTTATATATAGGTTAAAGAAATAAGCTTGGAAAATCCTGACCATGAAATGAATAATCCTATGTGTACATAAGGTTATTCATATATATATGTATGTATATATATATATGTATATATACATAACAATGGAAAGATATAAGGAATGCACTGAAAGCAAAATTTAAACCAAATCTTAGTCGAAAGTATATTTATTTACGTTTATTTTCGGAACCAAAAAAATGGATAATGTATGATTTCGATCTGAGAAGTTACTCGCACATATAATTAGATTCTTGAATCATTTCGGTGTTTAAGATGAACAGTGCAAATAGAGAGATAAATGTCAAATGAGATAAGAGAAGTTGTGTGATTAAATACCGATTCAAAACGCTGATTAATATAACATAGACGCACACTATAACGACACTTGCATTTATTGACAAACCTAATATTTAACTAAATTAATATTTCTTCTAAAGGCGATACAACATTAGAGACAAACATAGTAGCAGTTGCAGTAAATTGTCAAAAACTATGAGTAGAAAAAGTGCATTAATGAAAATAAACTTGAAAAAGAAAATTTCGAGGAAAAAAAACGTGACATCATTGTTTTGTTTTAAGATTTTATTTATTTAGTCTTTTTTTTTTTCTTCACACAATATTTCGCATAAATTATTTGCGGACTTACACATACAAATATGCTAAAATACATATTAATTTAATATTTAATAACCACGTTTAACATATTCACGTTGCACTTGTTGTATATATTTATTTCTTTACTTTAAAGTTTTTATGTAGTTTTTATTTAATTATCTGTTTACATGGTCACTGGTAGACGACAAAAACAATTTGCATTAATCTTTGTTTTTGTATTTCATTTGTAACTCATGCTCTCAATTTCTTAAATGTTTATTCTCCATGTTTGTGTTTTTCTGCCGTTTTTTTTTATTATTTATTTGCTGTTTTTTTTTTTTTGCTTTCTTTCACGACCATGTACTGTGTTTGTTATTATTAGTTATTAGATAGAGTCATTTGCTCTCTTCTAGTTGTTGATATTGAAGTAAAGTGTAAGGTTAATTAGTGTGAGTAACAGAGTAAGTAGGTGATATTCTTAATCATTTTAGATCTCACTCAATGTTGTTCTATTTGTTGCTACTGCTGCTGGCTTGTTTCATACTAATATTTTATTCACAAAGTAAAGAAAGCGTAGGAGTAGTCGTTTATGATGTGTGTATGTATTTGTATATATAATAAAAATCTCTTTTAGCCGCTGCCGTACGTACGACCTCAGTATTTCATGTGCATAAACATGTTTATGCACATATGCTTATATATGATCGATATCTATTATTGTCATTTATATCAATTACTATCGAAAGAAACAGGTATACTAGTAATTCATCGCGTTTGTAACACAAGAAAATATTAAATTTTCGAATGCCGCAAATGTCTGATTAAATCTACGTAGATATATATACCCATATGTTGGTATGTCGTTCGCTTTCGGAACTTAAAAGTTCGACAAAGTTAAAAAAATACTTTAACTTTTGCTCATACATTCTTAGTTCGATATCAAAGATCAAATGTAAAAAAAGGTTTAATTTCTTTATAAAGACAAAGATTTAAAAAAAACGATTCCAAAATTTTAAAACATTTCCATTTGAAATTTTCTGCTTTAAATGCTCATTAAACCGAAAATTGATTACAGTGTTCGCTAAAGTAGTTCAGAGTGAAAATAGAGGCAATCATTGGCGTGCCTACAACTAAAAAAGGAATAATTTTTATAAAATTTACAGAATTGAAAATTTAATTTTCCTTTATTAAATCTGATTACTGCTACTATTAAGTGCTAAAAAGTTTAGAGTCATTAACGAATACGTTATTCACAATTAAGGCAACAGGTACTTTTCATTTTTTATTTTTTGTATTTTTTTTTTTTTTCATTTACTTAAACCTTTTAGTGTTCAAAATTCGTTCCAAACTAGTACTTCTTTTTTTTTTTTAATATTAATTCCAATTTCTTTAAGGGAAATCATAAAATTTTATGTGTGTCTTTTCCTATACCTGATGTAATTTAATGTGGGTTAATTTTATTAAATATATTTGTATACTTAACCATATTTGAATTGTAAATTTAGTATGGAGGTCGATATCTATTTATCTGTTTTATAAATAATTGTTGTTAACGGAAGTGCCATTCATATGCAATATTTTTATTTTGTTATTTAAAAAAAAAAAAAGAAAAAAAAAGAAAACAAAGCATTACGTGTAAATATTAATTAAAAGATTTTTCAAATGAAATTTATTTATAACGATTTACAGGTGATTATAGAAATGTTTAAATTAGTACAGTATATAATGTATTGTTGAGAAGGTATTAGAAAAAAAAAATTTATTTCTAGATTCTAAAAATTTAAGAGCATTTTGTAGAAAAACTATTCTAGACTTCTACTTCAGTGTGCACGTACACTGAAGCTAAATATGATGATAATGACGATGATGATATGATATGTTTTTGGATGAAAAAGAACTGCAAATAGCAGTGGACTTTGACTTACTTAGATCAACTTTTAAAATCTGGGCTTTTTACATCTAGTTCATTTTGTAAAGCGTTCCTTATTTGATGTATCTTCCCCTCTTCTCTATTCCCGTTCCTAGTACTTATTTTAACTATAGAATCGTTTAAAACAAGATACAGGCCTTAAAAAAAAGTATAATATTTTCTAAAGTTGTACATGTATTCTGTTTACGTAAAAGGTTAAGAACCGTGACAAATTAAGTATGCGAAAGCGTACAAAGCTCCATTAAAATTGTGATATTATTAATTATATATTATAAATTTTTAAAAAAATCTTGTAGAAGTACAGCAAATACTGCTAAGTCGAAAATATTAAAAAAACAGTGTTGAAAATAAAGATTGATCCCAATCGCAATAAAAACTATGATTAGAACAAAATCAAGTTGAAGTGTCACGCGCAGATGTGAAGTTGTTAGTAAAAGTATTTAATTAATTAATTTAATTTAAATTATTCATTTAAATTTTAAATTAATCGAATAAACTAAATGAATAAGTTAAAGTAATTAAGTAAATTATTTTCATTATTCGATTGACTTATTTAATTTATTTAATATATTTATTTTTTTACTTTACTTAATTTGATTGTTTTAATTAATTATATAACATTAGTTTAATAATAGTTTTAATTGCTAATACTCAACATACTTTTCTGGCCCATCAATTTATTTCGTTAATCTAAATAAATTGTATTAATAAAAAAAATTTTAATTAATCAATTAATTTTAGAAAAATATTTTAAATTAAGTTTTTTAAACAATCACAGCTTAAAGCAAATTGCCAATTTGAAATGTAGGCGTAATATATGAAAAATTCATAGAAATATTTAAGATTTAGAAACATGTTTAAAAAAATCTTCTTAATCGGAGCAGTAGCCTAACCCTATAAGAAAATATTTTATTTAAATATTTCAGCATTTCTTTTGCTTTTAATATAATCCATGAAGTAGAGTTAGAGGAATAGAGTGTGGCCGATCGCTAAAAGTTGTATTTTCACCGATCGAACTTAAAAAGTTCAAATCAAAAGTTAAGTCAATCGGAGACGCCTACAAGCTTAATATTTCTTATAGGCACTTAAAGTAAAATTATATAAAATAAAAAGAAGTTCCTTCGGAGTGTCGATCATTAGTGTGAATATTCACAACTTAACATAGGATTGTGTAGGTTTCTCTGTCCTTCGTTCGATTACCGTTTGTTTGCCTTCTTTAAATAATGAAAATTCAGATAGAAAACTAAAACTTCTAGCATATAACTATGATTGGTTTATGTCTGCTGATTACATTTAAAAAAAAAAGCGGAAAAAACACATAAAATAATTTAATATGAAAGTTTGAAACAGACTTGTGAAAATTTGAAAAATTAATTGTAGATTTGAGCAAAAAAATTATTAATAATAATTTGCGCTTCGTAGTAGATTTGGAAGAAAACTTTTTTTATTTATTAAAGCTGCCCAATTATACAGAAACGAATTGGTCCGAGATAGATTTATTAATGCGTTAGTGGATAACAAGAAATTTAAGGTTCATATCAAAAAGTTACTCTAAACCGTAAACGATTCTTTTACTTGTTATAAGTAGCCAGAAAAAATTCTTATTTTCTTCATATAATATGAATAATAAATGAAGATTTTTCCTTTTTTTTTTTTTTTTTTTTTTTTTTTTTTTTGTTGATATAAAAAACTCTAACTTTCTTGTAAGCATAATATACAATGAGGCCTTTTTTTAGAATATTCGTAATGAATGCTTTGTATAATTAATGCTTTTTTGTTTAATGGTTTCTTTATGCAAACCAAGCAATTAATGGGTTAATATAAATATTTACTTCTATTATTATTTCACCATATAACCGCGACAATTTCCTTTAAGACGTGGGCGCCAATGTCTTTTTTTATGCATTCTTTTCATTTTAAAGTTACTACGTGAAATATGTATACAAATAATTATCTATCCAAGTACTAACCAAGTACTCTATACATAGATATTTTATATTGAAGTTTCATGTAAAATAAATAAAACGATTTCATAAAGAAATCGAAAGAGGGTCTTTTTGAAAATCTTAAGAACTACAAGTTCTACTCGATATATTACCATATAAAAGTGTGTTTGCGTGCATATAAGCTTATGTATAATGAAATAAGATATAATTAGTAAACCTTGTTTTGATTTAAAATGTTAACAAATCACATACAAATAAGAAAAAATTAAATAAAACTAAAGAAATGCGATTTTTCATTTCATTAAAATGCCAATCATGCGCAGTCATGTATTGGATGTGAAATAAAAAATAAATAAATAAATAAAAAATTGAAAGAAAACTTATGGCTCAAACATTTGACGTTTGTCAACTTATCAAGTTCTTTTTTTTTTTTTGTTTTTTTGTCTTTATAACGAATTTGGTAAAAAACACCATAATTTTATGGTATTGTGGTATACATTGGGTGGGTGATATTTATTTATATACTTATCGTCGAAAGGTCTATTAAACTTATCATTTTATTTGTAATACCGAAGAGACCATAAAAATAACGGAGAACCTAACAAGCAAGAGTTTATAAAACTATCGCTTCATCTATTGGTAGCTTTCATATATCTATAGCTTTACTATACAAATAGAGATTTTATTTTATACCTTAACTTATATAAAAGGATCATTCAATAAATCCAGACATTAGATGTACACAAAGTTTTTGCTGCGATTTATAGAACCTAAATAAATAAATATATATATATATATATATATATATATTCCAGATGTAACGCGGTCTACCATTAATATTATTAACAAAGATCATTTGATCTTATCTACCTTTTTGCTTACTACAATTTTCAAAAGCAAAAAAAAAATCTAACACACATTTTTGAGTAGAACTTTACAAGTCAAATTTTACAAAATTAAGCAATCTTATCTGTCTCTTACATCATCAATCTCTTACTTCAATAAGGGAATCGCTTCACCTACGTGTACTTGCTTACGAGATTCAAGTCATTCGATATTCAAACATTTCATTTAACTTTTTTATCTATTTATTTAAAAGCGAAGATCGACAAAATAGCTCTATATTTTTTATTTATTCTATTTTCTTATTATTATTATTATATATAAGTATGTATATAAATATTATATATATATATATATATATTACAGATATATACCACACACATTTTGTTTAAGGATTAATCGCTTAATAGGGATGCCATCTATACATAAATCTGGTAATTGTCATAGTTAAAGAAGTGTAAAAAGAAAGTTGGATGTAAAGGTGGAAGTTGTTTGCCCGATCGGTAAGTGTTATGGCTTCACCGGTCGAGAGTTCTCACTAGCTGCGGCTACACACCAACCTTATCTAAAATATCATCTAAAACACTGAAAAATATGGTCGGTTGGTTCGACTTTATATTCGTGTCATATATATGCATTTCTTTTTTATACACAGGAGTTCAGATTCAAACCAAATCCATATTTAAAGCATTGTTTTACATTCGTAAATTTTAGAAGAAAAGAAATCACAAAAGCAGTAATAGGTATGAGAAGATCTCGACACAAAGCTAATGCTAGGCTCTCTTTTCCTATTACCCAGGCTGCGGACTTACGAAATTTGTTGTCTTGTACTTATAAAATGCAGAAATACATTCGAAAATCCTCAAATTATAGATACGTTATGTCGACTAACATATCATAGTTAAAGACGAAATTCGAAAAAAAAATTACAATTCGTTTACGAAACCACGAGCAAAGACATCAAACTACAATTACGTCATATGTCAGATATAATAAGCTCTTAGCTCTTGAAGCAGAAATAGCAAAAAATTCAAGTTAAACCGAAATTGTCTTTTTTTTTATTTTTATTTTATTATAGCAACTAAAAGTCCTCATAACAATTAATCTATATGTGTTCTTGACCAAATTTTGATCCCATTTATCCAATTCTCTGATCGTCTTCTTATTGTTGAAAAGCTAAACAAACAGCAACAGACACTGAGAAAATGATAGCCAGGTACGCATAATCTGTCTGCAAGCACGCGCACAGCAACAGGCTTAGCAGTTAAACTTACTGACTACTGATAGAGATTATATTGAAGCAACGTACATAATACTGTCTAATGTGGCTCTTAGTAGGCCACCTGCGTACACCCATATTTAACAGAATTACTTTATAGTTTTTAAACATTAATTTATTATTATATATATATATATATATATACATAAAGCCTTAGCTATTAGAGATTCGTCCCAAGATGAATAAAATTGTGTTACTTTTTTTTTATTGCCTATGACTGAAAATGACGATGAAATGATGTCAACGATTAACAATTAAAATTATGTCAATTGATTGAATACATGTGTATGGAAACATATAAACGTTTCTATAAATGTACAAATGCCTTAAATAGTAGTTTTCTACAGACGAATACCCCAAATTCATTAGACTTTCTTAGTTGGGTTTCTGTATAGGTTTCATTTTTTGCAATATTCATTAATTTCTTTCTTTTTTTTTTGCTGTTTTAAAAAAACAGTTGTCATTTTTAAGTTATTACAACAAAAAAAAAAGAAAACAAAAAAAATTTAGCAAAAAAAATAAATTTTTTTTTTTTTTTTAGTCAGCATCTGCCGCAATAATTAGATTTTCTTATGCTCACTACCAAAGCATAAAACTTAAATTTATGTCAATAATTCAGATCGGGTTTTAAAATGATCTTGCTTGCAATCGAAAAATAAACGGAATAAAACGAAATTTTCATGAAAAAAAAATTCAGTTTGTATAGTTAAATATACACAATAAAATAATAAATGCGTAAAAGCACTCACTCCACGTTTAAAGTAAAAAATTTTTAATTTACTCAGAAATCTACTACGGCAATAAATAAATTTGACGCTCATAAATGAAATCGGTTTTCATAGATTTTAGTTTTATTCATATATTATTCAAAAACCCGTAGTCTTACTACATACATTTGTTGAAAATATGTAATAATTAAAAGACAAATTTTGAAAACCCACCCACGTGTTAAGCACAACTTTTTTTTAAATTATGGAGATCAATAAATCGATCGATATTGTGTTTTTTGTTATAAAAATTATTCTTTTTTAATTTTTATTTCACCAGCCACTCAATGGATGTCCAATCCGCGCGTAGGCACGCCGCTGATCAGAAGGGGATTATAAGTAAGGAAGGAAAAATTCATCATAAATTCTTTTAGATGATCTTTATAAAATTCGTATTCTTTTTAAACCTACTTTCGTGAGCCTTTAGTTTCCTTGTCTAATGCTCCCGACATGAGATATTCAATAACAAACAGCGAAAACTTTGAGAATTAGTTCGACCGATTACACTCATATTACCAAACTCTGAAATTAATTCTATGCCTACCTAGTAACTAATTTATCAACCCTTACGTCTTTACGATATGAAAAGACGGATCAGACAAGAACTTAACAAAATTTAAATTTTTTTAAAAATATTATGACTCTTTTGATAAATTATAATTATGAGTAGCAAACGGAATATAATGAAACTATTAAGCATATATCCTTCTATAATGTATACAACAAAAAGCATCAAAGTGAATTTTGTTAAAATAAATAAGTCATAGATGTTGAGGTATTACTCAATATTCTATATAAATGTGTTTGAATTTTCTCTTTTATTAGTTCAAATTTTATTATCTCATCTTTATTTGCACTTGAAAATATTTTAAAAATAAATTTTTTAAATTAAATTTTCATTTATTTATATTTCTTATTTCTTTCATTTCTTATATTGATTAAAACTGACTCTATTAGTTACTTTTAAATTATTAACGTCGTTTTTATTCTTCTTCGCTTGAAGGTTAATTATAACGTATCTTTAAAATCACGTCAGACACTCACTAAATATGTACATGAATGCATATATACATACATACATACATTCATACATATATATACATAGATATATATATATATATAAATATATAGATATATTTATATTTGTTGTATATATATATTTTGTATATATATATATAGGTATACATATACATATATATATATATATATATATATATTTATTATGTATCTAGAACTATGTGATACATGTACGTATGCATTCATCTAAATTTAGATATATATGCTCACATATATTTTTTTTTAACAGAAGAAAAAATTTTTATTTTTTTTCACTTTTTTTTTTTTTATTTATTTTTGAACACTTTTCGAAGACGTTCGTTCTAAAACTGGCGAATGTGTTAATATATCTCTAAGAATTTTAAACTAACCGTCGCGAGATTTCAACACCAACTGAATTGACTAAGCGATTTTGAAAAACTTGGAACTCTTTTTTGTTGTTGTTGTTGTTGTTGTTGTTTTTCTTCTTCTTCTTCTTCTTCTTTCTATATAAACTAACTATAAAATAATATCTAGCGGCAGCTTTAGCTGTAGGAGAATATTAAAACATTTATCTCTAGAAGAACATACACTCACCGACCGAATGAAGACTAAATGAATGAATACAACAAAGCAATCAAACTTTGCTGTTGTTTTTGTTATTCTCTGCTAATCGGCATACCGTGGCAGCGCCATTTACTTAGACTGCAACAAAAACTTTGAAAGCATTAACCGATCTTTGAAAAATAATACATGAAAAAAAAAAACAAGAAAAAAATTAACAAAATTATAAACACAGCAAATAAGAGAATTATAAATTGTTTACTTTAGCTCGAATTTTGTACACCCTGCACCATCTTAAACAGTTTCGTAGCAAAATATAAATTTTTATTAACTATGAGCGACATCATCTAGAACAACGTGTTTATAAGTAGATGGCTAATTCCTTTTTGAAAAAGGCATCTATGTCAAATACCAGATTTCAGAACTATAAGATTTTAATAATAATATAAACGGTTAAAGAGATCAGCGGACTGATATTAGCAAAATTAAGTTAGTATGAATGGACTTCGAAGAAAAACAAGGTACAAACTCTAAAGAATATGTGAAATTTAGTTCTAAGCGTTACAAACGGTATGGTAAATCTAGCATAACCCCTTTCCATTGGTGGTAGGTAATTTAACAATAAAAATAAAAAAAAAATAAAAACTTATTCTCAGATTCTCATTTGCCAAAACTCGCTCATATGTGTATATGAAAAGTGAGAGGAGGGTTCAATAAGCATATGCAGTTAAGAATAATTGAATTGATCTTCAAAATTTGTGAATTTTAATTACTTTTATATTTTTATATTTTATTTTACTTTTAATATTTTTAAATTCAGTTTCTTTTCCTATATATTTTAAATTGCTCTTGATCGCACCTTTACTAACGTTACATAAATAAATAATGATTTATTTTAATTTTTTCTATTAATTCTTTTTATTTATTTTTTTATTTTTTTATTTTAGTTAAACGACGTTTATAATGTAAAAATATTTTTTTTTAATTTTTTCACATTTTCATTTAACGAAAATTATTTTTGAATTTTTTTGTTTTTTCTTTTTTACTAATGTTTTCAATAATTTTTATTTTCTTCAAATTATTACGAATTTTTGTGATAACGTTTTAAAAGAATGTTTAGTCATGACCGTTAAACTTCTACCGCTCGCTATACTTGTGGCGGTTCATAAGCGAATGAATAAATGAATGAAAAACTATTGTTACACACTTACTTAGCCAGCAACGACTTAGCCGGTAGTAGTGTGGCCACGGACTTTAATTTAAAAGCAGTGCATGAATAAAATTCATTGTTTATTGTATTGTAGTGTTGCAGTAAAAGATAATCATTGATTGCATTAGAGTACAGAGTACATATTGAACTTTAATAATTTCGATTAGAATAAATGTTATATATAAGGTTTTGTTATAAAAAGCTTCGCTATTCCAAATCGTTAACTGTAATTAATTATTCTATTATATTTTTTTTTTATTCTATTTTTATAAGATTTTGATGATAGCATTCTTATATTGGAAAAGCGTTACTCCCTCAATTCAGGCGAAGATCATAGGGATCAAACTTGCTTTTAGAAATCTGAGAATATGACACTACAAAATATTTAATCATTTTAGAAGTAAAACGAGCTATCCGAAAGATAAAAAATTTGAAATCTTTCATAAGACTTCCATTGAGACATACCAACCTTACCCACAGCTACCTATTAACTAAACGACGCCAATGTCGCAAAGAAGCAATTCTCAACCTCAACTATTAACCATCTACTAGATGATGATTGATTGATCTACTAGATGATTGTAATGTACTACTGGAAATTTCCGGTCAAAAATAATATACTTAAATTATATAATTTTTTATGCGACTACAAAATGTTAAATCTCATTTGATTCTATCTCGTTTGTGTTCCCACATAAATAATACACAATAATGCACGCAAACATACATATTTCACTAAAATATATTTATATTTATATTATATACACTACATAACATAAATATTACCTTGAGCAAGCCAATAGCCATCGTTGCTAGTGTCACTCTTCTTTAATTGTATAAAAATTAATCTTTGTGCAATTTTATGATATAAATAAATTTAAGAATCCAAGAGCAAATTAATAACTTTGTAATTAATTAAAATTTCAACAATTAATTGAAGTCAATAAATAAATACAAATTTCAGAAAATATAAAAAAATATAAAATTTAACCTATAATTAAGTCATTTTTTCCTTTCTTACTTTAAGAAAGATATGGTCAATGTTTATGCTAAAGTATAAATATACAACTGCTCTATTCTATATATTAATTTATATAAATTTATATAAAAAAATATAATAATAATAATAATAATATATTTATATTTCATTTCATTTTTAATATCAATGTTTTAATGTTCAAGTTTTGCATTTAGACGTGTGACCCGAATCAGCCTTAGATCGTATACAACCCTGCTTCTTTTCTAATTGGAATTTTCAGACTTGCAAAAAAACATTGCGCAATTCGTTAGCGCATTGCATTTACGGCTTGTTGATACGATTTATGGCCCCTTCCTTGGATTTATAAGATTTCCAGACTTATTCAAAGATGTAAGATCTCTCTTAAGATTTTGCAATAAAATTTGTTCAATCCTAAGTCAACTAGTTAAGAAAAAGAACAATATTGCTAATTTTGGGCAATTATTGCCGAACACGTCAACCCCTTTAGTGACCTTTCGAAGTTGACAAAAAGATTTTGAAAAAGAATTTAAAATCAAATTTAAAGTTGTAAATCAAAAGCTCAAAAATTGCAAAGCAATAAACTAAAATTAAGAAAATTAACAAAATTGCATGCATAAAATAAGAAATTTAATCGTTTTTTTTTTTTTTTTATAATAAATCAATCATACCGATGCTTTTAGCTTAGTCTGGCAAGAGTGATAAGAAAAAATTTCATATCTTGTCTGCGCTTTTAGGCAAAATTCAACACATGGATTAAAATGTTTAAATCACTACATTCGCATACAATTATTCGCGACATTTATTTCTAATTATAACAAACGTTTGATAAACTCCACTGTAGGGTGAATCACGCAATGTAACTAAAAACCTTCATCTTCAATAGCTTCACCATCGTTTGCTTACGAGGACATTTCTTCATTCGCAAAAAACTGGTTTCTGCCTATAAAATACCCTATAGAAAGGTATAAAATCTCAAGATTTTGCTTATATTACGCGAAATGTTTAAGGAAACTGTCACTTACCATGAAGTGATGGTTCTTAATTAGGAAATCGAGCAGGATAGGTAATGCTATAAATAGTATTCAATTCAATTCATCAGCAACACTACAACATAGTTGGCACAATACATCTAAATACCGTTTTACTAAAATATACCAGATATCAAAGGATGGTAAGTTTTATTCATTCGCCTTAGATTAGGCAAAGGTTTATTTATTTTTCAACGCTAATGCCATCGTTTTAATTTAAACATCTTTATACGTTTCGTTTTTCATGAAAACAAGCAAAATGCGCGGCTGTGTGTTTGTTTACGTTGCTTTACATATGTTTGAATATATGGGAATATTTGTGTTTACAGCCGTACAGTTTCATCAGGCATTGGCTTACGATTGTTTGGCAATGTTTGGGAATCATTAAAAGAGTTTGTCAAAATGACAACTGAGTGGTGGGTGTTCATCATCGGAGAATTGTGTCGCTATCGCCATTTCTCTATTCAGACAGGTTTGATCTGAATTTCACGCTACACGACCAGAAGCAACCAAGAGGACAACGTAAGGCGCTAAGTGAGGAAAATATCACAGCTGTAACAGTAGCGGCCAGTATTGAGGGAGAGCCCATGGATCATTTTTAAGATATCAACGGTTGCGACTGAGACATCGAATGCGTCAGGGTGTTCAAAATTGTGCTGGATGTTAGAATGACGCTTTATTCAGAATATAATTGCAATATCTAAGCCTTTTCGAAATTATATTATCGCTAAGCCAATTCTTTTTATCAACTACCGTTTGTACAGAACTGCAATTGGACTTACTACAACAACAACTGGTTTTCTTTCTCTCTGCTAAATTATGTTTGGTGGACTATGGCTATTCGTTTCACACCGACGTAGAAACGCATCTGTGTATCTAACTTGTAAACCAGGCAAGGACGTGAGAAACGTGAGAACTCGCGCTTTCACCTAAAAAGTTTTTATCTAACAAGAGGAAAAACATTTAAACTTCACTATTTTAAAGCGATAGAAGTATGTAGTTTCCAACCACTTTCCTTTTATCTAATACAAAAGTCTTTACAACACTTGTCGTAACCGTACGATACCGATATCCCCTTAAGCAAATACATCAGAATTTTTGAACTATCTATCGTGTTTAGCAAAAGATGACAAAAAAGTGAAAGTCTTAAAAGAAAACCTGAATAAAACGTACTTAGTTTTCTAGCTATACATTTATTCATATGAATTTGATCCGATTTCGCATAGCATATTCAATATTTTCGAAAATTATATTTATTTTCTTAACGACGAAATTTAACAGTCCATCTTTTCACTCTACAACGACAACAAAACTTCACTTACCACTTCATAAAACATTTAAATATATTATTACTATATTTCAACTTACATTGTGTTGACATGCCAAACTTCACAGACTTGCGTCTTCCGCCGCATGCATTAGTTCGGTATAAAGCCAATTATTCTCAATTAATTTAAAGTTCTCGCAAAAGCCTAACAATGTAAGCAATAAATTTTTGGTACAATTGTCATAACATAAATTTGAAAAAGTAACTAACCTCTATTTTTCAGTTTGTCTTTGCTTCTCATGCAAAGACCCCGGTAAATCGGTTCTCGTCGATCAATTTTTACATAAGTTCTTTAACAGACCGTGGTAAAAAGAAAAAAATAAATGGCTTACTTACTGCATGTCTTCACACCACGTCTAAATCATGCTTACCACTATTGCGTTAGTCACTAGTCATTTCAAAAATTGCACCTTCAAATATTACGACTTTATGCTGACCTAATTTGTACGCTGGACACGTACAGAATGCATCTTTATCAAAAATGTTTAATTGTAATTCAGATTTACAAACTTCTTTTATTTGACACTCCAGTAAAAACGACTCCGTTGTCGTGAATTACAAAACGTTGCCTTCAGTATCTCGTCAACCCATTATCTATGGAAGACCTTATTGGCGTTACATATTTACCCGTAACTAACAGTCGTTTAAGATTACGAATATTTATCGAAATGTTGTGCATTTTCCGTCGAAACAAAATTTTTACTTAATTGTCGAAGAACTTCTTATAGAAATTGAAAGGTGTGAAAAATTCTTTCAAAAATTTTAATTTCTGAAAAGGTTTATTTAACGAATGACCCCCTACGATAAGAAAAAACATATATAGTTGATCGTATTTTTTCTGCCTGATAGATAATGAAAATATTCGATTTTAACAAACAAAATTATGTCTGATCTTCGTGCACAGTTATTTATCTGGCTTATGTTTGGACACTTTTTCAAGGGCTTCCATATCCATGTAACCGCCAATGCCTTCATTTTCCATAAAACGATTTTAATGATTTACCTGAAAATTGGGGAAATATGCAAACGAACGTACTTATGAATATTCCTCAATACAAGGACACACATAACAGATCCATTTGCGGATGAAAGTACTTTTCATACGTCCAATGTTTATTTTAACAAAGCTGAACTAGAACCTCTCTTCTATTAATAAAAGATTTATTAGGAGGTTTACCAAAGGCATTGAACTAATGTAATTATCTTCACATCTCAAGTGCCACGTCAGCTAATCAAAGAAGTATGAAAATTTATTTGAGGGACAATTTCGCCATACATTTATTTATATGATTTTGATCGGAATCCACAGAGAGTATAGCAATATTTTCAAAAATTATATTATTTTAATGACAAAATTAAAGAAAAAAAAAAATTTAAATATATGTATGTATGCTTGTATGTATAAGATCATGATTGTAATATTACGATAAATTTTTATAGATAACACCGAGTTGAAGTGTTTCCAAACTTAAACATCTACACAAGCTTAAATTTAACGCATTGCCTTGAACAAGGAATGCAAACATTTTAATATATATATTACTTTTTCTGTTTATTTTCACGTTTATTGATTCTTGAATTCACAAATTTTATCGTCCTTTAAGTTGCGGTGCAGCAAATAAGAAAGCTCTTCTATAAGAAATTTTCTGCATTATCTTTTTGTAGTTTTTTTTAAATCTTTTTTTGAAGAGATGGTGTTTTGCCAGCTTTAGCTCTGTGATACAGTTGCCGCTGCTACTTATTGTTTATTTATGTTCTCGAGTTTGGGTCGCTTATTCTTTGTGCAAACAATATAGGGAAAAAAATGAGTTACCTCGGAGTCCTGACTATTCCGTGATTAGGTGCAAAGTTTAATTGAAACATTTCCTGTTTTTCATTGTTAAACAATTTTTGGAATTCATATAATCGCAGAAACACGAAGGTCCGCATATAAAAAGTTTTCAACAAGAAAAAAGATGTAATTACGACAGGTGTAAATTGTGGCAGATACTAGTATTGAAAGGTTAACGTAGTTTAGTTAATTAAAAATTTAAAAAAAAGTAAAAAAATGTTCCCAATTAAAAAAATTAAATCAAATTTAATATACCGAAAAGTTCAAGTTAGTGATGCAATCCAAACGCAGTTTACTGCAGCAACTCTCCTTGAACAATTTCAAGAATCATCTTCTGCCGAAAATATTCCATATTCTGTTGTGAAAAGGTGATATCTTTATCACGTGTTACATATTCTGCAAACATGCAGCTAAAGACACCGCAGTCGCTACCATTCATTTGGCGTGGTACGTCTAGTACAGACTCAACAATGAATTGACTGGTATCAAATGGTTGTTTACGTTTGTCCATCGATTCATCTTTTAGATATTGCTCAAGAGCTTTTAATACGTTCGGATTAGGGGTTCCCATAGAATCATAGTACTTAATAGAGCGATTCTTTAAATGAATGATGGCCATACACCAATGAACGCCACCAACGTGAACCGGAATTGGCAAAATGTCCTTGTTAAAAATATCCACCTTACGTGTCCAGCGTTTAACGCCACTATAGCCCGCTTGCATTAAACGTGGTATGAAGAAAGTGTTCATTGCATATACGGTAGGTAATCCATTTCTGTTTTTCTTCTCACCGCGGTCGGTGAGAAGATTCATGTAGAAATTGATAACCTCATCGTTGAGCCAACTATGACCGCATAAAGTGTGTATATCGCGTCTGGTTATATTCAAATTGAATTTTGATACTAAGACCTAAAAAAAAACAATGTTTTTACAAATCTGATTATTTATGATGATTTATCTTTAAACCTGATCCGGTGGACCGCATATAGCGGCATTAATGCGCGTGTGATGCTCTTGGGTTAATTCTATAAGCTCCTCTTCGACAACAGGTTCTTCAAAATCATCGATTACCAATAGTTCGGGATCGACAATTTGAAACGTACGTAAACGCTCTTGTATTTCAGCTTCAGCGGCACGGCGTTCAGCAGCTAATTTTTCTACCCTGAAACGAAAATTAATAATAAAAATTCAGTGATTTGATCGAAAATATAAAATTATTACAACTTACATATTGTTAGTCTCCTGAACTTCTGTGAGTCGACTCTTCCGCCGCAGAGACCATTTCGATCTAAAATTTTCAAGCCAATTGTCCTTGAACTGAGGTGAAGCGTTTAAATGCTCCCGTAGAGTGTTAACTGGCTCCACAAACGGCCTAGCGGGTTACACAATATGAAATTATTAATATGGAATTATTTTAAACATGAGAGACTTACAAATCAGTTTTCTTCGGTTTCTCTTTGTATCCTTTGCAAAGGTCTAGGTAAGTTGGTTTATCTTGTTGCTTAACCTTGCCGCGAGCCAAGAGAGTGTGGCGATAGTCATTACCCAAGTCTATAATATCACTAACATCGTCATCATCTACAATAACTGTGGGCACCTTGGCTTTAATTTTATTGGAGACTGAAGCCCTATTATTTGAAACTCCAGTCAAAGTAACTTCATCTTCATCGTCGTCATCATCTAAATTAATGGTAGATGAGAGTTGAGGACGTCCGAAGATCATTGGTGGAACGGCCAACAACGATCGCCTATTAGCACTCGGGGAACTGCGGGCCGAAGAATTTGCAGCGGCAACTAACATGGCCGATCTTTTGCGCCTTGCATCAGTCTGACTGTTGGACTTAGCTTCAGAAGGTCCCATATCATACATGGAGGGCATTACTTGCTCCAATAGCTGCTTATACTTTTCGCGTTCTTCATTTTCTCTTTCCTGAGTCAAAATAGAACGGTAGCTGGATGGCCAGGGATTGGTGGGAAAATGATTTAAGCCATTTAAAACACGAACCGAACTTGATGTTGAGGCCTCAGAAGAACAAATGCTGCTTCCAGTAGCTCGTCGACCTGTCATGTTACTACGAGTTTGTTGACGACATACATCTGCATAGCTCATATGATTGGCAGGCACCAATTTCGGCACCCAAAACTTTTCTGTGCGCCAATCGTAGGGTGTAGCCGATGCCGGTTTAGCTTGGAACTTGAGTCGATCCTCTGTGCGATGATTTATCGGAATGTTATACATCTTCGGTACAGATCTGTTTGCAGTGCTGCAAGACGGTTTTTCGTCAAAGTCTTTCACCACAATTGCATCCTCATCATCATCGGAGAACTCGACATCAGCGTAAGTAGTATTTTTTACTAATTGTTGAGCAACTTCTGGTGCAGAAAATATTGATTTCCGTAACGGTGGTTTCTCTATAAAAACAATGAGATTAATCGAAAAGAATAAGCAAAATAGTTTATACCTGTGCACTTACCTATAGAAGTTAAGGAACGACCGTTCGACATCTCCAAAATGTTGCGCTTGCTTTTGACAGCACTTATGGATCTATTAAGCAATAACTTGTTATCGTATTTTGATGGAGGCAGAAAACGAAAGTCATCGTCCTCCTGAGTTTGACTGATGAACTTGGGAAAACGGTTTTCCACTTTTCGGTATTTTATCTGATGTGGGCCAGGCGTCTCACCCGACCAATTCTCAGATCTGCAACCAAGCATATAAATATCAAACAAAATGAATAATACCATAAGAGGCTTTCAGATGTTTTAGTGTTTAAATAAATTTTCTGTGCTCAGTATACCGCGGACCTTCTAAGCTTAAAACGTCTTCGTTTTTCATCTCAAGAACCTTAAAAAGAAAACAAAAGAAAAAACAAACTTACCTCCTTTTACGTTTGGTTTCTTGAGTTGATGACTGATGCTTGGAACTAGTATTGAAATTCAATAACTGGCGCAACTTATTTATAATGTCGAACGCCATAGAGGAAGTGTCTGGTCTGCGTGAACAATTATTTGGCTGACCGGGATTATAGTTCGATACTTCTTCAAAAGCCTCTATATCCGAACAATGGCGATCGTCTTCGTATTCGTTAAAATTATTGTAGTGATTTACTTGAAACACTCCGTTTTGTCCTGGCTGCAAAAAATACTGCGGAGACTCAATGTCTGCTTTTTTACGGAGACTGCGTACTTCCGGATTAAGCAACCGTATATTAAATCTCTCCTTGGTTATTGCTGTTGGTGGTGATCTGTCGGCTTTTCTGAGTTTAACTTCAGTTCCAACTAAGGAAAGATTACGCTAAAAGCCAGGCGAAAGATTGCAATAAGTTTTTAAATTTTCTAATGACTACACCTTACCAATCTACAATCGAGCAACTGTTGTTCTTGGTGCTGCTCTTTTTCGAATTGCGACAATCCGCCCGTCCGCCGTTTAGGAACACGAGTTAATATGTATTCAAATTCTTCTTCTTCGGTTTCGTCTTGCGGTTCTTGAGAGTTTTCTTTTTCTACCACTACGTCCGAATCAGTAATTGTATTATCTGCTAATTCAATAAAAAAGTGACTGCAATCGACTTCCTCTCCTGCGCCTGGTTCAATAGTTCTTTCTATTTCGTTGTTTTCCTTAATGATCTGTTCTTCTTCTTCGACTGAGGCTTGAATGGTTGGCTCGCTATCAATCACCTGTACTAATTCGTATTCTTCTTCTTCTTCTGCGTCTGAATCAACTTGTACGATTTTTTCCAATTCCACAGCAGCTTTGCAAGCGTTGAACTGATTTGCAGGCAGCTGAGTAGCTTCCTTTTGCGAATCCAATACTTGATCACACTTATTATTAGCTTTTGGCGATTGTGGGGCTCCGTTTAGAGCAGGATCGCTCGGACGTACACGTACATGATTAATCAATGCAGACTCAGCTTCTGTCTCTGTGGAATTGGGACTTCTAGAGCTTGGAACTCGATCGTTAAGTATGTGATGTAGATTATCGTCTAGCGCCGTGTTTTCAATGTACATCATCAATGCAGCTGGGTGAAGGCGGCTCTTGACGCCTGCTCCGCCATCGACAAACTGACAAAATGTTGAATTTTGATTTCGTTTTTATGTTTTTTCAAACAACGCTGCTTCCTTTTTCTTTTTTTTTCTTGTAAATTCTACTTTCTTTTCTTCGTGTACCCCGTAGTGCGTATGTGTTAGCAATAATGATAGTGGTGGTGATGAACACACTCCGGCGTCTCTTACAAAATTTGTATGCTTTTTCTAATCCCAAAAAAAAACAAATACTTACTTTAAACCTGATTAACTTAAAACTTTAGATTCTATTGTTTTACCAATTTAAAATTTCTTTTCTCAAAAATTTTGCATTTCGAAAAAATGACTTTTGCAGAATTACTTACAAGATTTTTTTCAGTAAAAAAGAAAAAAGGCCGCAATTCCGCTTCTATAATGTGAGGTATTCAGCATGAACAGGGTTGCTTTTCTTAATACTAATGTTTTGCAACTCTTTTCAAATGAAATTTTTTATGAGCGTCCATTAACATTTTTCGCTTCTTAAAATGGAGGCAAGCCTCTTAAAATAAATGAAATCATATATTCGCGCAAATGGTTTATAATGAAAAAAAAATCAAAATTATCTGAGATTTGCTCACGTTTATATTTTTATATTTATATGAGATTCTTCAAAAATGCATCAAAACTTTGTTTATAGCTTACAAGAAATCCTTTGGAAATGAAAATGAATATGCAACCATGCGTTGCATTGCAAAAATTATATCGACCTGTTTTTGTAACTTCTTCTATCTCACTCTGATTAATTTAAAACAGCTTAGTCAAACAGAATTTTTATTAGTATCCAACAAATATTTATAATAAGGTATTTTTCTAGGAAAACTAATGCATATTTTAGGAATTACGTTCGAAAAGATGACAACCAAGTCTTTACGTACCATAAAGCTTCTTGTTGAAAATACTAAAAGATTTTTAATGGAATGATTAAATTATTAATAAAATACTTTAATTTCGAAAATTTAAACGCAAGGTTCATCACCAAAAAGTTTTCCAGAAAATATAATTTAAAAATATTTCCACTTGATTACAGGCAATTAGATGTTTTGTAAATTTTATTATACCATTATAGTTTGTAAATAATTTAAAAGTCTACATTTATCTTGTGTTGATGCTTGAGTGCTATTTCTTAACTTTCGACTAATTCTAATCTTACTGCTAGGTCTATTATCTTATGATTTTTTTCTTTCTGAGTTTATAAGTAAACAAATGTAATTCGTAGTTCTGCTTAGAAAACACTCAAATTTGATTGGTTTTAAAAGTTCCAAAAAATTATTTCATAATAATTTCAATATTAATAAGTGAAAAATTTGTTGTTATGTTCTCACACATTATAGAATATTTTTGCAATTCATTTCCAACAATAGAGTCCGTAGGGTAAACCAAATTGGCAACAAGACTTTGAGTCTTCATGTTATGACTTTATGTTATGTCACTTTTTTGGAAGTGATTTCTTTGTTTTAGGATTATGTATGATTATGTTCTGTTTGTATCCAAGCATGTGTGTATTGAGAAAGAAAAGGCGCAATTATGTATTGACCATAGCGTTTGGAAATCAGCGTCAGAAATGAATGAAACAAAAAGTTATTAAGCATGATGCACAAATGCGCGCATATAGTGTACAGTAAGTAAAGCTCGAAGAATAGATGGAGAGCTACTTCCATAAAGTATACCTTAGAAATTCGAAAGTGTTTACTTATACATAATTTATGAAATAAGATAAATCGCAAGAAATCATAAACCAAACGACGTTAATCGTAGATTAACCCTGCAGAGGAAGCATTTGTAAACAAAAAATTATAAAGAAAACAATATATGTATGTGTCATACCTAGACTAACTTCTCTGTCTTATTCTACATTAGCCTCTCTGTATTTAGAATACAGTTGGTGGTGATTTAATTAGTCTATTGTATTTGATATGTCAAATATAAATCTTTGTTCAAAATATAAAAAATGTTGCTGCTATTAAAGTAGAATGTTGGCAAAGAGTGTTTAAAATATATTGCTTTTGCAAATTGAAAAAAGTTTGCGATACTTCTGAAACGTCGGAAAGACCCAAAATTTTCCAGCGGTGATGCGTAGAAGTAAGAGTGAGGTCCGAGATTCTGGGATTCAAATCGACCACATTCTTTTATAAATGTTGTTTTCTTTTTGCTGTTGTACTATGAACCCATTGACTAAAAAAATATTTTTGTTACATATATCGTATTAAATATATTTTTGGCAAAATGCATAAAACTCATGAACTCAAAAGAACTCACATCCCAATTCAAATGCCAATAAAAGTACATTCGAAAAATGAGCATTGGCCCTTGAAACATATTTAATATCGATCTTAATCAAAATCTTAAGTTTAAAATTATTTTCTCCTTTTGACTAAATTACATAGCGATTAATTTCCTTCCTGTAAATCTCTGCCCTTTTATAAAATATTTCCAGCGTTGAATGTATAAGAAAAATGAACAAAAGGCATTTTGAAAACGTTCTTATGCCTTTGTCTCAAATAACAACACTGGCATTACATCGTAAAACGAAATCTCTTTTTAATTTGTCTCATATTGTAGGCTACGCTGGCGCAGTTAAATAGATTTAGAATATTGCCGTATTGTTCGTTGAAATTAAAAACTCTCTATCTATCTTTCTAAAAGAACAATAAAAACTGATTGTTGAAAATATGATAGTTCAATTTCGAGAGAGAAAATGAAAACGCGACTTCGAAATATTTTTATGGTAGATAACTATCGAAAATGATTCTTCTTCGAATATAAAGTTAAATATGTTTGAAAAAGTTTTTTTGGTTCAGATCATATCAGCTATATACAATTGCAAAAAAAAACATTCGAGAGTTATTTATAAATTTAGCAATAATGACCGTGTTCAAGAATGCCATTTTTTTGTATTTCCAAGAAAAAGTTTAGCTCTCGCAAAATGTATAGACGCTTGAAAATAAATTGAACAAGAAGTACAAAGCCATTTCTTGAGCAAAAAAATTGTATAATTTGTTATAAATCAATTCCCGAAATTATTGTTTACGAAAATTAATCATTTTAATTCTAACGGCGTATAACTTTTTTTTTCTTGCTTCACTTAAAACGTTTTGTACTTATCAAAGAAAGGTACAGGTATGCCTGTAGTACTCATGGATGTAGTATTTGTAACAAATATGTACCGGACTTTCGTGATTTCACTAGTCAACGTGGTTGTGACAGAGGTCTCGCCCTAGACAGGTAGTCTCGTCAACTGCCCTTTAAGTGGGGGGAATGCCCGAAACAATTATCGGCTAAGAGAAATTGAGATTTTAATTATTGATGCCTGGCGAGTGGTTCCGTAGGATCGTAGGAGAAAAAATTTAGGGGAAATGTCTCTTTGGTGTTATAAAAAAGGAATGTATCCTCTCCTCCTTAGGGCAAAAGGATCATATATCCACTGTAGCAATACAATAAATTTCGATAGTTCGTTGAACCAGTTTCGAACTTTGGACTATGACTGGCAATGGGGTTGTGTCGATGTCTTTCCAACTATGTTCAACCCAAGACATAAGATAGTAGAAAGTATATAGAAAGTCCAAAGGTGCAAAGGGGCGCAGGTTGTCGAAAGAGGATTACTCTTTGTAAGGGCTGCTTACCCTATGCACTGCTTGGAGAATGCCTCTTGTCTGATCGCTGCGTATGGCCACAGGGAGTATCGTGATGGTTGTGGATCCTAGATTGGAAAACAATCTCACCGAAGGGTAAAGTGTAAATTTGGGAGTGGAATTAACCCCAACTGATCGTAAATCGTTCGCGTACTCCAGAAACATTAAAGATGCAAATGTTGAAATTGGGCGTATATATACTCTTAAAGATAGTTGGAGTCTGTAAGAAATATTGATTGAAAATATCGGTCGAGGGATAAAAAATGAGGTCTAAAGAGTTAATGTTTGTTTTGCTTTTTTCTTTATGATAACTAACAATTGAATAATGAATTAATATTTTCGTTATTGCTCTATATGCAAGTTTCTTTTGCTAGATTCGAAGTCTTAAGTCCATAAAATTCAAATAAAAAATATAGAACGAGAAAAAACCCTGGAGAAAAAAAATTAAAATTGGTGTCATTTTCTTTTTATGCCCTACATCCTTCATTATACCAATCGAGTCAGATTTATTTTTTGAATGCATTTAAGCTTGTCTGGCCGTCCCTCCGTCTGACTTCTGTCCGTATTTGTGTACAATCTGCTACTCCTTATATAAAAAACTATTTGAAAAAATTATTTGTGTGAACAAAATTGGAATTTCTAATATAGGCAGAAATAAAATAAATGTGAAAAATAGGGTTGGACAGGACCATTTCTTTAACCACATCCCACATAAACGTTCTCTTAAAACGCAAGCCCCTATAGGGCAAAAATGATTTCCAATATTTAATGGTGAAAATTTGTCCATAACAGTAATTTGACATTAAAATGAACCACGCCCAGCTTTGGCCCACGCAGATCTATTTTTTTGGACTTCATCACATATAAAGGTTCTCATAAAAAGTAAGTCTTTACAGTTTCGTTTTTAGTACTTCATGAAAGAAATAGGTAAACAATTAGACTTTTAACACAAACATTAAATTTGCTACATTTGGTTCGTGTTAGTTCAAGTTTCAGGCCCCCTTTCCCTCAAGGTCTGCCATGAAAAGCATGCCCTAAGGTAGAAATAATATTTTGATATTTTATCATGAAAATAAATGAAAAATTGCATTATCCTAAAGTAGTCTAGGGTTTATATGGTCGGCCTTGCCCATCTATCATATTTTAAGTTGTTTATATATACATATATTTAGAAAAAATTACAAGAATTTAGTTTAGCTACATAATGTGATTTAAGTTCGCGTTAAATTGAATTTTTAGTTAGATTTTTACAATTAAAGCACATAAATATTAAATTCCATAATATTATACTGATCGCGTAAAGAGCTGCTGCAAAACCTACACTAGCTTGAAATGACAAATTTACTACCACCCAATGAGCCAAGGTACCCCATACTAGAATCAATAATCCGTTAGTAAAATGGACCGGAAAACGTATAGCACACCATTGTGAATGAGGCATACTCATCTGTAATACCCAGTCTTGAAGGAACAGTGTAACCGATTGCCCGAATCCCAATAAGGCTGCCGAAACGCTTAGTAGTAATTTTGAAGTCGAAAAACTAATGACTGCAGATAGAACGAGATGGAAGATGGAATATTTTTGCAAAGTACTACATTCGACTTACATATTAAAGCTAAACCTTTGGACGTGCACCCCAAAGTATGCCATTGAAATTTATGTTTGTATAAACTGTTACCAAAGCGTGGTGTCATCAAAGAGAAACACATCCATGGAAATGCCAACAATGAGAAAAGAAATGGAATTTCGGCATTTTTTATGGCATGATGACTAACTGCTAAACCTGGTAAAACGGTTAAACACATCACATAAGAAAATATATCCGCGGACAAAAGAAATGTCGTAGAATATAATTTCGGTACCAGTAAAGCTTTCTGTAAAGGTACCACTACTTTGTCTAAAAGATTTGACCATAAATCAGTGGTTATATCACGAGAAAATTGTTGTAACTTGTCCTATTTATGTGTGTACATAAAAAAGTGATTAATGAATAATTGAAGATTTATGAGAACGAGAGCTTGTACTTACTAAATTACTAAAACCGGGAATTACAATCGCTTCCCTGCTCATTTGCAAACCATTTGATGCTGATTTAATCATGGATTGTGAAGCTTCTACGCTATTCCTACCGTAGTTTTCTATGGTTGCTGAACTAGAACGAATTATTGATAGATTTTCATCTTCTTCAGGTATGATTTCCATTATTTCGACACCGTTCGGATTGATAAACGTTACGTCCATTTCATCGGTAGGTAATATGTAATGACGATTTTCTACGGCTGCTGCTGCCAAAGCAATAGCAGTCACATTATTATGTTCAATTATGGGATTTCTCCATGTACGCATTTCTATGCCATCTAATTGATCAGTTAAACTGCTGGGAAATCTGCCCAATTGATGGTGCAACGGGGTAAATGATGGCTCTGCTTTTATGACAGAAATGCGTTGAGTAATAGCACCCTCTCGATGACGTGTAATAATGAGGCTTATTGGCATGAGATTCACCAGTAGGGCGGACATCAAAACAATAGATTGAGCCGTGCCATAAAGGGTACGCAAATTTGTGAACGCAAATGAAAGGAACAACTGACAAAACGCTTCACCACACAAATGTATGGTTTTACGTACAAATTTATCCTCTCTTGGACGGACAGCTTCTAATATGACATGAGTTTTCCAAATAAATAAACTTGAACCAATGCCTGAAAGACAAAAAAAAAAAAAATAAATATATATAAAATGAGGACTACTGTGAAATAAGGGGCTTTAGGAAATCTCTATACAGTTCTACATTAATATACCTGCGAAGAATCCATAGAAAACTATAGCGATAGCTTGGGTAGTCGTCGTCACTGTTACCCAAGCTGAGGAGAAGAATACACCACTAATCATTAAAGAACAACATGTGATTAAAGTGGCCAACAGAAATACGTGACGATATTTTACAGTCTCTCTGGTACGACCATGGTATTCGGTATTCAAGCGATCCAATATACTACGACATAATTGCCCGGTCGCTTGGTAAACAATTGCCGGCCATATGCGTAACACTAGATCTTTATCGGACTCCACAACATTACCATACAAATATGCAGGAGTAGCCAGAAAAGCCTAAAAGAAGGCGAATAAAAAGAAGTGCGTGTCTCCATTAAAGAATAACAGCACAGAACGCATAGTAGTGGTGGTAAATTCTCTCTTGATATATAAAATATAAGTTTTACATACGCTTACGTATGCTTACACTTATTTTCTTTCGTTATCACACAACACAAACATTACACTCACACACGCTTAACTAAATTATTTCGTTATTAACGAGTTAAATAAATTTTTTTTTTTTTTTTTTTTTGTTATGTATGAATGAATGTTTTTGAGTCTGTATACACACATGTATTACAAAACCACACAACATATACTTCTGCTGTATGTGCTTCTTAATCACTCTTCTACGTTGTACGCCTGCCGTAGCTACTGTTGCTGTGACAGGACGTCGTACACCGGTAGCACCGACTACTGTACCGCTACCACCACTTGAGCCGGCTAATAGAGAAGTACTCTCTAAAACATTGCGTTGCAAAGGATCACGCGTTTCTCCTCTATAGATATTAGTTGCAGAATGCGTATAAGAACCTTCCATCGTGATAAATCTCAAGCGGGATTGGTTGACCGCTTTAGAGTACTATATTAACTCTCCACCCGAACACTTAATTGGAAATGCAACTGCTCATAAACCACCTTACACAATTCTAAAGAAATCGCGTTAACATGTGCTTGAGAGAGAGTGTGATCAAGAGGGTGAGAGAGAGTAAGAGGGAGAGAGAGTGAGAGGGGGAGAGAGAGAGAGAGAGAGAGAGAGAGAGTGAGAAAGAGAGTGGAAGAGAGTGAGAGAGAGAGAGAGTGAGAGTGGGAAAGAGTGAGGGAAAAAACATCAAAAACGTTATTTATATGAGAAGGTTTGATAAGCGTTATCGTGTTTTGATTTTATCTGTTGGAGATTGCGTTAGCAATGCATTCATTCATTCATTCATTCTTTTTGGTTCTGTTGGAATAAGTTTATAGTTCATTTTTTAACCTTTTTTTTTTTTAATGCTTTTTACTCAACAAGTAAATAAAAAGATTTCTCCCGCTTACACTCTCGATAGGATTTTTCAATACTCATTTTAATAAAAATTCAACGGTTTATGTTATTTATTATGATTTAGCATAATGTGTCATTATATCTTTAAATGCGCAAATAATTATGAAGTGTTGCTTTGAGCAAAGGGTGTTAAGAATAAATAAATATTTGCCATATAATGTAAGCTGTGATTAAGTCAGAATTTTTACGTTTCTTATGTGTTTCAAAACCAGTACATTTATTAAATTATCTGCAAACATTATGAAAATTTTTTCTCTGTGTTAACTCCTAATTAAAAACTCTAAATGTCTTGCAGAATGGGAATGAAATGATAAAGAGCAGGAACCAATTTTCAGTATCTTGCAGGTGTAACACAGATGAACTTTTCTCATTACAGATGAGATCATGTTTGGTCTAATCGTTTCGATAATTTCGTGCCGTTTCTTAGTAAAACAGCTAACGGCAGATGGCTGTTACACTAAAAGGTTTTGCCCTATAATGAAAAGGAAAAGCGTAAATGCTATTACGAGCTTATTAAACAATAATTGTGGGTATTCTTTTCAATTACCATGTCTTTAACGACTACCTTAGAAAGACAGAAAGGGAAAGTTTAGGAACTGCGTAAATTGAAGTCATCAAACCATCTGCAATGACACGGTGGTAGCATTTATTGAGATTTTGAAAATATCTTTCAAATTGATGTTACAGAATCGCTGTGATATAACTTTCTGTTCGTTTTTAATTTCAATATAAAAAAAATAATGAATTATCCTGAGCGTACGGTAGTAAAACACAGTTAAAATGTGAGAAAGATTACAAAAAAATTGATAATATTAAGATGCTACGAAAACAGTGTTCATGCAAGTCAAATTTTCAGTAAAAGCGGTTTTGGCGACTAATGCTTATTTTAAAGCGGATAAAACATAACTTCTGTAAGGAGGTCACTAAAGTGATTGCAATTCTTTTATAAAAGTCACTCAATTTTAATCGGTGTTCTTTGTAAGGCAAAATTCAAGACTTCATTTGAGGAATTTTAAATCTAAAGCACATTTCATCCATCTCTTTAATCTTTTAAAACATAGTTCTGCTCAAAATGCAAGTGGTGAAGTATAGATCCCCAAGTTTGACTGAAAATGATATTTTTTTTTAAATCAAAAGAAGAATTATTCAATGCAGTCAATACCGAGCAGATGGCCAAATTCAAGTATAGCTCCCCTAAGATAGATTACATCAAAAATTATTCTCAATGTCTTTATCTAATATAACTTGTACCATATCAATCCATTAATATTTTTCATTTCTGAAATTCATTGGCTACATTTTCTAAACGTCTCCGTCATATTCGTTCAGTTTGCATTTGTCGCGTTTATTTCGCCATTCTTAAAGTCAACACAGAGAAATTTTGAAAAATCAAAGGAAAACTATATTCTTATTGGCAATTTGCTATGATTGGGTTACGAAAGATGATTCATTGAATGCTAATCACTTTTATATTGCTTTCGAAGAACTGACCCATGGCTTTATCACCATAATTATGATTTTCGAACCTCAAACTAGACTGGAAATCAGTTTTTTTTATTACAAAGCAGCAAAACAGATCAAATTCATTAAAGAAGTTTACGGCATTAATTTTGGAGTCGGAAAAGGAATTTTTGTAAAAGAGAGACTTTCAAATCAGAATAATATCGTCCACGTATTTCGGCTTGGTTGGTTGTAAAATAACTTGAGAAAAAACCTAGATGTTCATGCAACGACAAATTGATAAAATTGCATTACGAATTATTAAATAATTCTACTTAGAAGACTTGTTTCATCAAATGAAAAAAATGAAAAATTTATGGCAGCTTTGCAGATTTGTATTTCGCAAAATATTACTCTAGAGATAAAAAGAATAATTATGTTAAACTATTCTATTTACATTTTAAACATTTCCATCATTTATTTAATATGTTTGTAGATATAAACTTCTGTCAAAGAAACATGATATAAAATAAAGCTCAACAACAATTTAAAATAACCCATGAGTTAGAGTTAACTTTTACTATTGATTCAATTCATTTCGGCCATAGCTCTTTAATTTTTACATTAATATATTGTAGGATTCTTATGCCCTACACTACCTTTGGTAGAGGTATCTTAAGTTTATACGATCGTGAATCAGAAAATGATTCGGGATTTAAGCTTGTCTATCCGTTGTCCGTCTCAAGTTTGTCCATATACTTGTATTCAACAATTTTTTAGATATTTTGACGAAATTTAGTACACTGTTAGTACTTGTTTTGAGGCAAAAACGCGCGCTATCGAAAATGGATTCGATATCAGATTACTCCTATTATAATGCCCCGTCTTAAGAAACTGTAAATGAAAATTGCAATTTCTAATAATTTTCGATAAAAATCACTAGAAACTAGTATAAAATAAATGTGAAATATTTGAATAGGATAGGACCATTTTTTGAATTACCACCTATGTAACCTTTACTACGAAAATTATGCCTTTGTAGAGTAAAACGGTCTAATTTTTAATATTCTATGATGCAGATGAGTCCCTAAAAGTTATTTGACATAATAATTTACTTTAGTAGCATTGGAATAAGTAGCTCTTTTTTTTGAACTTCACCATTATATGACAAAAAGATCGGATCTTTAATGTTTTATAACTAAAGATAGTCCGTAATAGTAACTTATCATGAAAGCTTTCGGACCCCACCACATATAATGGTTTTTATCGAAAGCAGGTCTTTATGCAAAAATAAAGTCGTTTTTAGTACGTTATGAAAGAAATAGTTGAAGAATAAGATCCTTAGCAGAAAAATTAAATTTGTTACATATGGACCATGCTAGTTCACGCTTTATAAGAATCTCAATGATAAAGCCTTTGCATCGAAATAAACTATAATTTTTGGTATTTTATTACGAAAGTGAGTAAAGGATTTTATTACGCAATATTTTGTAGGGTATTTCATGGCCGGCCTTGCCTGACTGCAATACTTTTAATTGTTTTGTTTTTTTTAAATATGACCAGTCACGCAAGCTAAATACACTAAACGAGTGTAAACACGGTGATGGTCAGAAATAAATGAGGAGAACAGAATACAAAGGGTACGCTCAATCGGGAAGTGTTATACCTTTGCCCATCGAGAATTTAGCATGTCCTACTTTCCTATCCCGATTTAATATTACTCTTACTGATAGCTGCAGGGTAATTTGTGAATAAAATGCAATTTGTTACAAATAAAGCATTAGGGTAAAAGCGAGAGCTTACAATAACTACGAATTATCAGTTCTCTGTCTATATCTTAATTTGGGTGAAGTTTAGAACATCTATAAAAAGCACGATTTTAATTATGAATTGTCCGACATGTATGTTGAGAAGAATAGGTCCGTAGCTCTGGTCGACATTTGCATTATATATAATAGATTTATTTCTATTCGTCTCATCGGATTTTGGATTAAAATATAAAACTTGGATTTTTAGATATATTACACTGAATTTTGTAAAAACGATTTTAATAATATATAGAATTAAAACACTGCACATTTGTAACATAAAGAGAGGTATTACGCATAAGTTGAGGTACATTTCTTAGCATTTTTGGAGGAGTCTGTTCTAAGACTAAGTTTTTTCGGTTGTTCTGGCGTGGTATATTAGAAATAATCTGGTGAAATTGTTAATAACGAATGTTATTTAAGTTTTACACGTCGTTTGATTGAAACTCCTGTTAGTTTTTGATCACGATCGTGCAGCTTCTTACACTGCATTGACTATTCGCGCGTTCTTTACCCCAAAATTAAGTTCACATTGTTCCGCAGCTCATGTTATTCACGTGTACTCTTTCCAGTATCTGTATTTTTTTATTCGCTTTTTTTACTTACACGAGTCCAAAACAGTGCAGGTGACGTGAATGAGCTGATGCGATGAGTATTAATAGCCTACGCACAAGGATAAGGACTTTAAGAAGATGATCTGCTTTAATTACAGCATTTTTAAGACGTGAAGTGGAGTTACATACTATAGATCGGGTTGAAGCGCCAACTGAAACACGTGGTGTTCTTCCTTTTCTGTATGATGTCATCATCGAATATCTAAAATTTTTAACGGAAATGTTATAAAAATCTAAGTAGATCTAAATAAAATTTCTGATAACAAACGCTCATGTGTTGCTAGATTTACATACAAGTACGTATGTGAATGTGTATAAGATTTACGCAGATCACTTTTATGAACGGAAAATAATTGTAATGATTTGGTTATTGTTTTAATATTTAATTAAGATAAAGTTGTTGTTATTGTTGTTGCCTTTAGCATTCATCTTAAAGATAGGTATGTAATAGAAATAGTCATTTTTTCACTATAAATTGCAATCTTGTAGCAGTTAATCTTACAAGTATACGAACGACAGCGGTACAACGTGAATGGTATTAACAATGAAGTGGAATAATTTAATTTTTGTGTTGGTATGTAAAGAAAAATTTCAAAACAACAACAAAAAAAAAAGAATTTCGTTTTTACTAAAATGATAATCATGTTTAGGTCCTGGCTGGTTTTGCCAGCGGCATGACTTTACCGGACTCAGAATCTGCATCTTTAGGAGTGGCTGCAGAAGTTGTCGCTGCTGAAAATGATGATTACACAGTTTTGGAAAAATTAGATGAAAGCTTGGTTCACGCAGAAAACTTTAATGAACACTTAACACTACAGGAAGCCTTAGAAGACTATGATGTGGAAAAGGTAGAACTGGTTGAAGCTTTAACCGAAACTGAAAATGATGAATTCGGATTAGATGTCAATGTATCTGAAGTCAATGTAGTTGAAGTGAATTCTGGTGATGATGAACCTTCCGAAGCTAGTGTGTCTGAAGTAAACTCTGCTAATGAGGAAGTAAATGAAGGCAGCGTAGTTGAAGTGAATTCTAATAATGACGAAGCATTTGAGGCCTCTGTAGTTGAAGAAACTTCTGTTAATGAGGAAGTATCTGAAGACAATGTAGTTGAAGTAAACTCTAATAATGCTGAAGCATCGGAAGCTAGTGTACCTGAAGTAAACTCTGTTACTGAGGAAGTAAATGAAGAAAATTCTGGTAATAACGAAGACAATGTGGTTGAAGAGAATTCTGGTAATGAGGAAGCACCAACAGGTGATGATAATGATGAGAACGAAAATGAAACCGAAACTGAAGCTGAAGCTGAAAACAATAATCAACAAGAAGAAGATAGCGTTAGTGATGTCAATGGACAACCAGAACTTGAAGAAACTACAACTGTTGGTGTGGATACGACTACCGAACTCCCCGCTTGCTCTACACCAGGATTACAAGCCCATGAAACTGATTGCGGTTTATATTATTCCTGTTCAGCAGTAGCTGATGGTACATTGCGTTTACAGACTCTTTCGTGTGGCAAAGACGAAGCTTTTAATGCTGCATGGGGTCGTTGTGCCCGTGACATTTCATCCTGCCCCAATGACTTCGCTTGTTTGGCCCCTGGTACTTTCGAAGATCCCCTATCGAATACTTCTTATTATCTGTGCTATAAACGTCTAACCCTTGATGGTTATTTATTATATCATGTCAACTGCGGTAGTGGAGAAATATATCTACCAGAAATCGGTAAATGTTTCATTGATCTGAGCGACTTCGAGAACGCATATCTTAACTACGATTGGCTTCAAGTACATGATATTGATGTAGTTAAACTAGAAATAGAACAATATAAAGCCGAAGCCAAGTTGCAAATGAAATTGGAAAAGGAAAAGCTCAAAATGGAAAAGAAATTGCAAAAGGAATTGGAGAAAATGGCTAAGAAGAAAGCCAAAGAGGAAGCGAAAGCTTTAAAACTAGCTCTACTATAAATGATGATTAAAATTTCTTTCATTTAAATATACGTTGCAAATAACTGAAGCATTTCAAAATATAAAACAATTTTATTGAGTTGAAGAAGTTCTTAAGAGTAGTTGACTTTTTTTGATTTTAAAGGGTAGACCAATAAGGGATTTCAATAAGGTTCGAAGGTACGAAGTGCAATAATTGTAACCAGGCACCGCGAAGTAATAGCTAACGATGGAGATGGAGAGTGGTAGATGAAGTGTGGTTTAGTACGTCTGCGCCATGGATGGCGAATCGGGCATGCTGCTGGCGGTATCTTTGGAACAATCCTACCTCCAGCTCCCACACAAACGCCCAGAGTGGTATCTATCACTCTCCATGTCCATCGTTCGCGGAGGCTAGTTGTAATAATTGCACTGCGTATGTCGGGACGTTAGTGAAGTCCCTTATTGGTGTCCACTGCCTTTTCTCTCCGCTTGCTGTCTTTTCATTCGTCGTAACTCCAGGAGGATCTTACTTACGAGAGCGTGTTCCAAGCTGCTGCACTGCCGATCATTTTGTTCGTTATCTCGTTATGTGGCACTTGGGGCCGCCCGTTCACAAATATATATATATATATATATATATATATATATGTATATGTATATACATTTCGCCTATATTTCTTCATCGGTAATAACAATCAGCATAGTTTGGTATTGATTTTTGAAAAACGCTCTTATCGCTGTTAAAATGCCAGTGAAAGAAGAGTACATTCTCTAAGTAAATATCGTTTAACAAATAATTGCTTAAAATAAATGTAATGTAATGGCATATTTTGGAAGTAAGGCGGCAACATATTTCATATTTTCATCACGTTATGAAAAGTGTACCTTATAAAAAAAGGCCGCGTGAATAACTGCGTAGCTAGTGTTTACTTTGTTGTTGGGAGTTATCACAAGCGATTTCTTCTTATTTTGCTTTAGACAATTGAAACAATTTTCCTTACAGTGTTTCACATCTTTCTCTCTCTCGCTCTCTGTTAATGTCATTTATAATGTAGACGTGTTTGGATTACAGTCAAATTTTGTTGGTTTGTATAGCCTTTCGCGAGTTTCGCATGTTAATAGAACTTCATTGGTTTGTTGTTGCAATTTTTATATTACATTCATTTTATTTGTTTGCATGCGTGCGTGTGTGGTGTTATTAATTTTCCTATATAACCTCACAAATTTTTTGCATATTATTTTATTATATGCTTTATGTTGTTGTTTTTATGTTATTATGTTATGTTTACATTGTTATTATTTTAACGTATACTTTGTTAATGGACTTTCACTGTTTATAATAAGCGGGATTATTGTCTTAATATCCGGGATGGGAGGACTGATAATTCATTTGTGTTTATTTTTCTTTCTTTTTTTCTTATTCAATTTTCCATTAGTAAAACTTAGTAGAATCTGCTTCAGCTTTAAATGCAAGGGCTACATGAATGAAAAATATTTTGAAAATATTCTATCTTATCCATCCAGATTTTTTTTAGCAAAAAAAATAAAAAATAAAAAATAAAAAAAACACAATAGTTTCTGTTTTTTTTCTTAGGTTGAGTGAAGAATGCAATTAAATGGATTAATCTTGATCTGATTTCTGCTATTTTTTTAAAGTATGAACTACAAATTTTAAAAGTTTAGATGAAATGTTTCTTTCACAAAATATTTCTATCAAGTTCCAAAATCACTTAATTATTGATTGTAATTAAAACAGGAAACAAAGCGTAATATGTTTTAATTTATGATTATATCTATTAGATGCACTGCCAATTATATTTACAAACATGTATATAAACTCTATCTTATAATTAAAAGATCAACGAAACTGCAAATCATTTCAATTTTTTGTTTACATCCTTTTTCGGTGGCAGCAACTATGCATTTACTAACTAGCTCGTGTTAGCGTTCGTTACTCTAGTATCCAAATAAGCAGCCAAATTTTATAGTTGATTATTATATTGGATAATAGTGATGTTTGCAATCTATATAGAATTGCTTCAATTCTGTTTAGCTGAGTAAATGATGCCAAGTTTCTGTTTCACGGATAGAAATAGTAGTAAACAAAAAACACGTGTACTCATGGAAAGAAAATTTGATCAAGGCTGAGAAAAAAAAAAATTTGTTTTACTAAAATACATTTTCAAAATAAAAAAAAAACTAATAAATATTTATATTAGAAATTTATTTATTGAATTTATTTATTTTTTATTTTTGTTTTTTACTAACTACATCAAACAGAATTGATTCAATTTTATACGAATAAAAACAACACTAATGTTCGTAGGCGAATAAAACACGAAGTGTAAGAAATGGCAAGAAGTAGAATTTATCGAAAATGCGCTGTGTCGAAAGAGTGCGGGTTTCTACACTATTTTTTTAAAGTATTTTGACCAAATAATTGACAAAATAAAAATAAAAAATGAGTTATATTCGATTTTCATCGAATTTCAAGAAGCTTTTGCTAGCTGTTTTACGATCTTTATGCGTCAGATCGTACTATCAATACTAAGTCGATCTAGCCCTATCCGCTTGACACTTCTATTTGTCTGTTTTCTTGGTGTTCGTTGTTGGAATCCATAAATTTGCAAAATTGTTCTAAAACTGAGCGTGCACTGTCCAACTACAACTCAAATAAAAAGAGAGAAAAGTGTTTATTACAATCCATAATATGATCACTTAAAACTGTAACTTACAATCTATAGTAGATATTGATATGAATTTTGTTACCTGTAAAGTCAAAAATTTTAGCACAAACCTGATGGCCATGGTTAGTTCTCTGAGACGGCCGAAATAAACGAAAGGTTCTAATTAACGATCCATAATATATGCTGTTCGAAAAGATTGTACACATTTGATAATTGGCTTAGTCACAAAAATGTCTAATTGACACGCCTACAATTAGAAAAAATTTTTTTTTTAAATCTTTCAGTATTCGATCACAAGGCAAACATAATTTTCTTATTTGTCTTTGCTACGGTTACGGTTTTCTCTCTTAATAACGTACACTTCTTTTTTTCGTTAATTAAATTTTTTTATTTAAAAATTTAATTCTACTTTAATGTAACGATGTTTCTTAATTCTTCCTTATTATTAATGTAATTTTTTTTCTTTTCATTTCGTTTAACGAACATTGTAGTTAACATTATTCTCTTAACAGAGTATGCAGCAATAACATTTCACTGTTATTTTGGTTAATTTCATTCATATGTATTCAGGCATTAATAGATTTAGAGTAGATATCTTCAGTAAAACAGAAGCATAGCTTAGTGTAAATGCGCATGCGCGCATGAACGGTTCAGTTAGAAGATAATCGCAAAAAATATGTGATAAAATTAAAATTATTTCAATAAAAAATTAAAAACAAAAATTTATAAAAAATAATCCTTAAAAAAAAAAAAAGAAAACAAAAGTAAAATTAGAACCATACTCAACATATTTTTTTAACAAATAAAAGCTGAATATTTAAAAAATATTTTAAGAAAACTAAATATTATAGCACTAACACCGGTAGCCCCGGTCGTTGGATTTTAAAGGTTAAAGAAATTTACAAATCATCTCTAACTCATACATAGAATTTAACGCTCTAATAGTGGATTACAACAAACAAAATGGTAAGTAACTTACCTGTGCTATATTGATTTACGGTCCCTTTTCCCTTTATTCTATTAGAATTACAAAAGAAAAGAAAAACGCAAGAATTTCTCAGAAAGATAAAAAAATAAACGCATTTACGGTTCACTGTAATGTATATGTAATGTAAGCAAAAAGAAAAAAAAATATTATTCATATTATATATAATACAATGAACTGTAAATAGGAACAAAGAAAAAATATATATGAAACGTATGTGAGTAAAGAAAATCAAATAAAATACAAGTACATATGGTATTAACGTGTGCTAAACAAAAAGCAGATTTTTTATTTTCCTTCGCTCGATCCTCATTCCCATTCCATAAGCAGAATATATTGGAAAATTAGGCATGACAGTCCGCCTTCAGACTTAGTTAGAGCAGGAATGCACTTTCACATTAGTATGAGGTAAGGTATTTTCAAGGACATAGCATGAGGTGAAAGACTTGACCTTATGATATGTCAACAAGCTGCAGTAGAGATCGTTAATATGAAGCTGGTCTTCTGATATACCTACAGTAAGGAAGTGTGAAAGTTTTAACTTTAAAGTGGAAAGGGTTCTGTTCCGCCTCTTATCTAGATTGGGTAATTTCTCCCTTTATTCTATTCTTTCATTTATGATTGTGATAGTAGCTTTCTTTACGTTAATTGAAGAATTCGATTTTATTATTCATTTTGCAGAGTTTCCGAATAAATCCAATTATTTAAAGTTAGTTGTTATTTTGTCAATACCCGTGAAGAAACATTGACGCAGCTTACTGTTATTCTCTTAGCTCACTACTGGTTCTTACGTCTACTAACTTTTTTATGAGAACTTTGATCTCGTCGTACGGATAAGGGAACATACGGACAAATGGACAGATTAACGTATGGACGAAAAAGCATAGGTGGACGAAAAAAGTTGAATTAATTCATACCCTTGCGCAGATTAAGGGTACATGTACTTCTTGGTGTCTCTGTTGCACATTTTGGAATGTTAAAAACCCCATTGTAAGTTTAAAAGTAATAAAATCTAAAATAAATTCTGGAAAAGTCTAAAATGTTTCTATATTTTTTATAAATATGTATTTTGCGTTAACAAAATCTGATCTGAATTATGCTCTAAGTACATATTACAAGTGTTTAAAATATTTCAAGTGAAAATAGTCCCACCGATAAAGGGTAACATACAATTGATTGAACAATTGATCGTTTTGCGATGAAATTTTTATTCTCTTAAAGATTCTACGCTTCTCAAACAAAAGCTATATATTTGACGTATATATTGTATTAGGAGTCTTTTTAAATATTATAAAGTAAAATAGGAAGTGTTTAGTAAAAAAATAATAAATATCTGGACCTTTAAACGAACTCTTTCTTGCCTAATATGGAATTCCAGCTCGAACGATCGATGTCAAGGTAGAATCAGTTATATGGATTCTTCTAGGCTGCGTTCATACCCTGTATCTGTTTATTTAGAGAATATAGAGAATATATCCTGAGTGACGGTTTATAGTAAGAAAAAAAAAAAATATATAATATTGGTTAAGGAGAGGCTTCCCTACGAAATAAAATTGTCATTGTAGTACAGAAAATGTTTTAATCTCGTGCGAGTTCTTGCTTTACTTGTGCGTAGATTGTTAACAGTTATGTCTATCATATTGTGATCGCGTTGACCTGCAAGTGTGCTGCTAATCAATCTGCTATTAAATCTGATATGGAAAGAAAATGTTGCTTGAATGTTTTTTTTTTGGAAAATTTTTCATAATTTGATTACTTTTGTATTTTTAGTTGTTTTTAATAGTTAATAATATAACGGAAATTCAAAATGCTTTCTTATAAGAGGAAGTATACAAACAAAGAAAAAAAAAAAAGAAAAAATTGTATAAAGCTTTCAAGCATAGTACTCGTACTTTCACACTTTTGTTATTTACACTATGCTTGAATTTTTTACTTTTATAAAGTTAAAAAAAAAAAAAACAAAAAAATTCACCATCAATTTTTACAAAATATCTCAAATAAGAAACAAACGGAAAATATTATGAAGTTTTAAAAAATCACTAAAGCGTTAATATTAGATGTAATTCATTTATGGCAGATGATCCAACAATGATTAAACAAAAAGAAAAACAAAATCTTGTAACATACATGTTATTAATGTAAATTATTTGTAATCTTCATTATTCATAATGCATATGAAAGTGTTCATTAATTGGCCGGATAAACATTTTCATTTGATTGAAGTAACACTTGCCAAGATCAACGCTAACATTAACATCATTCAAAAGTTAATACCAAATATTTTAAAAATTAAATAGTCTAAAAAATATTGAGCCTACTCTAATATACATTTTAATAATATTAAGCTTAGATGTCGTCAGCGTGCACATTATTATTAAAATATTAAAAAAAAAAATCGTATAAATATAAATAAAAATTTAAATCCCATATGAAGGCTTAATATTTTCTAAATTACCTTTGATTACTTTACACGCGTTTGTTGTATTCAAGTTGTAGCCAAATAGCAAGCAAATAGAAAAAAAAGAAAAGAAATAATAAACATTTTACCGATAAATATGGTAAATGTTAACAATTGTGTGACAATACCTTGATAGTATTTTTTTTTGTTTAAACACATACGCGTATGCCTCTCTCTCTGTTTGTTGGTTATTGTTTTGTTTTTGTTGCAATTATATATATATATATATATATATCTGGCAGTGTTTTGTGTTGACGAGAGTCATTGACTGTTTAATATCAACGTTTATATCATCTTCATTACAATGTCTTACAGCAACTGACAAAATGCCAGTTTGGGAAGTATACCATCTCATGGATGGCTTTAAGTTATTCAATTCGGAAATTTGCTTTATTCGTGTTTTTGAGTTAAGAATTGAATTTAATTTTTTTGATATTTTATTTATCTTAACTTAGACTACTCTTTTATGTCCTGTTGTTCGAGACATTGTATGGAGGGATCCAAATAAATGAATAGAAATTTTAGATTGCTTTGCAAATTTATTTATTTCTATGTAATTATAAACAACAACAACAAATATCCTTGAAGTTTAACGCAGGTATCGGCTTATATATAACATAAGCTTAACTCTTTGATGCCCGAATGCCAAGGGGAATGCAACGATTCCGTAGGCCATGTTAGTCTCTAGTTAATCTAAAGCAGTAATACAATATGACTCAGTTTATTATATATATACGTCAACTTGTGTTTGATCGAAGCGAAGACCTATTCAAAATCTTTTCGTTTGTTTAAAACAAACATACGATTGTACTGCAACTCCATAGTCAATTGGTTTGTGTCCCTTCCATGAATTTGAACTTAACTATAGCCAGCATGAGACATATATCTGTTTAGTTTTTCCCGTCAGTAATCGTAATGGTTAACTTATGGTTTAGTGTGTAAATTTCAGTAAAAGAAGACGTTCACAAAATGTGGATTTCTATAACAATTTAATGATGAAAAAAAAATAATCAGCGCAAGTATAGAATTTTATGGCAAAACTCATAGTAAGGCTTAGATAATCATATTGATTGCACGTTTGATAGAATTGAAAATTCATGAGTTCCCCAATGAAATGAGAAGTATAATGATGACGGTCAGAATGATTGTATCGATTTAAATTTTTGTAATCATTATAAACTCAGCAATTGACAATTAATAGAGGAAAGGCTCATAAGGCTAAATAAATTTGAAATACATGTGTACGTGGTCTACGATCCTATATAAAATATTTCAAAGACAATTAAATAACTAGTTATCTCCTTCTTAAGATAGGATGGAAGCACACACACAAGTA
>KK351024.1:1501179-1557589 GCA_000671755.1 Glossina brevipalpis
GGCCGGGTTGTTTGTGGGGTAAATTTAGTTATTTTCAACTTTTTTTTCTTCTTGATTGTTTTGTTCCTTTTCTCTCTTAATTCGATTGAAAATCAATTGCATGCCTCAACTAACTTAGTACGGGAAAGCACGTACAAGCATGTACAACTTTTACTTTTATTAAAATTATTCGTGCATTGGAGTTTAAAAAACTTTTTAGGCTCAAGTTCACGAAGAGCAGGTCAAAAAGCTCCGTAATGTGCATGACTGACGGACCAACTTGTTTGTATTGTTTGTTGGTGCATAATTTTCTAATGACGTCGTTGTCGGCGATGATAATGCATAATAATAAAATAAAAGCACTAAAACATAATGATGAACACATAAAAGTGCCAAAGTCGTACACGCAAACATTTACAAAATCACAAACCGCCAGTTAGTTAGTAAGTGTTAAACGAATGAAGTTTAACGCGTTCATTTCTTTTAAACGTTTACGTTCACTTAAATTTGCCCACAAAGTGTAGAATTATTTATGACAAAAAATTAATAGAAAAAAAAAAAAAAGAAAAAAAGAAAAAGATAAATAAAAAAAGTTCACTCATTTAATGCGGTTTTTGTTGCCAAAGTCAATTTGAGTGGAATTGTTTGGTTGATGGTTGATGGTTTGGTGTGGCTCGAGCGAGCTCGCTCGCGTATGGTCTGTGAAAGATGGATAATTATGCAGAAATGTTTTCACTTTTTTATCATTCTTCATATATAAATGTGTGCGTGTGTATGTGTGTGTGTGTGTGTGTGTGTGTGTGTGTGTGTGTGTGAGAGTTATGGGCATGTATGTTAGTACTTTTGTTTAAGTCATCTGAAAAAAAATATATATAAATAAAAATAAATAAATAAAAAAATAACAAACGATGACATCCGACACACTGTCTCTGTGTATGCCACTCTTTTGTCAATTAAGAAAATAAAAATTTTTACTAAAGTTTATTAAAGATATATGTATTACATGTAGGTACTACAGATTATGTACATTGAATGCATATCATGAACGTGTTCATAAAATCGTACACATTTACGTAGATACTAACACAATAGATAAAGTGCTTTATGTGATTGGGTTACTAAGGTGTTGGGATTTCTTTCATTTTCTTTTGTTTACTCTCGCAGCACCTCAACACGATGCAAGTCATTATACAATTTTTATTCAACATTAACGAAAAATCTTTTATTTCTAATGCCATGCACATGGAAAGTATGTGAAAAAACTAATCAAGTTCGTCCAAGATTGCAATTGTGTTTAGAAAAGAGTGTGAAATGTCTGCAAAAAAAAACAAAAAAAAAAAAAAATAGTTTATCTTAACACGCGAACTTTTTTTTTATATTTATGTATGTGTGCATGCATTTACATGTATGTTTGTGCATTTAAAAATGATAATAATAATAAAAAAAAATAATGAAATATGTTTTTATTTGCAATATTCATATATGCACACAAGTTCTAGATAATTGTGTGAATAATGCATACACACAATATTTACACATAAATGATAGTAAGATGAGTTGATAACAACGTTGAATCGATGAAATTTTTTATTCCGTCAATGAGAGATGAGATTAATAAAATAGATTTGTTTTCTTCGGATCTTCTAACAAAAAGAAATAAGCGATGGGTGCCGTTTAAAGTATCGGCTTAGAGCTCTAGAGAAATAAGCGACGGATACCCTTTAAAGTATCGGCTTACAGCTCTAAATATTCCAGAGACAAACAGATATGACATCGGCATCGTTTAATCTAAGTAAGCGAGTTTTTTTTTTCTTTTTTGGCTTGCATCCTATACATATATCTTTTTTTCTATCAACACTTCCTATCTATTTTCTATAGCTAGAGAATCTTCTTTTTTTTTTTATTATATGCTCTTCATGTGCTTCTTCATGAAGGGCTACAATGAATTGATGAAAGAAGAACACATGATCATAATAATTAATTGCGCACAGTTATTAAAAACTAGTCTTACCGTTCTTACCATTATATCAGATAGGTACGATGTATCTTTAGGATACTGTGTACTCAGTATATTTCAAACATGTGTGAGTTTTGATAAAAGTACTTCAACTTAAACATTAAAATAGGGCATACGTCTCTTTTGTTTGTTTTTTCATATGACCCGTCACACTATCGGGCTATATTCACGATACGAGTATAAATGCGGGCTTATGGTCAGAAAGAAAATGGACCGTGAAAGATAGATTGTCATCGAAAATTAAGACATAAATGTTAAATGCCTTTATCTCGATTGAGTATTCACTATACTTGCGATTACATGTTAATCGTAATTAAAGTATAATCTGTCGTATTGGGAATTGAAGACGGGGATATGCCGATTGGATAGTCGTTCTAACTTATCCATTAGGCTGGTGGTTTGGTATGGTTTGTAGTTGTTGCATTGTTACAATTCTTCGTGATTTAAAATCTTGTTCTATTAAAAAAAAATTAAAATATGCTCTGATTTTACGATATAATCTATATGATTCGTATTTCGATTCGTATATCGATTTTCGGTTCATAAAAACTTTAGATTTTCGTGAAAAAACTTTTTTAAATTGAAAGGCCTTTTAGAATATTTTAATGAAGAAAATCTTACAGAAACATTTCAACTGAATTTTAATTTCAATTTTAGACAAATATTTTTTAAAACTAGCTTTAATTTTCTTGGACTTTTTTTTTCAAAATTCCTATAAATGGTTTTTTCTCAAATTTTATTCAAAACTTTTTAGAAAATCCTAAGAGAAAGTAAAACTAATTTCTTAGTGTCGTCAACAACGAATCTCGTTTATCGGTATATAACCTAAAATTTTGAAATATTTAAATTAATAAATTACCGTTTCGAGAGAGTTAGCCCTAAGCTAAGTTACGGACAAAGAGCAACATCATCTTATCTTGCTTGTTTCATCACATTTGTTAAGTGGAATGATATAAGCGCGGTTGCAATTTTGCTAAAAATTATCAAACTTGTTTTTCCTGGATACTACTACTTGTCCATCGAAAAGGAAATGTTCCCTCTACTTTTACTATGGAAAGTCATATTCATTAGATCATTGCAATACTGTAAAGATACCTGTACAAGCGTTACCTCTTTTTTTATGTTTTTTCACATGTCACTGATTTGATGTCTCTATGTTTGATGCGTCGTGTGTGTCTTCCTACTTTTCTGCTGGCTACTAGTTATTTTTTTCTTTGGTCCATTACCCTTTTCTCTTATTTATTATTGTATCTTTTCCGGTTAAAACTTTTTTTTTTTTTGATGAAGCTATACCTATAGAGGTAGAGAAATGTTGTTGATTGATATAGAGAGAGAACGTGGCACTGTTAGTTTCGTTTACTAAAGTACTAAAGCATTACTTTTAATACACTACAGTTTTCTGTCATCGGCTTTCATGTACAATATTTAGCATGTGCTATACATAATGTTAAATAACAGTGAGTGAAATAAATCATATTAGCTGTACTGTCCATAAAAATCTATTTTTATAGCAATTACTGACTCTAAACTTGTTTAAGAACATTAATTAAAGTTGTTTATATAAAATCTTATCAGATTAATTTCAAAACTAAATCGACTGATACGCTGATTAACAATTAATCCTTACTGTAAATTTCAATAAATAATTTTTTTATTACTTGTGATGTTTGAACGTTTTGCACATATTGTTTTACCTGATATTTATGTTTATGTAAATTATGTTACGATACTGTCTGACACAATATAGTAAAATCTAATGGCAGTACTGTTTTATCGTAGGGTATAGCTATGGTATAAGATATTTTACGTTACATAGCATGTTACGCTTGCAAAGCAGCGTATGTACTTTATTTATTGTACAAAATAATAATTTCAAGGAAGTTATAGGTATGGAAAAATATTCGATATAAGGACTAGACATAACTTCATTTCCTTCGAATAATCTTTTTTTTCCACCGAATGCTGGAGGTATATTTTCAATTTGTCAATATGTTAACAACGTCCAGAAGAAACTTTACAGATTATATAAAGTATATATATATATGTATATATTATTGAGCAGTATAAAATTCTAAATCGATTTAATTATGTCTGTCTGTCTGTCTGTCTGTCCATCTATCTGGATATTTGTGGTAAACATCCTTTGGGTCGACTTTAAATTCGTTTAGAACGTTGGAATTTTTTTAATAGAGTTCAAAATGAAAAATCGATTAATTTGGTCAATGGACACGCCTACAGTATAATATGAACAGAGAACAGCTATGCTTTTTACCTAGTTTACTCTCTTTATTTATAAATAAGAAGAAATACAAATGTTAAAAATATCTCCATATCGCGCAAAAATCGAACATCCTTTAGCCCATAGTATAGAGTACCGAATTTTGATTTTTGTGCTTTTTCTTAGATTTTTTTTTTAGATAAAAGCGGTTGTCATAAAAGATTCGGCCACAGCCGGGAATAATTTTTTGTTTACTTTTGTACCCTTCTTCCACAACGTATAAATGTAGTAACAACTTGGTAATATTGTGAGTTCATTTAGTTCTATTTACCTGTGAGTCTGTACGTCTGTACGTCTATTTGTTTTTCTGTCTCTTCTTGGTCTACTGTGGGAAGGCTCGGTATAAATGTAGATAGAGAAGGCAAAATGTATCCTTAATAGTTAATCGTAATTAAAATTTAGCAAATAGACACGACCCGCCCACGAACTTGTTCATAGTAAGTTAAAAATATATTAAATAAGAATAAATTAAAATTTCAATATAAGAATGGCTGTGATCCGCCTACACAATAGATTAAAAGTATTAAATTACAATCTATACAAGAGATATTTAACTAACATTTGGTAAAAATATTTGCATTTAAAACTTCAATGTGATAACAACAATTCGATTCGACGAATGTGCTAAAACCACAATTAACAAAATTACTTTACAATTTTGATAAATTGATATGAGATGAAAGATATCAAAAAAATCGCCACAAAGCGAATATAAATTTCTTACTCGTTTTTTTTTTTTTTTTTTTTTTTTTTTTTTTTTTTTTGCTTTTTTGCTTTTTCATTACAAATGTCTGCAGTTCAGAAACTATAAAATTTGTTATCTTAATGATGACTTTTTGTTTTCAACCTTTAATATATTCCATGTCATTGTGTTCAAATAGTTTCAAATTTTTCTTTAAGAAACCTTTTCACTTTAATTTCTGTTTCTCCGCACAAAATTCAAGACCAATTATCATTTCATTCACTACTATTACTACTTCTACTACTACGACTACTACTACTACTACAACTACTGGTACATTTTTGTAAGTAAATGTCGAACAAACATGGTTTTAGCTTTAGTTTTTATTTTTATATTTGTTTTGGTTTTTTTTTTTTTAATGTATTTTTGTTTTTTGTTTTCCTAACTGTTTGTCTTTGACTTTAAAGTTTTTCGGACTACGTTGATGATGATGATCATGTTGTTCCCATCGAGTTTGCTCAGAATTGCACGGTAAACTATGCAAATGATTTGTTTATTCATAAATCAGTAAAATCAAAATGTATGCAGAGACTGACTGACTGGCTGAACTGAATGGCAGTTGCAACTGAAATTGTCTGCCATTGCATTTAGTGAGCATGCAACATGTGGCCTGCATTTTTTTTTTTGTTTTTTTTTTGTCTTTTCGTTTGCGTTTATTAAACAAGATTCACAAGTTGTCAATGGTTGATTACTATGCATTCCAGTTGTGTGTTGTATAGCGCACTGGTTTATGGGGAGCGAGTTTGCCTTTTATAAAACGTGGCTTTTTAATGATGCTCTATACCATAAGGATGATGTGAGGGAAATTTTATAATGTTTTTTTTTTGTTTTGTTTGTTTTTGGTCTTCATTACATTTTCTTTGCCAAGTTCAGGGCAGTAACACGTTGGTTGGTTGGTTGGTTGATGGTGCCGGGTAATGCTGCCAGACCAACTCTGTATTGGGAGAATAGTTAAGAAAATTCAATGCAATATTTTGTACAATACGTTGTGTATTTAAGAGATATCTATGTATGTATTGACAGAAACTTGTTTTTGTTAAGTTTTCCCACCGCACTCGGAACAGAGTAAATTCAATTACTATTTACTAGTAAAGCTGCGGTACTGTTTGCTTGAGATGCCAAAGTGTGAAATATAATAATTAATGAATACAGATTAATTTTCTTTCTTGTTATCAAAATATTTTTCTTCTTCAATGCGTTTAAATATATATATATATATACATTTAAGATTAAAATGTTTATTCAAAAAGTTACGTTTCGTTAGTAGAATTTCACTTTTTCTTTTTTTTTTGTTTTGTCTATAATATAAGAAATATTTCTATTAAAAAAAAAAAAAAAAAAAAAAAAAAAAAAATAAAAAATAAAATTTGTGTACAAATTTCATTTAGTATACATTATCTAATGGATAGAAAATTTATTAAATTTCTCCATTGATTTATTTGAGCAAAACTGCAGCACTAGTACCAGCAACAGCGACAGCGAGCAGCAGCATACATCTGCAACACCAACAAACAAAAACAAATGACAATAAACTTGTCTTGCGGTTGTCTTCATAAAATTTATGAATTGTTGACTATAAACTAAGTGCATATACATCGGAAGACTCGTTTACATACATGCATACATACGTATACCGCATCATTTAAACCGCACTTTATTTCTATTATTCATTCGTTTATTTGCAAGTAAATATCCGTCATATACAATATATATACATACATACATATACAAATATATATATATATATATATGCATATATATATGCAAACATATATATGCGGTATAGTGTTTTCCTCTAAACGCACATAACCACACACGCACATGTATAAATGCATAACCATAATTGTCATTAATTGAAGCTCCTCAAAAGGTATTATACAAAATTTCTAGCATCATTCGTATGTACATGCATTCACCGCCATATGTAAATATTTTCATATATACGTATATGTGTATTCATAATGTATAATGATAGAAATAATGCATGAAGCATTAATATTTCCGTGGGATACCAAAAGTCATTGCCTTGTGTTTGTGGTTGAAAGTATTTTTTTTTGTCTGTTTTTTTTTCTTTTTGTATTTTGCATATTAACGGGAAAGTAAATAATATTTTGTTAAGACATCATGTAGGGAGAATTATGCGCCGCGTATATCATTCCTATAAAGATCATGATGCATAACACATTACTATTGACTCTTATAGAAAAAAAAAAAAAAAAATCATTTTGTTTATGTAATTGCTATAGTGTTAGGAATTTCTAATGTCAATCACTTTTTTGTGTTTGGCTTTTAAAGCTAATACACTTCTCCTTATGATGATAAAATTTCACATATAAACTTGAAACATATTGTGAAATATATTTCGCCCGTAAACACATAACTGTCAATCGATTTAAATTAAAAGGAAAATGGCATTTCAAACAATTATAAGATTTTTTTTTTATTTTATTTTATTTTATTAGCTGCTCACGGAATGTCCCCTAGAGGTGTGTGTGTGTGATCAAGAAAGACTACACACTGAAGAAGAAAAAATTATTAAACATTTCGATCATCCAAAAAAAAAAAACTTCATAATTCTATTCATTCATCCAATTCGTACTTATTCACCTTGCGACTGACTATATTATATTAAGCACTTTTGCAAGTATTTAATATACAAGTATGGTCTATGGTATAATTCCAACGTCAAAATGAACGATTGGCAAGAGATTGTTTTAGAATGTTTTTTAAAAATAAATAAAAAATTTATGGGGGAAAAGAAAAGAACTTCTGTTATTTACGAATATTTTCTTTAATAATTTGTCGCCGTTTTTCCTTGACAGCTTAATAGATTCTTGTTTATAGAACTATTGATCCTTATATACCTATAAGGTGAACTCATTACAATTTCAGTTTATCATCATTTCGAATAATGAGTCAACTTAAGCAAATTTATAAAAGTTCGAACAGAAGAAGATTTTACGTTGGATTCTCTGTCGCTTCCTGTGTTAGTTTAAATGATTTACTCTAAATAAATATGGAATCTAAGACATTTAACTACAGTAGTGATATATTGTTATGTATTTAACTTTTTTTTGTAAATATTTTTTTGTAATATAATCCTTTACTATTTTTATAACGATCCGTCCTATACTACGCGATTGTATAGGATCATCCATTTTGTAGTTTTGTGATATAAATAAAATGCTTTTCTTATTTAGAATTGGATCACACTTTTTTTTTCAGTACATTGTTTGGATCTTGCCATTATTTAGGAAATATAATATCATTCAAATGTCCTCCAAGGAACAACTGACAGGACTGGATTCTTTTAAAGTACTTTTCGATGATTTGTCCGTTTATAGCGGGCAATAGCTTTGCCATAATTTGATGGTTGTGCGTTTTCAAAACATCAAGACCCTTTTAAATTACTTGCATAAACTCAATCCTTTGCATAACCCCATAAAGAAAAGTCCAGTGGTAAGAAATTGCACGATCTTTCGTAGCCAATTCACATCAATAATACGTGAAAATACGCTTCCGAGAAATTTCATAAAGCTTAATGTGTTTTGTTTTGGCTTGTCCTGTTGAAATCGCATACTTTCAACATTCATATTGTTACGAAAATTGCCTTTCGCATTTTACCTTTAAGGCACAGTTCGTATCGCTAGATCGCGAAAAGCTTAGATTTTGATTATTTACAATTTCCTTTATTTATTAAGAAGTATTTATAATTTCAATTATTTTACGATTTATTACAAAGGACTTATTTTCTTCAACATTTAGTTACTTGTCGAATATTTTTAATCGAATGTCTTGGCTAGGCAAAATGCTCTGCTTATAAACCTTACGAAAATCACAAATTCTGTGTCTCTTTCTGCGATACCTGCGAATACGTAGTTTCACTAATCCCATTCATGTGAGGTTTCGCGGAAATTCTTTGCCAATCTTTGCTTTTATTAGCAGCTGCAAATATGTCTTTTTATGACCGCGGTAGGTATCACATTCAAAGGAATTTCGTCTCCATCAAATTTATCAAATTTGTTGTTTGTTGCCTTTTATTAGATTTTCGTAACAATATCCTCAAATTGGTAATCATGTGACTATAGCGATCAAAATGCTGTGGGCGTCGTGTAATGAATAAATTTAGATATTCTTCCACGCTTTCACTAGCACAGAATCAATATTTTTGGTTGAGTGTGCCTTTAAAAAATCTTTCATATAGATTCAATTTCCTTAAACTTCTTCACAATTTTGCTTGTAATGCACTCAAATGGACGATTCTATAGACCATAATCTGCTCGTAATACACGAAACGTATCTATTATAGAATCAGTGGTTTTGTAGAAATTTTTTTTTTTACTATTTTAAAATATCTCCCGGTTTTTAGACGATCCATATTGTAAAATGGCAAACATTGTCCCAAGCATATGATACCATGAGTGATAGTTCTGCCTTACACATCTTATGGAAACAAGGTTGACAAATTCGGACCGTGAAATGGATGTCTCTATTTAAATACGGTCATTAAGAAGGAAATATAGATTGAAATGTGGGCTTCACGTGTTTAGAATTGAACCCGGTTGTGTTGGCTTGACGTGTGCTATTCTTATCGTTTAGGCTTTGTGGCAACCATTTGTGGCGGTTCTTCTTTAAATTCGTCAGTTTAGTTTCACTTACGATTTGTATTCATTTATTACTCTTGAAAAGATAACGCTTCAAATGATTTACTTCTCTTCGACAGCAATGATTCGATGTCTAATATAAATATTTGCTAAATTTTTAAATAATTTAAATTTTTTCAATCTTAGAATGAATAATATGTCGTATAAAAAGTATTGAGCTTTGAAGAGTATAGCTATTGCTTTTGTAAAATAACTCTAATAAAGTAATATATTTGCATAATTTTCTTCAATAAATTTTGTGTTGACATCTTTTGAGTAAAATTGAAATATTGTTACTATAAAACTTTTTATGAAGCTTACCGAACGGATGCTATAGAAAACCTCGTTTCTATGAAAAACAAACTTTTTAATCAGTAAGTAGAAGTTGTTCATGCAAGTTTCCAATCATTTCCAATCAGTAATAACTGTCAATACTACAAGAATTTCTTACAAATAGATTTGAATTTTAATTAAGAAATGATTTTCGGTCGAACTTGAGTGTGATTTATAGACAATATTTAGGATTCGATTACTATTTTCACAGCAGAAAATTCAATTCAATATTGTTTAGATTCTTAATATATAGTTTATAGTTTATAGTTTAGTGTACATCTGCAAGGCGCGTATTAGTAGAGGTATTTTTCCAAGTTTCAAATATATAAATGTTGTGAAGTTCAATTAGTTCGCTTTCGCGAACACACTACAATATAACCAATAAATTGTTTGAGATTTTTCGACTTTTTCTATGAAATAATTTCTAATCGATTCTTTCAATTAAGATCACGTCTTGCTGGGTGATGTTTACTTTCTTCTCAAATTATGCATTTGCATTGCATTGCAACGTTCACATCCAGAAATAAATATTTATATGCATATCAGTGTAGAGAGATATGAAAATAAATTTCATTTTCATTAGAGTAATAAAAAAAAAAAAAAAACAAAAGAGGTATTAAGGAAAAACTAGATCAAAAGCTAAGTGGAAGCAAGAAAAACGTGAAATATTTGTACCACATATGTACGACAAGTTTCACTTTCAAAAAAAAAAAATAATAATAATAAAATGAATCACATTGAAGCACAACTGGTTTACTGACTAACCTAACTAAGCACCGCCATCGATGACGTCGGAAAATTAAACTATTTCAAATTTTTTTTTTGGAGTAGGATGTTTACTTGAAAACATGACTAAACTATAATTTTCCTGCAGTGCAATCATAAGGCAGACACGTTAAGTAAGCGAAATATTGTCAGAAATAAAGAGGAAAAGTTTTTTTTTTCTTTTTTTTTTTTTGATAAACAAGTAAGAAAACATTTTATACACTTTTGGACAAATCATGGACACACCTCACCATAAATAAATACACATACAAATTACAAAGCTTTTTAAGTGTAGGTGTAATAATATGTCCGCCGGGAATTCTCTTCAAAAAAGAAAAATACAAATGAGTTTATGTCGCTTGTTTTATTATAATTTTGCTTTTGTTTTTAATTTGTTCTCTCACTTATGGGGCTATCCCCTAAACGTACATAAACATGGTGCTGATGATTAGATGAGAAATAATTGGCGAGAATGATATAGGGTGTGCCTCCATTTATCGGTCGCATAAATGTTCACTATATTTGTGTACTTGAAATGGAAAACATTTGAAATGATGAGATATATCGCTCTTAGTAGTTTGTTCCAAAGACGGGAAATTTAATGGAAGAAAGAAGAGTCGCGATAGTGTGTTGGATAATATGCGATCATTTTCACGACTAGTGGGTGAGAACACTGATCAAAGCCACGTAGTCATATTATCATAGTCATTAAATTTTTAGCTTAACTTATAGCTTAATTGTATTCTATTTGTGCTTAACCCAACTTAAGCATTCGCTCAAATAGTTAAATAGATTATTTTACCCCACACAGCAACAAGATTTATAAGAACTGCAGATACTCGACGATTTTTTCTTATCGCTTACAACTAAATTCCTCACAAATGATAGATCAAGAGATTTTTACTAGAGAAAGATGAAAGTGTCGTTTCAATACTTCAATTTATAGACATCATGGAAGAATTGAATTTGTCATTTTGTTTGTGACACTCTTTGTGTTTGCAACACAACGAAGCTTCAGAGACTCTATAAAGCAACATACATTCTCGATGAGCATTAAATTTTGAATCGATTTAAACATGGCTCTCTGTCTGTCTCACTGTCTTTCTGTCTGTCCGTCTGGCTATCTAATGAATTTATTCTATAAATTAAGTTACGATTCTAAACGAATCAAGTGCTTTCATTCTTATGATGTTATTTTAAAAACCAGTCCTTAAGTATGTAGTAATAAATCCTTTCGATAATGAAATTTTTGGCAGAAAAAATGCTAAAATGTTTAGCTGGTGATGAGGAATACTTTGAATAAAATTCATTTTATCTTTCCTTTAAAATAAGCACTTATTTTCACCAAAAAAAAAAAAAAAGAAAAAAAAAGTTGGTCAACGCTTCTTTTCATATCTGCTCTTTTCAAAATGAAATTCGATTCACTATCCACTACTCTTGTCCACTCTATGCTACGTATTATATTAATAAATGAATTCAAATCATTTAAATACTTAGTGTATATAATTAATAGCATAATTTAATTATAATAAGATATCTTGCCAAACTCTGATCCAGTGAAAGCTTAGTGTTGGAGAAAAATGTTCACACTTCATTTTCTGCGTTTTTTTAGGCGCTATCTGAATATTGTGTGTGTGTGTGTGTTTAAAGACGATGCGATTATAAAGCATTTTGAGGATCATGCTTAGCATTGTTATCATCATTATTATATCATAGGAAAGCATATCATGATAATTGTTGTTTGTGTGCCAAATGAATTTTCATTAAATATATAGATATTTGTATTTGTTGCGAGCGTATATATATATATATATGTATGTATATGATTTTTCTTTAATATTATACTCATGTACATATTATTATTTGTATGTTTAAGGCACGATTTTTGTGTGTCTAGAGTTAACTATTAACTCTCGCACAATCAAGTGACTGACTTGTTTACAATTACTCGCTTCGCATGTTACATACAAAAATAAATAAATAAAAAAAAAAAAAAAAATTGTAGAAATATGTTTTTTTTTTTTTTTTGGACAAACGTAAGAAATCATGTTACGCATGCAGATGATGGCCTAAAGTAATAATAATTTACGTTTTATGTCATCATCCGCACAAAACCAACGATTGCCTAACCGTTTACACAATATATACCACTTTTTCAATGTAATAATCATAACATTCAGAAAAACAAAAGGGGACAGCAACTATCTATCGGCATACAAACTTGATGAAAAAAAAAAACAAGTTGACATCAAAGTCAGTGGAAACTTGCCCGTTTATGAGCATATATGAGAAAAATATTATTTATGAATATCTTAAAGTGTGTGTGTGTGTGTGTAATTCTTCCAAATTTGTTAAAAAAAAAAAAGAAAAGAAAAAAAAATCAGGGCCACATGGTACGGTGACTCTTACTACTGACCTATCGTCGCTTGTTGAACAAAAATTATTAAGTGCAAACCTAACAACAAATTGCCATGGGTGCAATGGGTACTTGAGTGAAAGCACATAGAAGATTCTCATTGTGTTCGGACTGAGAAATATTTCGCGATGAAAATGGTTATCTTCTGTAATCAGAGTTTAGGAGCTCTATGCATCCATAGAAGTTATATCGCGCCTGCAAGTTATTTTCAGATTTTGATTCCAAGCGAACTTATACGCTCGTGAGCTCAAGTTTTTAGGCAAATAATGCCACAAATCCATTAACCAAATTTGCTCAATTGTTGGGATTTTAGATTAACGGATAATTTACATTACTATCACATTACTATCACAACACTTTTGTGTTTACGTTTAAAATAATTATTTTTCATTGAATGTGACACATTTTAATGCCTTATTGGCAAAGGAACACGATGAAGCGTAAACGTATGAGGAGATTACTTCGATTGTAAATTTAATATATTTATAAATGTGTGTCGTGTTGAACTGTATAATGTTTCATAAATAAATCTTATGATTTGACAAATTAAAATGACAAAATGAAATAAAATAAAAACTACGATATAACCTTGAAAGACATCAAATAACATCAATCAAAGATGCAAGAAGAGCTTAGACCGCATAGATTCTTAGCACGTGCAGTGTTCAAAAGACTATAAGATTTTTCCTTTTTAATTAAGTTCTCAAATTGTGAATTGGAAAATACTTGACTTACTTTCTTGTCATGAAGTCCAACCAAAATATTAATTTTCTTCAACACGCTCTCTCTGTCTTCTTTAAATAAATATATTCGCTTTACTTTATTTGTCTCATCAAAATCCTTTTTTAACTTTTCGGAAAACGAAATTGCGTTTTCTATGTAAAATTTGATGGAAACCTTTTTGTAAACGTTTTTTTTTTTTATTCATTTTAAAGATATTTTTTTTTCTTATACGAAAGTAAACAAAACGTATGGAAGATGTGATAAAAATGCCGTTTGCTAAGTGTTTGTATTGTATTGTCTGCGTGATGTAATAAAAATATTTTATTACTTTTGTAAAACAATAATAATTGAGTTAATTTACAAACCTATGTCCTCTTTAATTTCTTTTCAGATCGTATCAATCGTACAAATTACCCTGCACACATCATATTTGCTATTAATTTTAGTGTTTAGTTTATCACAATCTGCTAGTGGTGGTGTTGCCCCAGCGCCAGTTGTTTATTTAGTGCCGCCTCCTCTGCCATCGTTACCACAATTTAATTATGCCAAAGCATTCAATTTTAAGACCAATGACTTTCAGACTTCTTCGCTGTCCAATAATAATCAATCAACGTCTAAAACTCCCGAGCCAAATGGTTTTATGACGCGTGTAGCTCGATGGTTTGGTTTTTCGAATGGTAAACCTCAAATTCCAGATTCAAATACGTCAGCTGGATTTAATAAACAATCGTATATTTATCCGAAACCTCAACAATATGACGTCAACGGTAAAGAGCTTTGTAATTTGTGCAATAAATATCCCTGGATGCCAATGTTTCCTAATAGTGTACATTTTACACAAAATAATCAATGGGCTCCTCAAGCTTCCGTGTATGGAGCAAAATCCACTCAAGAGTTGCAACAAGCTTCTTCTATAGTAAAACAGAGAGCAGTACAATTTCATTTTCCTCATCCGAATTTTTATCATATACCAAACAATAATCCCAAAAATGTTTTTCAAAAACAATACCCTTCGGGACCATTTCTACCTATAGTTACTCCAGATTTTAATGCTGCAGCTGTGGCGACCAAATTTCAATCACAATCATTTCGTCCAAGTTCTACACCATATTTTCAACAACTACCGTCAACAGAACCAGCTCATTTCCATCAAAATGTTGCCGCTCCTTCAGAAATACATTCGAATACACTTAGACCAAATTATATATTTTCAACAACTACGCCTCAAAAAGATTCCACTTTTGAGATTGTGAAAAGTCATGAGCTAACGGAATTTTTATCTTCTATAGAATATCCAGCAACGTTTGTAGACACTAAGGCGATCGACATAAATATGGTTAGCAGTACAACTATACCGCCTAATCATAAGCCAGATAAAAATGCGTATTCAGATACTAGTACGGGACGCTATCTGCACGAAACACTTAATCCAAATTTAAATGATCACATACCAGCTTCGCAAATTATTACTGAACCTGGAAGTTTTATCAACGATGTCGCTATATCTGCTGAGACTCCGCAGTCTACAAAGTCCTCCCCAGTTTATAATGGACAACACAACCCGTATATATCACCTCAGTTCTCCAGTCAAGCATTCATATACGATATAGACAATTTTCCAGCAGCTTCATCGCAAAATATTACCATATTACGGCAATCTGCAGATACATGGGCCTCAGAATCTAAGGAATTTCTGTTTTCCACCACTTCGCTTGAGAATATTTTTAGTCAAGAAGAAACCACTACTCAATCTACAATGATGGAAGCTGAATCTACTGAAAGCTATCGTGAGAATATTGTAGATCTTATAGCTTCAATACAAAATGATTTACAACTTCTCAAGCAAGATACTTCAAACCCTTTAAGCGCGAAAACGCGACAGCGCGAAACACCAAAACGTTTACTGGATTCTCCTATACAGCATGTGGCCGAGAAAGATGGGGCTCCTAGACCTTTTACAAAAGATCCTTCCAATTTGGGCTTCCGTTCAACAGAAAACAACCATAAATTCTCTCAAGCAGTTACTAATACTAAGGGAACCTATCTACAGTCATGGCTGCCATATAGTGTATCGCCTGCTTCTCCTACTGTGACGTCAACTTATAAGGGAATTGGTACTAGTGGTCATTTTGTTGGCGTGTCCCCACCTGGATCACCAGCATTAATTGATAACAAACTTAATAAATTTTCTATACCATATGCAACCAAGGTAAAGCCTCGACCTTTTCAAACCACGCTTGACAGTGCGATTACTAAAAATCCTTCGGCCGGATTGTATAGCCATCCAAACGATCTCCACACTCCGGAAGAATCTATGCTGATAGGGGTTAAGGCTCAGGGTGTTCCTTTCTCTTCATCTTCCCCATCGCCGAGAAATACGAAATATTTGACCAAAATTTTAGCTTCAAATTTACGGGAACTTCTGCAGCGAGAACTTGAAGTAAATCCAAAAAACAAATCACCCAAACCGAATGATTTAAGTTTTGATATTTCGAAATTACAACAAAATATTGACGGTTGGACAGAACAAGAATACACTTCACTATCGCATAGGCCTAGTACACCTACTATAGGAGGACGATCTAAGAAAATACCGTCAGAGTATTTGCCCACAACAACGACAACGACTACCACCACCACCACTACCACCACCACCACAATGAGACCGCAACGCCAATCAAAAACTACCAAAGAATTTGAAAGCTCCCCCGGACTGCCAATTTCTATCAATAACTTGGAGCCTTTATTGCACGATAGAGGATCTATAAAGTTTCATTACACTCCTATAGAAGATAATCATTTACTGGACACCGACGACAAAAACGTTTTTAACAAAAATAATACCGTGACAACATCGATAAGTTCTAGCACTGCCACGTCAATAACGAACACTACCGAAACGTTAACATATACAAGAGATATGACAGCACAAGAGGAATCAAGAGAATTATGGAAAAAAGCCCAAGTGACGATATCACCACAAACTAAAGAAAAAGTTTATGTAGTTACACCGCAGCCGCGATTTTATCCGCGTACATTTAGCGAACAATTTTTCACAGGTCTTGGGAGTGCTTTTAAATCACCCAGATTTGTTGTTAGGCCCACACCCGGCAACGGTGAGTATAATAATACAATACGTTAGTTAAGTTTATGATCCTTTTTAATAGAATGCTAACATAGAGAGCAACTCTTATCCATCCCTCTAACAAAAATTTTTTGTGTGACCCTTCCCCTCTATCTATTCACAGCAAGTAATTTAACAAAAATTTTAGACACAAACAATAATAAAAGCTCAGTAAAAAGTTTACAACAAATGCTGATCGCATCCGATTTCTTTGGACTCAAGGGCTTATCTACTTATACGTCTAAACAGCCGGTGGAGATAATTGGTGGAAATTCGAAAGTAAATCTTTATAAATCGAAAACGATTATTGAATTTTAAAAACATCTATTTTATGATCTCTTTTGAAAAAAACTTTGAATAAACAAATAAACACGCACACGCACACGTACACGACTAATCATGCACATGCACATGCACATGCACATATAAATTCATCATCATTATCTCGCTTACATTAAACACACCGCACTCGATACCTACATTTAGGTTATTACGATTGTTACGCCGCCTGATAATTTAGAAACGACAACGTCCATATCCGCCAATATAATGGATTTAACAAAAGGAAGACGTACAACTAGGAAACCCACAATGTCACCATCACCACGATAAGCAATAATAATTTTTGTTAATTGCAATCTTCTCTGAATTTCCTCTCATTACATGATCTGATCATTGACTCTATTGTATTATATTTCATAGTGAAGCATTTATGTCTGTCCGATTCATAAATATATACATATATATATATATATATATTTATATATACGAACATTTTAATTAAACTCAATTTAATTTTAGCTTTAATTAAACTAAAAAGTTCAAGTGACTTTATATGTGAAAATAATAATTATTGTAATAAGAGCATCGCATTCGGAATTAAGCCGAATATAATGAATTATCTACCATCGTATTAGAATGAATATGAATTGTTTTTGTTAAACAATTCTCGACGTTAAAAAAAATCCTGATTTTAATCAAAATATCAACACAAACACATTACGTATATTGCAGTGAAATTATGACAAGAAAGGCATATAGGACAGATATGCTGTGAATTTGATCGTGATTTGTTGTAAAAATCTTTTAGTTTTAGAACAAAAGTTTTTCATCATTATTTAAGTCTTAAATCTTAGATAAATGGTCGGTCAGAAATTTTTAATGTAAAATAAAAGAAAATTTTCCATAAACAATTGTAAAGTATTAAAATAAATAAATAAATAAATAAACAAATAAATACGCTTTCACTTAATTTAAAAAAAATTTGATGAAAATTTATTTTATAAATCTCTTTTTTAAAATAGAAAATCAAGCAAATACATAAATATTTTTGAAAAATTCTTTTTGCAAATTAAAAACTTCTTATAACCATCAAAAAGAAATAGTATTCGATTTACGAAATATTTATAACGCAGCGGAATTCGCCTTAGACAACTCATAAGTATTCCTAATTAGAGTGAAGGCGGCAGAATCGATTTAGAAAAGTCTATTTTCCCAGGTAACCGTATTAAGTAGAGGGACAATTTTTATTTTAATTTATTTAATTTGTTTTTAATTTTCTTTCATTCTGTTAAGCTCGAAAACAAACGAAATTATTAAAAATTATTACAAACTATGGCTTGAAAATGCGCTCATAAAATTCTTAAATTAAAATCAATAGTCATATATATTGTATCAGGAAAAACGATATATAACATAAATAATGCAAAACAAGTAAAAATATTTTTTGTACTCTATTTCACCTGTGGTATGTCTCTGGTGTTTTAACGTGGATTCCTGGCGTGGAGGCTTAATCCCACACACGGAGTGGGAAAATGTACACTCAACGCCCCGGGTATGATTAGTCCCCGAATGCCAGATGGGGACACGTTATGGGACGTGTTCACCTCCCGCACCCCTCACCCCCGATCCTTGGTAAGAGCGAGGCCCATGTAAAAGCTCTGCCTTTCTATGGGTCAAGCACCCGGTTGTAATGCAACTCCACGTCCGAGCCAGCAAGCTGACTCTTCCCGCGAGTTGGGCTTATTACAGCCACCACGAAAATCCCGCAATGAGCCGTTTCCTTTATCAGACCAATACAAGTAAAAATGAGTACTGCGAGAGCCCCTGACACCCCTGGTACCAGATATGAAAAGAGTGGTGGTATATTAAGTTTGTAGAACATATAACTTTACATGTACATGTAATACCCTTCATCGATTCAAAATCATTTTTTGATGTCTGTCAGATCGCAGTTTATGTTCCTTACTTTTTTTTTTCATATTGTTGTAAATAGAATTCACCCTTTTCCTTTAGGTAGTTGGTAGCTATAATGATCAGAAGTCAAAAAAAAAAAAAAAAATAGGAAATCAAATCTAGAATTCAATTATTTTAGAATTTCACATGTCGAAGATGTTTATATAGCATTACATAGATTTTATGAAGTTTCCGATTCAAGGCCTGACAAATAAAACAGAAACATATAACAAAATTGTTTTAACAAGTGATACTTGACTCTCTATAAATGACGAAAAAAAATGTATCGCCATTCAAAAAATATTTCTTTACGTCTAAGATGGTGGGTAAAAAATCAAAAAAAAAAAAGAAAAAAAAAATTACGAAAAGAAGTCATATAAATACTTGTGTGTATAATTATATTGTAATATAATGTAATTAAGCAAAAGTGTATTGAAAATTACATAAATGTGAATAAAAAATATCATCCAATAAAAGAAAAAAAAGACTACATTTTATTATGCGAATCGTTGTTGCTTTTAGGTTAATATAATATTTTTCATAGCTGTGACGAAAAACGTGATTTATTTGATTTATTTGAATTTTTTGGCTTTAAAAGTTTAATTAATTAAAATGAATTTATTTTTCAAATATATATTATGTATGGAAAAGTAAATATCTACAAAAATAAAGAGTAAAGAGCTCAAATGGATCTATAAAAATAGTTACAAATCGACAGAAGTTCTATTGATAGTATTATGCTGTAATTTTTTTTACTTTTCTTACACATCATTCCGCAATGATTCAGTGTTAGTTGCTTTGATTTTTTTTTTTTTTTTTTTTGCTTTTTACTTATAAACTTTTTGTTTCTTATACCCAACATCGAAATCATTTTGTCATTAAATTTGTCACTCAATTACTGCATATGTATAAACTCGACGAATGTCAGGCAGAAAGAAATAGGGAAAGTCGTATGCCCCGATCAGTGTCTTCGATTTCATTTACTTTTTCATATGCTCCGTTTTGTTGCTCACCTCAGATCATATTTTTTGTTGGGATTATGCAAAGGAGATAGAATTTATGTGAACAAATCTGAAACTCTTGACACTTTCAAAACGAATATTCGTCCATTAATCGCCCAGCTATTACCCACTATGCGCAGATAAATCATTGAAAATTACCTTACGAGGATTCAGTAAGATGCCGTGTGGAAAAGATTTGAATGATGTTCTATGTCACAAATAATGGCAAATTCCAATATTCCAAATATTAAAAAAAAAAGATTTGATCTAAATCTCAAGGAGAAATGTTGTTTTATTTGTGTTTATTTTCGGAACCATAATTTGGAAAATTCTGTATTGGCCTTAAGGCAAATCTTTAGTACCCAGTATATTCATATATTAGACTTTTAAGCTACTCATTCATATGTAGGCGTATTACTTGGTTATTGAAGACCATCTTTATATTAGCTTTTTAGCTTGCCCTAAGTTATATGTTAGTCTTTTTGATCAATACTTACTATGTACAGGAATTAAACCATTTGGCAGACCTATGTTGATAGAACTTTATATACTTTACAGGGTAAGTAGTGGGAATTTCTAGGCGATACAAATGGAAGAATAAATCTCCCGACTGTATACTAGATCTTTGGTTCTACTAGGAATATAAACTTGGAAAAATGAAAAGACTATGATTAGATTTCCTGATCATTGCGATAGTGTTTGCATTCAGATCATTTCGTAATTGATTTTTGATCATAAACTGAAATGATTTCAAGTTATAATTTTTTTTATGTAATGTTTATGATTGAGAGCATTGTAACAATAAGTTTGGAAGAGACAGGCGTAAATAGTCATGAATGGATATATCGACTCCCACTTTTATCTTAATTAAGAATTATTTCCATCTTTTGTGTGGGTGTGTGTATGTAGATTAAAAAAAACAATTACCCATATTTTTTCGGAAATGACAATAATCTGGCATCACTAGCCGTTGTATTGGATAACTTAAAATGTTTAACAACTAAAAGTATGCTTTAAAAATTTCGAACAATAAAAATTCGTTTATAATGTTAAACATCGTATCCAATTTAAGCTAACTAAGCTCAAACCCCGAGCATATAAAATGTTGAGTGATCCGATTACTTTAAGAATCTATGTTTTTAATATTTAAGTATCACATGTTATAGAAAATATAAATAAATTTAAATCTCAAAATATTAATTTATAAAAATTTATTAAAACAATAACAATTAAAGTAAAAGTGTAATAATAAAGTAACAATATATAAAAAATCGATTCGTTATAATTTTTCATTTTCATTGCATAAACTAGATGGTTTATAAAAATATCTACGCACTAAACCTTCTATTGTCCACAATAGACTGGCCCCGAAAGTCATAACATTTAGACAATGAAGTGTTATGGCATAATTATAACGATCACGTATTAAACCTAAAAAAAAGCAAAAAAAAAAAAATTAATAATTAAAAGAAAAGTTAAAAACGAAATGATAACATGAATGCTTACCTACAAACGGCCCCGCGATTAATGTAAATATACCAGATATAAGTAATTGTAAACCAGACGCAGCCGGTAAGCGTTTAAGTGGTACACAACTTGGTATAATTAGTGGCCAAAATATCGTACGTACTCCTTTAAAAATACCCATAATTGCGAATGTGGTAATAATCACCGGGAATGAATGTATAAAAGCTATTACGGTACGACCTGTAGCCATACCTATTACACCAATTAAAAAGAATACACGATTGTCCCAAGCGATTTTTTCAATTAAAAACGGTAACAAGAAACGTGTACTTAAGTCTAGGCCACCCAAAGCTGACATACACAGCGTTATCTGATTAGTAGTTAAACCGAAATCAATTAATATGAATGGTGTAAGTACGGAAAAATTCAATTCGCTGAAATTAATCATCGTTAAGCCAGCCACCATGTTAATATATGTAAAATCTCTTAATAAATCTAAATCAAAAAAAACAACCAACTTTTGAAGGAATGTCATACGTGGCTTATCTACTGGTTCTTCAATCGTTATTGATTCTTCTGTCATTTTAGAATCTTCTAATAAACCTTTTTGGTCATGGCAAGTACATTTCAAAGATTCTGATTTCAATGAATTCCCTCTACTTAAGGTTCTATCTCTTTCTTTTCTAAAATTCATCGATTTGTAAATATTTTCTTGCTTCAATTCTTCATCTTCTCTTTGACGTAAAGCAATATTCTCAGAATCTTTACAACTAGAAAGCCTACTTAAACGGGGTCTATCCGAAGATAAAGAAACTTTTGAACCAAACCAACCATCGTTGGCTCGAGATAACATGGGTGTGCCTGGTTCAGTTATTTCGAAACCCGGTGAATATTCATTTTCATCCCCGTGTTGAGAGGAAAAAAAACTGGTTTTTCTCTGCTTTAGTAGTGTACAGTATTTGCATTCTGTTATTGTTTCACGGGTAGTCAACTCTGGTAATTCTACTGGTTTTCGGGCGTGATAGAGAACTGGTTCATAAACAAGAGCACAAGCGAAACTATGCAAAGAGAGAGCAGCAAATATATAAACTGTGCCCTGAACACCATATGTCGCTAACAGATAAGTAATAACGTGAGGTAAAATAATTGGTAGTAATCCAGTGATTGACCATGTAAGACCTGCTGCCCTTCTACGTCTTTCCTTGAAATAGGTATTTACAGCCAAACTAGAAGCTGAGACACTTATTCCCATACCGAAGCCTATTAAGATAGAACAAGTGAGGCAAAGTATTCGACGGTTATTTTTTTTTCTTTTTTTTGATATATTTAATTAAATCTCTTACCATATAATAGCGAATAGGTAAAAACATAGGAGATAAATGTTTGACAAAAAGACGTCAAGAAAATGCCAACGAATACAAGTAATGAGCCCATTATGGCTACTTGACGAAAAGTGAAACGTCGAAACATTGGTCCATTTAATAAACCTAAACACATAAATGTTTAGTATTTTGAAAAACCATGTAATTCCCTGGAAATATGAAATAACCCACCTGAGCATGCTGATATTGCTGGATTAGTGTTGATTATGGTAGTAATTTGAGCATTTGTTAAGCCTAACACTTCTAAGTGTTCACGGAATATAAAACCGAACAATACCAGGCAAGGATAAACCGATAACTGTAAACAAAAAAGAAACCAAAAAAAAAAAAAAAAAAACAGAAAAACAAAAAAAAAAAGAAACAAAAATGACCATAAATTTCATAAGCATAATAATCTTATAGCAAAAAGCCCTTAAAAAACGGCCTAAAGCTAATAACACTTACATTTGATATGCCCGCAGCGATGCATACTAACCAAGCCCAGCCACCATCAGGAGCTATAAAATTCTCTCCTAAGTCGCTTTTATCACGACGTCGCTTTTTCTTAGGTTTTAAATATTTTACTGTGTAATTACTTTTTGAATCTTTGAGTGGTAAAGTGGTCGCACGATATACCGGTAAGCATAACTCTTCTTTGCCTTTGTCAGAGCCGGTATCCATTGTTTAGTTAAGGCCACAAAATCAAAGGTCTGCATAAAATCTATTTGAGTGCGTGAGTTTTATAAATTTTTTTTTTGTATTTTTTTAAAAGAAACTTGAATGTGTTCATAAAATCAATTCGTTCATAAATTTAGTAAAGTAAACGATCATTACACTGCTTACAAGGTTAATATAATGGTGCCAAAGAAGAAAAAATATGAAACAAGAAAAACAACAAAAAACAAAACAACAAAAAAAAAACACATATTGTACGTTTATGATAGCAGGCTAGGACGTAAAGCCCTTTACAGAACCTCTCTACAGCTCTACATTATCAATAAGATTTCAATCGAAAACATAATAAAATTTACATTCGATTTTATTCAAATCTAAAAGTGATAGTTAGTGCAGAAAAATTGAACAAATATCTGCGCATGCGCATGGAAGGCAATAAAATAAGAGCATAAAGGGTATGGAACGAATCTATTTTCATCGCCATACATACGTCTCATTTAATAAATATGTTTCTCCTATAGAGATATGGGTCTCTCTAAGCGTCTTTCTGATTATGTGTTCTTGTTGTTGTACATTATAGTTGTTTTCTTCACTTTTTTTTTTTTTTTTACTTTGAGTCTAATTGTAAACTTAAGAATGCATCACGTTATGTCTAAAACTATGGATTCTTTAACACAATGCACAGACAAATATGCTGGGTTTGTTTTTCTCTTTTGTTTTTGTTTTATTTTTATTTATTTATTTTTTTTTTTGCTGAGGTCTTTCATCGATAAGGTAGGAAATTAACGACTCAATTAATGTCGTTTGACATTTACGACCAAATCGATGTGTACGAATGTGTGTTTGTGTTCAAATATACAACCATCATTAATTTAGGCTGATTAGAGCGGTGAGTACGTGCATGTTTTTAATAATAATAATGAATTTTCTTGTTTGACTTTTAAACACTTAAGTGCAATAATTACGATGAGGCATAGAAAGAATTCACCTGTGGACTGCAATGCTTTAAATTTTTTTTGTTTTTTGTTCGTCTCAAGTATTCTATTAAACTATAAAAATCATTTTATGAAAGCAACCGTTATCAATAATTTCAAACTGAAGAAGCCCTCGTAATCTGTGATTAAATATTTGATTTGAATAATCGATTAAACATTTTCGTCTCTTATTCGGATTGAGAATCAAAATTCTTCTATCAAATTACTTTCTCAATTTCGTTACATTTTCAATATGCAAATCATCGAATCATCGAACCATTAAGGTGATTATACTTAAAAATCAAAAGATCGATCATTTATCGAAGTGAAGGGTTTGTAGCTTTGCTAAACTTTATGTCTTTGTTAAATTACATTTAGCCTAATATAAATATAAATAAAACAAAAAAAAAATTATGAGTCTAATATGTGGACCATCGGTCCATTGTTGACATTTGAAATATGTACAAGTACATATCAAAAATTATTGATCGTTTCATCCAATAGCCTGAAGCATGCATTTTGAAAGTGTTATAAATGCATCTAATATTTTTCGGTATAATTCTAAAAATTACGAGCGATCAAGGTACAGAGTTTACTTCAAACATTTTCTCGTCACTAGCAACAAGCGTATTGAGCCATTAAAAATTATTACTTCACAGTATCACACAAAGTTCACCGGTAGGCCATAGGCCATTTAAGATCTATTCTTGATCAAAGCATCAAATTTAGAATCGATTTAAGTATGCCCCTCTGTACCCGTCTGTAATTTTGCACAAATAATGTAATTTCTTGCACATACTCTGGAATTGAAGATGAGTCAAATCGGTCAAATTCCTACAATATAACATAAAATGAAAACATTTTTAATTTCTGGGTGTTTTGCTTACTATACATGCGGTAGACAATAAAAATTTTCACGGTATACCGTAAAAATGGAAAAAATCTGCCACGCCTACCCAATATTATAGAGCGCCGAAAGTTACCTTTTTTCGATTCTTTTTTTTTTAACATAAAGATTCGGCGAAGTTGAAAATAATTTTCTTGCTTGTTTTTTTTTTATATTCGGAATTGCAACAGTAACACTATAGGTGCCCTAGAGTCCCGAAAAATTAATTAGAGATACCTTGGGAGATTGGAGAATAATTTTTTTTAATACTTAAATATATTGTTTAATAACTTTTTATACGCACTCTTCGTCATACGGTATCAGATCAAGCCTAAAAATGAGCGCGAAACACTAGCAATCACACTCGCAAACCGTACAGACTTGTAGATAAAAAGGGCTGCTTTTCGGCCGGAATACCCGTGTTCAATAATCAGTGCGGTAAACTATGAATGAATTACGATTGGTGCGTGACCGCAGCTTTAGGGTAATACTTACCATTTCCCAGGCTACGATCAAACTTTATACCTTTGTTCTCTCACCTCACAATTCTATATACTAGAATATTAGTGTGTTTAAGAGGGCAAAAAATTACAGCCTATGAGAGAGGTATTGATTTAATATCCGCTAGAAATACTTCCTAATGCCAGCTGAGACTCTAATGTTAAAAATGGTTATTTTCAAACGGCTGACGCCTACGTATTGACAAAAATTTATTTTTCTATATTTTTTTAAAATATTGATATGAGAAGATGATGTGTAGAAGGTTTGGCGCGCTTCTGATAAATATTCGTTTCTTACTTTCGTTTCACAAAGTGAGCAGATTATTTTTATTATTTCGTGGTCCGCTGGCTTTTCAATTGACCTACCACGTGTGAGATGTATAGAATTTACAGAATCCCCGATTTGTATTTTTTGTTTGTTTTTTTTGATCAATTATAAATAATTGGTAGTTGCAGCTGCACCTTGTGGGAAGACAGATAGAATGTTTCTTTAAATATTTTTTTTTTTTTTTTTTTTTTTTTTTTTTAAATTATATATATTTTAAGCAAAATCCTAGAGATTGTAGTACGCGTTGAATAAATTTGTTTTCAGACGAGCGAATCTTTCGACTTAAAAGTATTTTCAATCACAAGTGATTCTACATTAATATTGTACTCAATCCTGAATTATCATCAAGCAATTAATGACTTCATGTGTAATTTTTTTTTTATATAAAATTATTTAGTAAGTAAGTATAATACATCAAACATATCACTCAAGTGCCAGTGGTTAGGAATGTGGTGCACAGCACACTTTACGCGTTTAAATAAACAAATATGTAAAAAAAAAAAAAATTAGTAAATGTTATCAATTTATTATCATAATAACCGATTTGATAAACTAAAGATACACACATGTGATGTACGATGTGCATATAACCGAAACTCGTGTATACGTGAAGCCAAACCGTTTTGATAACAAACTACAAAACTCTAATAGCACCTTGGCATGAATTTTCTTTTTCTTTTTATTTTTATTTAATGATTACATTATTTTTTGTGTTTTTATTTTTGTTTTTATTTATCAATTTTATTCACAATATATCAGAAAGGCAACGGCTTAGTTGTGTTGTGCTTAATAATAAATCAATTTTATTTATTTATTTATACATCTGTTCGCTTACAAAGTATTTGTGTAAATTCATTCATATAATTGCTAGGCATAGATAGATTGACGACGTTTTCTTCAAAGGCATTTTATATCCACACATAAATTGATGACATAAACTGATGGATGATGTACGGCATTTTTCTTTTTTTCTTTTTTTTTTTTTTTACTTTTCGTTTTCTTTTAAATTACACAGATGCATTTTCTCTTCCTTCAATTATGCATACGGACATACACGTATACATACACACACACACACACACACATACACATACATAAATACATATACAAATACAATATTGTTGACATCTTTAATCTTTAATACGTAATTGCTTTTCTACATTTGTTTAATCTAAAACTGCACATTGTATATTTACGTGTATCTCAAGGTCAGTAATGCGTTTTGTTTTTTTTTTCTTTTTCTTTTTTTTTGTTCGAATAAGCATTCGATTTTTGTAACGCACAAGTTTTAATCAATGCATTCATTAGTTTTCATTTAAAAAAAAAAAAAAAAAAATCTATTTTTTTTTCAGTTTCACTCTCCACAACTGTTGTGTTTAAATAAAAATGTTAATAAATGTTTTAACACAACATTTTTCATACACTGACACACTGGTTGCTTGCACTATTTTCATTTGAACGTTAATAGGCAAAAATGCTTTTATCAACGTCCGCGATTTTTGTTTTATTCTCAATGTGTGGTGCATTCATTCATAGATTAGGGAATATTTTTTTTTTATTTTGTCTTAGTATTGTTTTGAGTGATTATTTGAGATATTTTCACTCGCGTTTCGTTTATTTCTATGTTTTCTTCTCATTTCTTCTAAAACATTAGTAAACAAAAAAAAAAAAAAAAAAGAAAAAAACATAACAAAAATATAAACAAAAGTTCGCTCAATACATTTTCATGTGTATGCGTTATAACTCATCAATCATCCAAATATCTCTCTGCTCTTAATTCTTGCAAGAGTAAACGTTTCAAATTGCGCATGCTTTCGGCTTTTTTAATAACAAATCAAACCACCTGTGGAAGAACTATTTTTTTTTTTAATTAGGTTAAGTGAAATATAAATAATAAAATGTAAATAAAAAGTCATACATGGGCTTGCATGTATTTGCATTAAAAGATTTTGGTTTTAAAAAGAAAATATTGCTTTTTATTAAAAACATAAAATCGCAAAAATAAATTATATATTATTAAGACTTAAAAAGTAAATAAGAGCAGAGTTGGCCAATATCGTGTAATATTTCCTCACATATCGTATCATACAGAACGAAATTTATTACGGCTTTTAAGACCCTTTCTGTGACATTTCCTTCATCAAACTCTTAATTTCTTATTTTAGGTTTGAAGCAATTGAATCGCGACAGAAAGAATAAATAAGCGAGTTAAGTCCAACTTTAAGCTAAATTCGTATATCTGTCATATCTACCAAATACGTCATTAGTTTAATGTTCAACAAGTAGATGTAGTAGTTAAATTAACGAAATGTTGAGATATTATACAAATTCTATCATTGTTTTGACCCTCAGACACATGAAGACCTTTTTCACATGTGACCTATTGTATGTGTGAAAAAGGTACATATATGACCTATCGTATATATATATATATATGTATATATATACATATGTAAACTTGGGTCTCTTCTTTCATTCGATTTGTTTTCACGCAAGTTTGGGAGTGAAGCGAGTCGCGGTATCATAATTAAATTTTGCACGATTTCGTGGCCGATTTAAAAAAAAAACCTGTAATCCAAAGAATTTTGAGGATTTTGAGGATATGGAAAATTGAGAAGCAAAATATTAAGAGATTTTTATTTAATTAGATTGCGTCATGGGTCCTAATGAATGCTTGAAAAATTATTTTTCAGTTTAGAATTTTCACGCAGAGAATTTTATATATTGTCAATCGTATCAAAAATTATCACAGCGAATGGAAATTATGTACAAAATATCCGAAAATTTACTAAGAAAAGAAAAAAAAATAAAAAAAAAACTGCTTATGTTCGAAAGCAGATGCATTTTTCGCTTCCGTTAATAAAATTTTCATATCAAAAATATTAGTTGACCACTCTGGCCAAAAAGTCACTGGAAAAGGTGATGAAATCTTACAAAAAAAAAAAAAAAAATCGATGAAGACCAACGCATACGCAGCCATGGCATTGCTATAGAATGAAATATTGATTACAAAACACAGTCTTAAATCATTTGCGTAGTGTTAGAGATATACAATGAAGCTCGATGTTTGTTTAATGCATGAATTGTCGCGAATTTATATTTGTAGCGAATTATTACGGAAACGCTATGAATTTGCACATTTTTTCAAAAATGAGTAAAATATTATTTGAAAACGATTATGGACGAAGGTAAGTGAAACATCGCAAAGGATTTTAAATCAAAAAATTATAAAGTGCGTATATGATAGGGATTTGAAGAGAATTGCACAATATAAGGCTCTACAAACTGATCACGATTAATTTTAATCTCTACAGTTATCAATGAAACAGATTACATGAAACGATTAAAAATAAATGGCAGCAATTAATTTGTATTCTATTAATTGTAGTCGATTATAAGAACGCTAGACCATAATTTTCTTTTTTTACACGATAAAAATTGCGAGACTCCGGCCGAGAGATTTTGGTACATCATACCATATAGCCTAAATCTTGTAATGTTTGATTAACATTTGTTTCGATCTCGGCACAACTCTCTTTATAAAATTGACTTCAAAAGAATTTGGTGAAACTCATTTGCTGTAGTTTTTCGCCGATAAGCCTCGCTCAAGCTTCATGAAAAATGGCAAAAGCTATTTACAATGATAAAAAATCTCTCAATACTTTTTCCCGAAATATATAAATAATTTATGCGAATTTAACTTAGGCGTGAGTCGTCGTGAAAAAGAGAGAGATTTAAGAGTCTCTGATATTAGAAATCGAATAATAAAATGAGTATACTCTCTCACCCCTCCTTAATGCATATGAGAATCAATCACATGAAAATAAAAGTTGACCACTGCTGCTGCTCTAGTGCATGTACATTCAATATGCTTCTTACGTTTGTCAAAGATCATTCATTAGAAACTTGCGAAACTTGCCATAAAAGTAAATCTTTTGGAAAAGTTTTATATGCTCAACTTTGAGGAGAACTGGTTAGTAGAACAATATGTATATCCCTTAAGAGTTTTTAGTTACATTAATGGTCTAATGAGATCCACCAGACACCCTAGTAAACGTTTTTAATTAAATACCCTCAAAAACTACATTTATTATATTAAATAAATTTGTAAAATTTTTTGATTTTTTTTTTTTTACTAAAATTTTAAGTATCTTTTTATGATCTCATATATATATATATATATATACATATATAGGAAATGTGCTTATCCTTCGTTGGCTGCCAGTTTCTTCTTATTTAATAATTTTCGTACTACCGACTCGGCCAACCATAATAACAAAGCTATGCAGGTCATGGTATTAATAAAATGTATTGTTATTTTATAACCATAAGCGTCAGTGATTAAACCTGAAATATTAAAATAAAATATAAATTTTTTATAGTGTGATGGTAAACTTGTTATAATATTATTACCGAGTAAGGGACCACAGCCAAAAGAAAATATTGAATTAAATATCAATTGTAAGCCAGAGGCTGCCGGCAGTCGACGCAAAGGTACATAGCTTGGTAAAATTAATGGAGAAAACAATGTACGAAAACCTTTACCGAAGCCAATCATCACGAACACTATTACCACTACATTATATGAATTGGTTAATGTAACAATTAAACGACCGATCGATATCGCTATTATTCCAAAAGCGAATAACACTCGATTATCCAATTTCACTTTCTCCAATGCGAACGGTGCTAAGAATCGTACCGATATATCCATGCCACCCAATAAAGACATGGCCAATGATATTTGTTCATTGGTATAGCCAAAGCTATTCAATATAAATGGTGTCAATACGGAAAAATTCATTTCACCAAACATCATAATTGTCATACCCATACTTAGATTGACAAATGTGAAATCTTTTAGTAAATCTAAATCGAAAAATTTCACCAATTTCTGCAAAAAAGTCATTTTACTTTTTTCAAGTTCTTCAGCTTCTAAAGCTTCGATAAGACGCTGTTCATCTAATTTCTTTTCATCACCAGAAATTTTTTGCAATAAAATTTTTTCTTCAGCACAAGTACAACGGCATTCATCTATATCGGGTTTCGAGTAAACACTAGTTTTACTTATATAACGTTCCAAGTCTTCTCTCTCGCGATTAAAATAATTTGGTTTATATAATGAATTCGTTTCTTCTGTTTCCTCGTTGTGACCATTTTCAATTCGGTCCGTTCTTGAAGTTTTCTTTAAACTTTTTGATGTATTGTAACGAGAACATTTCTCAGTTGTTGTTAATGATAATTTTGAACCATACCAACCATCGTTAGCTCTGGCCAACATCGGTGTAGCCGGTTCAGTAATTTCATAGCCAGGTCTATCAGGATCATCATCATTGAAAAGATATTGAGATGAAAAAATTCCACGTTTTTCTCTTTTTTGTATTTGACAGAACTTGCATTCATAATCGTGTTGATTTTTATCAGTTAAATTACCATTCGTTTCACTTAAAAACTTTTGCTTTTTCGCTTTCTGCACATGCCATAGAACCGGCTGTAGAGTAATAGCACAAAGTACTGAATTTAAAGCAATGGCGGCATAAAGTAATATAGTGCCTTGGGCACCATACAGCATTAACAGATATGTTGAAATATGAGGAAATATAATGGGACCTAATCCAGTTATTGTCCAAGAGAAGCCAGTTGCTCTCCTACGTCTATTCTTAAAATATGTATTAACCGCTAAAGAAGTAGCACCCATACTTAAACCAAGACCAATGCCTAGAAATACTCAATATTAAAATGCAAAGTTTTTAGATAGCGATTGAGTGAGAAGTAAACTACCGTAGATACAGGAAAAGCAAATCACATACTGGCAAAATGTTACGCAAAAAGCTGACAGAAAGATTCCTGCGAAACACAGCATACTGCCTACCAGGGCTACTTGACGAAATGTAAATCTTCTGAACATGGCCCCGTTAACAATGCCCGCCAAAGACGAAATCGCCATAACCACATTAACGATTGTCGTCGTTTCTTTCGCTTCAAAGCCCAAACTTTTCATGCGTTTCCTGTAGATAAAACCATACTGCTGCAAGGCGGGAAAAATTGAAAACTGCAGAAATATAAAAATAAAAAATTATTTGGAAAAATTTATTAGAAATCTAATAACTAATAATTAAAAGCAAAAAAAAAAACAAGAAAAAAGAAAAGAAATCACAAATCACTTGGCTGTGTAACTATTCCAGAAAAGTTTTCAAATCTTGTTTTATTAAAATTAATTTAAAGAGAATTTTACACAGAAGATTTTTTATATGAGATTTTTTAATTTTTTTTTTATATTTTAATTTTGATTAAGATCTAATGTAATTCAATCGGATATTTATGTCAAATTTCAGAACGTTGATTGCTATAATTTTAAAATCGTTTAAATTATATTTTGAAATTGTCATTTTATGAATTGAATTGTCATCTTATTTAAATTTTATTAGTTTTAAACCTGTTTATGCGCAGTTCGGAATCTAATTTGTAGACATAAACTGAAGACAAATGCATTAAGTTTTAAATTTTTTTATGATTTTTTTTGTGGCCGAGTTGAATATGATGAAGCTTAGGCAGTTTTTATACGCCTTTCAGAAACAAAAGAACACGATCGTTTTTAGTATAAAATTTTATATATAAAATAATTATACAAAATACTTCTGCAAAGCGTTATAAAAAATATTTCTTAAAAATATTTTTATAGAATTTTTTCTTCGTATTGTATTAAGTTTAGACTTTATTAAAATTAAAAAAAAAAAAAAATTATTTCAATAAATATGTTAAAATTGTTTTTCTTCGTATTGTATTAAGTTTATATTTTTTTTAAATTAAAACAAAAAAATCATTTCATAAAATATATTTAAATTTTTTTCTTCGTTTAGTATTAAGTTTAGATTTTATTGAAATTAAAAAAAAATATTTTTATAGAATTTTTTGCATTGTATTAAGTTTAGATTTTAGTAAAAATTAAAAAAAAAATTATTTCGTAAAATATATTAAAATTTTTTTTCTTCGTGTTATATTAAGTTTAGATATTTATTAAAATTTAAAAAAAGAAAATATTTCTTAAAAATATTTCTATATAAAAGTTTTTTCTTCGTATTGTATTAAGTTTAGATTTTATTAAAATTAAAAAAAAAAAAATTATATTATAAAATATATTACAATTTTTAAATATTAGGTAATTGTTTTATTAAAATTTTTTTATAAGAATTTTTTTGCTAAAACTTTCTTTATGAAAAAATCTTCTTTTATATAAAAGTCTATATATGTAGATTTATTTAGAAATTTAGTTATGCATATAATTTTTAGAAAAAAAAACAAACTAAAACATAGGTTTTTAAATATTCTATACCACTCCTCTTCTAATACAGTTCTTCTTCTATTTCTGTTATAAATTATCAGGATTATCTTGTTGTCATGTAAAGTGTTAGTTTTCATCGAAAAGTTTTTATGGAAAAGCGTTCAAAAAATGAAAGTGACAGTAATTTAAAAAAAAGAAAAAATTAATTCTTCTTCTTGTTCTTCTTCAAATTAAGTCCTATTGCGTGAAGACTTCATTTTCATGTAAACATTCATATATGTCAAGAGATGTAGGGAAATAATCCTAAATGGTCGAGTTTGGCGCAGTATATTAAGAATCTTGTGTGTAATAATTTTCATTATAAAATATTACAAATTAATAATTATTATCGAAAAAAGATTTTATCATTTGTACTAAAGTATCTATAGAATCTATATGAGGAATTTATAGGGGCAACCAAGGAATGACCATAATTCTTTCTCATTCAAATTTCTTCTTTCTTTCCGTGAATTTTTATGCTTACCATCGAAGGATAAGTGCATGTTTATTTTCTTAAAACGTTTGCTACATCTACAAAGTAACTTCAGAGTATATTGTGTATGCATATATAGGTTTGATCGATACATCAAATTCTAAATCAATCTAAGCTGTCGATTGGTTTCTCTATCCGTTTGGTTATGCATTCCACAGTGTTGAAGTTTCATATTTTTATCAAAACCTTCGCAATACCTACTTACAAGCATACTCCAGAGACCATGCTCATCTGATCTTCTAGGCTATGGAAATTTACCTTTTTCTTTTCTCCATTTTCATTTTCATTATACCCACCACCGAAGGTGAAGGTGGAAGGTTCATTTTGCCATCTGGTTTGTAACTATGAAAAGGAGACTTCGGAGACCCCACAAGGTATATATATTCTTGATTAGCATCAAATTGAGAATCGATTTAAGCATATCCGTCTGTCAGTCTGTCCGTCTGTCAATCTGTCCGTCTGTCCGTCTGTGTAAAATCTGTGGTAAACATTCTCTTGGCTTCAAAAACGAAGATATCGGTTTCAAATTTGGCAGAAACATTGGAAGTTCTTTCATTGCCACGCCTACTTATTACGATTTAGTTTTTCCGCCTTTTTTAAGATAAGGATGGTGTGTATAAAAGATTCAGCACAGCCGAGTATAACTTTCTTACTTGTTTCAATTTATTTTTCCTTTTTTTAAGGGAAAGGTAATGAATATAAAAGATTAGCCGTTTCTTTTTTGATTTAAGCGCATTTCAATAGCAACGCGATATATAGTGAGTGGTGCCCATTACATTTTCAATAGGTTCCATTTTTGAAGCAAAACATAGGAGATACCAAACTTTATCAGAATTTGTGACTCGAAGATTGAATGCAATATGCATGGAGAGGCCGAAGGTGTTGACGATGGTATAATAATAATAAAATTAATTGTATAAAATCATTTAATATAAAAATGTTTTTGTAGAATTTTTTTCGTAAAAATTTAAATTTAAAAATTTTCCAAAACAAATTTTCTTTTTTTTAAACATTTTTTAGAGAAAATTTTTTTTGTTTAAAATTTATATTAATTTTTTCTTTTTTTTTTGATGATAAATTTACTTACGTTACTAAATCCAGCCGCGAGGCATACCACCCAACCCCAGCCTCCATCTGGAGCAATAAAATCTGGCCCTAGATCACTTTTATCTCTACGCTTTGGTTTCTTAGGCTCTGTTGTTTCCCGATAAACGGTGGTGTGTGCGTTGTTTTTCTCCGTTAGTGTTAATTTTTCTGTAGCCATTATATCTGATTGTCTTTTAAAATTGTTTTTGTTTTGTTCTCCTTGTTCCTCTTTGTTTTTCTTCATTCTTGTAAGTTATATGTTAAACTGCAAAAGACCATAAAAAATTCCAATGAAAATTTACTTTTTAGTATATGTTGTTGTGGTTTGCTGATGTGTTGGTCGTTCAACAACACCACCCATAAAATGCAATGAAAAATTAAACAAATTACAGTTCGTTAGTCAGCCATTCAATTTTGCATGCGAACAAATTCATACGATGTAATGTATTCATTTCGTCGCTTTTAAGGAGGAGAGAAAAAAATGTACAAAAAAAAAAAACGAAAAAAAACAAAAAACAAACAACAAAAATAAAAAAAAGGAAGAAATGCCGCAAAAGTCAGAAAACGATATTGGAAGTCAGCCCTTTTTCTTTTTTGCCAGACTAGACTGTAAAGCATTCACTAGACTGCTCCATTCATACCGCCAGTTTAGAGAGGCATACAAACGCTGAGATATCGCTTGAAGTGTCTCTCATATGCGCCTTTCTACACAACAAGACAATAACATTGATGTTTATTTTAAATCCATACACGCTTTTTACACTTGAGAAGTCGCGTAAAGCGCACAAACAATTTTCACAGATTTTTCTTCATCATTATATTGCTATGCATTGCTATGCGTTACGTTGCATGCCCAGTTGTCAACTGATAGGCGATCGATCAACGATGACTCAGCACAAACTTTGAATATAAAAATATGTATCTTTGTATGCAACTCAATCAAGGTTAAGTTAAGTTGCTTTATATTCGTCGTTGTTTTTCGGTTTTTATAAGAAAACACAACACCCGCTAGTTTGTCTTTTCTTGTAGCCCGCTTATCGTTGTCATCTCTTGCAGGCGTAATGTTGACGTAAACGAAATGACAATTTATCTTGATTGCTATCAATATCAACATTTACACGCAAATAAATATAAATATAAATATAAATAATAATAATAATATAAGAAATCTTTTCTTAAGCTTCTCTTCCCTTTTAGTTAAAATATGAAAATGATTTACGATCATTGCAGTTATTGTTCTTGCTATTGTTGTTGTCGTTGTCTTAGCCACAACATTCTCACACATCGACGGAATATTAAAAAATTTACTCTTTCAGATAACTAAGAATATACACTCGATAAACTCGATACATTCGCGCACCATGCATTTTGTGACACGACACGTTTATAAATCACAACAATGTTTGTATCCCTTTGATTTTTTATGCTTGACGCTAGTATTTTTGTTTTTTTGTTATTCTTTTCCCATATCATAAGCAAATGTAACGGCGAGGTGTGCCATAATTATTTAAATTGATCTTCTATCAGCGATTATAATTTTCTCTACCTTATTCACTCTCTTTCAATTTTCAGTTCAATAAAAGCTTCAAAATATTTTGCATATAATAAAATCCTCATATAAATTATAATTAAATGTGCCACATTTCTCTTGTTGTTGTTGTTGCTGTATGTTACTTTGAAGAAAATTTAAATTTTGTTTATTATAAATTGTAATTGCCCAGATCCAGTCTTCCTTCATGTACTGAATGATAACAACTCAGAAAATTATATTCGGCTATGCGCGAATCTTTTATGCTCACCACGTTTATCTTACAAAAAGGGGGAAAAAGTAAATTGTCATAGGTGGACGTGGCGGGTGAAAGAACTTGGAATGTTTTTGCCAAATTTGAACACGATACCTTCGTTTTTACAATCAGGAGAATGTTTACCACAGACATTACACAGACGGGCAGACGGACATGCTTAAATCGAAATTTGATGCAGATCAAGAATATATATACTTTGTGGGGCCTCCGAAATTTCCTTTTGATAGTTACAAACCAAATGACAAAATGAAATATATCCTTCACCTTCGGTGGTGAGTATAAAAGTGTTACAAATTTGTACATATATATTTATAGAAAAAATCATAGATCCCCCCGAAAGCCCAAAGATTTCTCTTTATTCTCACTAAATGTAAAGTTCCGAATTTTTCTATTCATTCGTACAACCACTCATCATCTATTATTTATTCAATTCATCGATTGTTGCTAACAGTGGCGTAAGCGTAGCACCTTCCAAGTTAAGACTGCTAAATGGGGCCGAATTTCATCATATTCTCCGTTGGCGTGTTAAGCTGATCATATGTCCCGATTGCATGAGTTGTTGTTGGCATCAACCATTGGTAATGTTTCATTTCGTGTAATGTATCCCATTTAGTTATAAAATAAACAATTATTTATTTTTCAAATTGATCCAGTTTTCGATATAATTTTTGTAGATTAGATTCAAATACGGCTTTTATGCCTTTAATTGATTCGAATAATTGTCGTCTAAGCTCTATAATTACGTACGAAATTATATCAAAAATGGGCGAAGCTTGATTGGTAACATACGTGAAGATTTCGAACGAAAAATTTTAAACAAAAATTACCGAGATCCCTGGGACCCAGTGTTATTGTGTAGTCACGATTTTCATATGCCCTAGAAATTTCAGAAATATATCTTTTTTTTTATGGTAGTTGTGTAAAATCATTACATTTAACGTAAAGTGTGTTGTACGGTTACATATAAATGTAGTACAACTAATAGGGTCTTCCACTTTCCGAGAGACCATGCGATAGCCAACTAAATTTCAGCAAATTTGTTTTCAACAAACTGAAGGTCAAAGAAAAGAAGAAATAATTTCAAATTGGAAAATATAACTAAATCTATGATTTGTTAAACATAACTATAAAAATATTACGCGATTAGAACTTGTTATCATTTCAGTAGTTTCATTTCGGGCCGTATTGGTTTGCTTTTTTGAATCTCTGTTCCCTTATATAGGAGTTCTTATCAAAAACAAGATTAACATGACCTACTTTTTTGCTTCATTTCATTTATTTGTATGATATTTATTAAGAGTTGGAAACCGTGCAAAAGTAAAGAAAAAATGTAGGAAAGCATTAAATGCTTACGTTATTCCATACATAATATTGATTTACCAAATAGCAGAAGAACATAACTCCATAAACTGCGATGTATTTCATACTTTTATGCACAATTCTCGGTTCCGTAACATGTATGATGGTTTACATCGCATCACGAATCGAATTCTGATCTTCCGACTGGCAAACGGATGCCCTAGCTACTGGACTAAAATAATAGCCCCAATAGATTTGAAAAATTTCTCTCTTTAAGTTTTCAAAATTCAAAAAAAAAAAAGAAAAAATGAAGAAGAAAATAAAATTTCAAATTTAGAAAAACGACTGCACACGATACGTGTTGTTGCTACATGATATGTTTGTCGCAAAAAAAACTAGACTTTGAAGTTTTCTTAAGTTTATTTGATAATTTTTGCTGTCAAATTATATTATTATTATTATATTATAAGAAAAAAGAAATATGGGCGTTTTTTATGTCATTTGAACATAACATATTGAGAGTTTTTTGTATTCTTTGTCGATCATAAAGAATATGTAGAGCAGTTACGTTAATATCTTAAATCTTTGCAAAACCTTTAAGCCTTAAGCCCTTATTATTAAGGAGCTTTGTAAATGGATTTCGAATGATTGATGGACCATTCTTTGTTTCGGAACTGTTGTTGTTGTTGCAAATCTTAGATAACAATCTAATACTTTGTTCGTAAGCTTTTATCAATGGATCACATTTGAGAAAATGAACGAAATAGATTCCCTCACAAGCTTAGAAATTTGACTTCAAAATTTTTTTTCTAGTTAATAATAGATGATGCATAGAATGTTACTAAGGGATTTATATTTGTTTTAAGAATGTCTTAAGAAAAAAAAATATAATAAAACAAAAAAAACAAAAAATAGGGAAAGGAAAAAAGGTATGTAAGTATTATAAACATATTAAGACGATTGATTCAATCGATAACTAAAAAAAATCACATAAAAGTTCTAATTGTGCGTTTCTTTTGAATTTTTGAATTTTTATATCGAACAGTAAAGAAGAAACTTTTTCTGAACATATATTATTTTAACGCATATATCTCATAAGATCAACGTAGTATTTTAAGCAAATTTTAAGCTAGAAAATATCTATTAGTTCGTGCGTAAATAATTACTAGCATTCGCATCCGGGGGACAATGACTTTACATTTATGTATCATAGTTTAAGTTAAGTACATATTTGAAGATGTGTGTGTGCGTGTGTAAGTTTGATCAATTTTAAAACATTTTTGCAATAATTAAAAATATAAAGAACCCTACAGAAATCAATAAAAGAAAAAACTATGTTGCCTTCGTGGTAAAAAATCTATGAATCCAGCGTTAAACTTGTCTTCTGATTACGGTTTTATTGGTGGACTAATCAAGACAATTGATACAAACATCGATTAACATAAATGGTAGTTATCGCCGAACTTGTCCATCTGTAATGTTTTACTTGTTTTTTTTTTTTGTTTTCTTTTTATCGATTTAAACATATCTGCTCGCACTCAACATCTGTTTATGTATGTCTATCTACATCATCGTTATTTTTAAGATATTTTGGAGAAATTCTTAACTTCAACTTAAATTTTTTTTTTTTTGGTCTAAATAGACGAATAGTCTTGAAAATGGATTGTGGTGGGACCATTCATGTGATCACTTTTCATACGGAATCACAGTTTTGAACTGATCTCTCTTATAATAATTCTTGCACACTATAAGCCTTCATTTGACCAATTTTTGGTATTTTATGATGAAAGTCAACCAAGTATACGTAGTAAGCGAAACGGTGCAGTGTATTTAATGCTCCACTCTGTCCGACTGTTATGTTTTGACACGCTTTAATTAATATAAGATGCTGACTAAAGTTATTTATGATCGTCTGTTCACTTTATCATTTGTACTTGCGTCGTTTGCTCGTTTATTTCTTTGTTGTTATAAGATCTTGAATGCACCACAGAAACGAAAAAACGAAATTTAAAACTTAAATACCTTTACACTCAGCAGATTCATATTGAATATGGGCAGAACTTAATCATCTAGAACTTAACCATCTAAAACTGAGGGACTTGAACCCGAAGCTTTTGCGGGCAATAAAGTTTACCTCAATAACTTATCAAACAACAAGAGAGTTATTATCGATTGATAAAAAGTTTTTCAATGCTATGAAAAGAGAAATAACTCCGACGTTTGTATATATATTTCAAGTGGTGAATTAAATATGACTTCTTGTCCTATTTTTATTTCCACTACCTTTCTGTGTGACATTTATGAGGTATGAATCAACGATTCCAGTTTTTTTTTTTTTTTAATTCAATTGTAAAAGAAATACAATAAAAAAAGGTCCAGTAAAATTTTGTCCAACATTGGTCAATACTTCTCTTATCTTCTAGGCAAAATATGAATAACGAGTGGAGAAAAAAACTAGCGTGTTGAAGCTACGAATAAAAATATCCGTTTGTTAGGAGGGAATCGTCATAAGAAGGAAAGCACGGCTTGAATAGATTTATATATATAAAGGATTATAGTTAGTTGCATTAGAAGAAGTAATGTCCTTTGACATTATCGTACAAGGTACAGTATTCCAAGTTAGCGCTGCTATTGCTTCCTTAGCAAGTTCTAGTATATATGGAACAGAACCACGTCATGTTATATGTTATATGAAATATCAAATCCCTTAAAAATGATCTCAGAAAATTTGTACCTAATGCTCCTGCTTTTCAGTTAAATAACATGGGTTGTTGTTGTTGTTGTTGATAGATTTCCATAACGATAGTTTTGTTTGTTCTACTCATAAGACACTGCATCCATAAGATGACCGTCTAATCTATAAGAAAAAACACATCTTCAGAGAGAGTATTTTGGCTAAATGTGCCGTTAGCAAGGTATGCTTGAAAGTCTCACCTAATAAACATTGTCATGAAATTAAGAAAATTGTCCCGAATTCTTTTCATTGTTTTCTTCTTTTTATTTACGATTGATTTTCCTTGAAAAAAAACGATAAATTTTTTCTAATTTTCAAGAATGAAATCAAACTCATATTTTTCTAAATGATTCCTTTTTTTCCTATTCCTAAATTGTTGTTAAATATTATTTATATGAAAAGAAATTGTGAGAATTCTTATCGGCGAAAGATCAAAAAGAAAGCAATGTAGTAGACCGTAAACTTTCTTATCGTCTGAGTAATAAAGGCATGTCATGAACTTTCCCATAAAATTTGAACAGAATTCTTCTCCAATATTTTATTAAATGATGTCGTCTCAAAAATTCCTTAATCAAACTTTTATTAATATATGTAAGACCTACACACACACACACACACACACACACAATGCAACGAATTTTAACTTCAATCTTTACCTTACGGCATGCAGTTGCCACAACTTCCCTCTTCGAAAAGATCTAACGATCACCACTTTGACAAGAATCACAAATAACAACACAACAATTGCTTAACAGCAATTGTGAACATCTGCAGCAGTAGACTTTGTATTAATCATTTTACATTGAATATTGAAATTATTTTTTATTTTTATTTTCATTCTTTTTTTTTTGTTTTTTTTTATTTCGTTTTTTTTTTTTTTTTTTTTGATAAACCCGTTGGGTGACTGGACAAAGTATGTGGCAGACCATATCCGCCTGCCTTTATGCCTTATATGATTATTCAGGCATAAATTAAATACACAACAACGCGGGCGTACAACGACCAACACACGGAAAAGTACACGAAGAGAGAAAGGAAGATCTTCCTAAACAAGTTTACGACTCCTCTGTGTGGCGTTAGTATGTAGTATCTAGTATATGTGTAGTATATATGTAAGTCATGTACAAAGCACAGCACAGCACAGCACAGCTCATCACAGCACAGCACAGCACAGCATAGCATAGCGCAGCATAGCATAGCATAACATAATATAGCATAGCACAGCACAGCACAGCGTAGCATAGCATACCATAGCATAGCATAGCATAGCATAGCATGTCAATACAATTTATACATATTTATATTTAGTACATTTTGTCATATATGTTATATGGTAGATCGTGTGAGTAGAGTTTATCGCTTATAATTACTTGAAATAGTTGTCAGCTAAGTGGAAATGGTCGCCGAGGACTTGTTGTCACTGTTGTGTTACAACAAACGATAAAAACGGTCAGGCCGTGTTGTGTTGTATTTGGTTGAAAACTAAGAAGCTCAACTGATAATGAATCATGTTTTGCAACTTTACTCAACTCATTCCAAACAAAAAAAAACAAAAAAAAAAAAGAATTGAAAAAAAAAATTAAAAAAATTAAACCAAAATTAAAAACTACATACACACATAAATATGTAAAAATGATTTTTAATAAAATTGTGGCACTGGGCAAGTGATTATATTTCAGATGACCGGTTTCATTTGTCGCTGCACAAGTGTGCAGAATAAAACAGATCAAGTTCATAAATTTAATGTGCTTGCAAGCGTAAGCGGATTTATATGTTTAATCATAGTTTCTGAATAAAAATAAACAACAAATTTTATAAATAAGTAAATAAAAGAGAAGGTAATCTTAGTTAGCTTAATTCTTGTTCTTCTTCTTGTTCTCGTAGACAGGATAGAGCGCGCAACAAGAGCACAGAGACAGATGCTCGGGATGCTCTTATATAAAATCAAGACTGTTCTGCATTTGCATCATTTAGCTGGAGAGAATGACCTTAAAATTCTTAATTAAATTTTAATCTATTGTACACATATACAAAGTTACTAATGGACATGTATGCGGAGGCAATGTTGTGCAGATAGTGAAAGAAAATTATTAAAATTACATTACAAATTGCAATTAATGCATATGAAAATGATTTATACGTTTCTATGTCCTTCACTATGCACTTCTATTTTCATTTTGCAATTCTTGAATTCCCATTTTGAAAATAGATTTGACGTCACAAGAGTGTATGACATTCAGCAAATCAACAAATTAAACGAACTATTAAACAAGTGGAGAAACTTCGAAACGTAGTTAAGGCTTCAAACTCTAAACCATAAGTCCATTTTGAGAAACTAAAAGATTTACTAATATAGAGAATTTTAAAATTTCCCCAAAACCTAAAGATGATTCAATGATTGAAATACACTCAAATCAGATATCGTACTAATTGCACGGAAGCAGAAAATGTCGTACGATAATTTTTAGTGAATTTCAGCATCAAAACCTTCAAAGGAAATATTTTTTTTATAACCCATAGTAGAAAATGGACTCGCCCTGCTTTGAAAGTGTCGTATATGGCAAAGAAAAGGATTCGGATCAAATGATGATATTATTGCGGACCTTAAAGGGTATTTCGAGATTCATGATATTTATTTTTTTAAAGAAAATTATCGAAATGATCGAAAAGCGTCGGACTAATCGTATTATTGTAAAGTCAAGTTTTCTAAAAAGCAACGTCTTTTCTTCTTACTTAGTACCCGGGAATGATTGACCGATGTGTTATTTGTTATTTTGAAAAAAAAAAAATCATAGTTTAGGCCGATTAGCAAAAATAAAAAAAAAAAGAGATAATAGTAGATAAAGTCTTACCATTCCAAGCCAATGAACTATATTTATATATTGATCAAATCTAGCTGCTTTTGTTTGATTTAACTCTTTTTTGATGACCTCATCTATCTATAGAAGTTTTCAATATTTTTGCAAAAATTCATTGCTAAAATCTTTACTTTTGCGAATCATAGACATTAAACAGACTAACAGACGAATAAACATTTTTGACATGTTAGTTAGATGAACATACGTGAATAGATTCAACATTTGATATAGATCAAGAACATATATAACTTATAGGGTCACTCAGGAGACCTTGTAAGTGTTACAAATATTTGGACGAAATGAATATACCGTAAATCTCTTAATGATGGTTATAAAAGTGACGGTTAAAGGTTCATATATCAAAAGTAGAGAAATTTCTTTCGAACTGCTCAACTATTGTAAATAATAATAATAAAGTCTTATAGCTTCTTATTCCTGGCATCGTAAAGATTTATAATATATTTTATGATATTTTATGAAAACAAAATAATTACTTTTGTTTTTTTTTTTTAAAAAAAAAAGCATAAAGGGTTCTTATTTTGTTGTGCTTATATATTTTTAAAAATCTTCTTTAAATTTGTTAAACATAAATATTTACACTAAACCGTTGCGCTCTATGGTCATATTTAATATGAAGTTCTAGGATGTATTTGTGTACAAAGATCTCTAGTTATTAAATTTGCACAATGATAAATGTGGTGTAAAAACCTAATATTTATATGTTTTATAGCAGCCTCTGTACCATCATCATCATGTATTCTTAATCAGCTTCTGCACGACAAAGTCAAAATCCCCTGCTATTTTTCACTGAACTCCAATCAGCACAATTTCTTATGCCTGTATGCCTGTAATTGTGTTTAGGTTTGTATATGTATTATATATATATGCGTGTTTGTGTGTGAAAAAAAACCCATACGTATGTGTGTTTGCCTGTGCGTGTTTGTGTGTGTGTGTGTTTGTGTACATTTAAACTAACTGAAATCTACAATAAAAGGCGATACGGTTTACAAAAATTTCAAAACATTGAGCATTAAAGGCTTTTCAAAATGTCAGAGAATATTATAAAAATCAATTGTTAGTATAATTATTTTCCTGAGTTTGTTTGGAATTTCTTTCTATTTTCAAAAAAAAAAAAAGAGAAAAGGACCGAAATACAAAATTTATCACGTTCTGTATACAATATGTTTTTATGAAATATTGCAGTCTTATCCCAGACCACTTGAATTGTTTGTCGTCGTGTTTTAATCTTTAACGAAAATTTTTCATTATGATCGCCGTTAAGAGGCACAAAAGGAGCTAAGATAATAATACAGGGATATAAGTATAAATTGGTATATATGTTTGTATATTAAAAAAAATCTAAACATACGAATGAAAATGCAAAAGCAATTGACAGCATGAGTCAAGAGTTTAAAAAGAAAAATTACTGACAATATTTCGGTTTAATATTTCATAAATGCATAATTTTATTCTTTTTTTTTGTTTTTTTAATTTGAAAAACACACAAATTTATTGAAAATTTTAACGTAGGAGGAGTTGGTTTTTTTCTCTTTAGCTTTTGTTTCGTTTCTTTTTTTTTTCTTTTTCTCAATATATCCCTAAAGGGATTTGTTACATGTGGTAATAGCCACAAATACATACTTATATATATATATATACCTATATACACACATATATATATGTATGTTATATAAACATTTCGTTGTTGATTTATGTCTACTTGTGTCTGTCTATTTATTAAGAAAGTGAAATATGTTTCTCCTTATATCGTATACGAGTATAATCATAAAAATAAGTTTAACAATGGCATGTGTCTCGGAACCGTTAATTTAAATATTAAAATAAATTATAATCTCTTTCGTGACAGACATTTTTTGAAATTATCTAATATATATTATTTAATAAAATGTTATAATAAATTCATATGCAGTTGCATTTCCTTTGCTTTAGGCACACACAGTATACGTATTAAACAAGTTATTATTTATTGTGAATTTTAGTTAACACCGTTTCTCGCTTTCTGGCTAAACGAAAAGCATACAATTTTTCAATTTCACTATAAAAGAGTAGAAACCTTTCGCAAAGTAGAGAGAGAGAGACAGAGAGAGATAGAGATAGAGAGAGAGAGAGATAGAGATAGATAGAAAGAGAGAGAGAGAGAGAGGGAGAGAGAGCAAGAGAGTTGTTATTAGGCAGTTAGTTATAGTTAATCATAGGGATAAATACAAAATACATACTTTAGAAATTTATTTCGAATTCTCCGAATTTTGTTTTTATTATATCAATACACTCGAACATCAAATCTAATTTTAGCTATAGAAAAATTCAATGCAAAAATAATCGATACAGAGAAGGAAATACCAGCATATATGTATATTAAAGTATTATTCACACAATCTATTGCGTCAGGGATGGAACCTGAGTCTTTCAACTGACTAGCGGACGTCCCAATCGTAGGCTGACACATAGATGGCGCTACTAGTATTAAATCCATATGATTTTTAGTTAGCCCTAACCTTCAAAAGACACGTGTATAAATTTGACAGCTGTTGCACTAATCGTATGTCAGTTATAGCAGTTTTAGTGAAGCAACTTTTGTTAATTTGAAAAAATGGATAAAAAGGAATTTCGTGTGTTAATAAAGCATCGCTTTTCGGCGAAAAAAAATACTATTGAAGCCAAGACTTGACTTGATAAACATTATTCAGACTTTGCACCAGAAAAATCAACCGTAGAGAAGTGGTTTGCTCAATTTAAACGAGGCGAAATAAGCATCGAGGACGATGCACGCAGTGGACGCCGCAAAGAGACTGTTACCGACGAAAACATCAAATAAGTCCACAAAATAATTTCGTATAACCGTAAAGTGAAGTTGATTGAGATAGCTGAGGGCCTAAAGATATCAAAGGAACGTGTTGGACATATCGTGAATGAATATTTGGATATGCGAAAGCTCTGTTCAATGTGGCTGTCGCAGCGAGCTCACAATCGAACAACAAAAACAACAACGAATTGATGATTCTAATTAGTGTCTGGAGTTGTTCAATCGTAATAAACCCTAATTTTTAAGTGGATATGTGACAGTGGATGAAACATGGCTCCATCATTACACACCGAAGTCCAATCGACAGTCAGCCGAGTGGTCTGCAAGCCTATTTTAAGGCTAAAGGTAAATCGTATTATAAAAATAGTATCGAAAAATTGTATGACCGCCATAATCGTTATATCGCCCTCGGGGGCAATTATATTGGATAATCAAATCAAATTCTGTCAAATGAAAAAGAATTTTTCTATGTTAGCCCTGTGAACTTTTCAGCTCACCTGGTATATTGCGATATTGCGATATTAAATTATAAGCTAATGGCAAGTAGACGTGCGAACAAACATCTCAACAAATGAGTTCGTTTGGCATTATATTTTTTCTACAAAGTAAAAGTTCCCTCTTTTTTTCTTACGATATTTTTAACTGGAATCAAATTGCAAATTAAATTTGTTTAAAGCCAAATACAAATATTATACCGGAAATAGCACACATATGTATTAAAGCACAAATTTATGATCTATTGCATCAAGGATGCAACCTAAGTTTTCCAGCTAAATGGTAAACATCTTAACCATGCTATAAATATAAGTAATTTCTCTTTAAGTGTTTAAAATTAAAGATATGAAGAACAAGAAGATACGATTTGAAACCGAGGGTACTAACTAAAACTGATACCTGTTGCAATTGTCTGAATGCGTGAAAAAAAAATACTTTTTATAATTGATAGGGAAAATTTTGTGTCTTAGGTTAAATAAAGTGATTTTATTTCTAAATTATGACATCAATACAAAAAAGGCTGTGGTTTGGTTTATGTCAAAATACCTAAATTACGAGGCCACGCCTCTTATAAAGTTGAAATTCTGTTATTCCTATTCTTCCTCGTATTATTCATATTACATTGCCCTTGTTCTATTTCGTTTGGAACTTCTTTTAATGCGAGATTTGAGAGAATCAATGCGTGTTGTCTAGAAAGAAGAGGAAAATTTTGATAAGATAGAATAATTTTTTCGAATTCCTTTACATTTAAAGAGTTATTTTTATGAAAAAGATACGTCATACAGCAAAGGCTCTCATGGTAATGAGTTTCAATATTTGGTATTTTCTCATGAAAATAAATAAAAATTTCTATTAAGCAAAATCGTGTAGAGTATTTAAATCTCGGCTTTACTTGTTTGTCTATAATGTGTGTTTATTTGTTCTTTTTGCTTTTAGATTCTTCATTTGAAAAATCAGAAAAAAAAAATCTTTGCTAAGAGCTGATTTGCATTCTACTTCTCTTAATTGAAATGCGTTGAAGACTTATGATGTTTGTGGCAAACGCGCAAATAGTATGTTTTTAAATGTTTCTCTTTGATTAGCTTACTGTGTTGCTTAGATAAATAAATTTGTTTTTTATTTTTATTTACAGAAAAGTGTCTTAAGCTCAATTAACTTACATCTTAAAAAAATGTATTTATTTGATTTTAATAAAAATATTTGTGATAAGCTTTAGATCGATCTTTCTCCTTTACAGGGTTGTGTTGTTAATGAAAATATCCGGTTCGTTATTGATACACATATATATAGAGTATCTTTATAGAGATGTCCGTCCACAAATAGATTTGTTTCTGTTCTATTTGTCTCTAATCTAATAACTAATCACTTTTTATGTTCGTATATCTTTGAGTGTTTGAAATATATATACATATATACGTTCTTTCAAAAATCTTTGCAAATTATTGTAATTTTTTTTTTTCTTTTTATCAAACTTTTAATTTGCTCACGGTTAGTTTATAGGAGTTGCATTTAAATGTTTTGTGAAAGAATTTTTATAGTAATCCCAGATCAAGCGGCTGCTTAAACGTAGTAAATTTGTGAAAAGAAAATGGCGTCTGTATATCAAAATATTAATAATGACATGAATAGAGTTCTTCACTTAAAGTGAAACAATTTGAAAGAAATGTTTGTAGTAGAGAAAATTCAAAAAAGGATTTGATGATGCTGTAGTTCTTAAATGAAAATTTTGTAAGGGGTTTTGTAAGGTGATTGCCATAAAGAAGCATTGTCTTAAAATTGGACTGAAATACTGGAAGATTGGTATTGAAAGTGAGCCAAATCGTTTGAATGGACACGCCTACAGTAAATTGCAACATAAACTTAGAAAATTTCTATTTTTAAAAATTTAGTTTTCAGTTTAGTGCTCGTTACTTATATAAATGATCTTTTATGGTCTTTTTGATTTAGGAGTAATTTTAATATAATTCTTGCAAAGACGAATATTTCTTTATCTTGTTGCTGTGTAAAGAAAATAAAAAAATAAAGCTACTTAACCTTACCAAGAATTATGTGAAATTATAATACTTCAGTCAGAAGCTGAGTTTTATCTTTAATCAGATTTCTTGTACATTTCTTGTATATTTTTTAAACTCAATTTAATTTTTGTTGATGAAGCTAAAAAGTGAAGAAATTCAATAATAATTTGCCGGATTAAACGAACTGCAATCGTCTTGTGTTCTAATGATGAAAATTTTTGATGCTTAATTAAGATATAACAATTTTTTGCCTGATTTTCCACATCAATAACTAACTAAATAGTTTCATAAAAATTTGAAAACAAATTATTTGTTATTATTATCGCTATATATATTATTTCTATTTTAACAGCGAGCCATTTACATTATTTGTTAGTGTTTATCTTACATTAGCTAATAAATCTATATTTCTTAGATCTAAATATCTATTTGTAATAATAATAAAAATATTTTTTTTTTTTAAATATAATTTATTTATGATATAAATTATTAGAAATTTACTAATAAAGTACTTAGAAGCAAACTAAATATTAAGTAAATTTGCTTCACAGAAGTGTCATAATTTTAATTTGATTTATAACTGAAGTGTAATAAAAAAATTAATAATAATAATACAAAAAAATTGTATATATATATATATTTTTTTTTAAGGGAAATTATAAGTATCTGTTAATCAAATCCAATATGATTATAAAGCAGATATCATAGTAAAATAAAGTGCTATATTGCAAAATTATAAGTGAGAAAAACTTATTCATGTTTCAACTTTCTCCTTTTTTCGTTTAATTGACGATCTATACTGAAATTTGATTCTTTTCAGAAAAAAGACACACTAATATTATTATTTTTAACTTTTTAATCCAGAAATAATTATCTGAGATACTCTTTAGGGTTTGAAATTCAGGGACCAAGTTGGAAAATGGATAATATTGGCCTTCTGATGGAACGTCAATAGTGGAAAAATAAAAGTTTAAAAAACAAAAAGAAACTAAAGCTAAAAAAAACTGAAAGAATAAAGAAAGCAAAAAAGAAAAAAGAAAAAAAACACAAAATTAAAACTTTAAACTTACGATAGGTCCATCATATAAAAAATAAATAGTTTTCCAAAATGGAAAATAATCGAATAATCTTCTTTTGCTTTTATACTCTTACTACTAATACTCATGACCGCTGTTAGGAGACACGTTTCGTTTTCTATTATAGAATTTATACTTTATTATGAGTATATTTTGTCCCTTTCCAATTTTGGTTACTACCAAAATACAAGCAAAGACTTGATCATATCCAATGCAGACGATATATTTATTAGATTTCTAATGTATTCGCTGCGAATCCTCAAATGTCTCTTAGTATCTATACATACATACATTCTTCATCATTAGACTATGTTTTCGTTCTTTTGATACTAACAAATCCCAAAAATTTATTTGGAATAATAAATAGTAAAAAAAAAGTTCTAAACTAAACTAAGAAAATTGCTATGAAGAAACAATATTTTTCTGTCTATTTGTTAAAAAGCGCAATTACGGACACAAAAGTTTGTTTGAAAAACAAAATTGTTTTTTAAAATTTTTCCTTTTCCTTATTGAATAAATTGAAACGATAATTGGATATTGCAGGAAACAAATGTGTTTTTCGGACCTAATTGCCAAAGAATCATCAAATGTAACATAAATAAAATTGACAACGTAATGACTTTTCGTTTGCTACACTTTAGAACGTTTCGGAAATTATAGAAAATTATTTGATGATTTAACTTAACGTATATTAATGGTATTTTTTGTTTATTTTTATTTTTTTTTTTTTTTTTTTTTTTTTAATTCTTTAATAATGTACGATCCACGTTTTATCAAGCACTTAATAATACTTTAACGACAATAAAATCTATGATATGGTCATCGTTTGAACATAAGCTAATGGTTGATTTTAAAAAAAAAGAAATAAAAAAGGAACGTAATGCAAGTATTTCAGTTCTTTATCTAAAGTTTATGAGAATCTGAGATATCCAGCAACGTCATAATAATGATGAATAAATAGATTCGCTTAAAATAAAATACATATACGTATTTATTTATTTATTTATTTGTTGATCTATCTTAGATATACTTACATGTACATATACATATATATATATAAGGATTATGATATGAGAATTAAGGATTACATTAATTAATGAAGAAATTACTTTAGATTTTCAACATATACTTCAGCAGCTTTTCTGCATAAATGCTGTGATATTTGAAACGGAACAAATTTCGTCTGTGTTGATGATTTTATATCAAAAATATGATTTCAGTCGAATTATTTAAGCAAATTTTTTTGTTTCATACATATAATAATTAAGAGAAAATAAAAATGTGTAATAAACAAATAATCATGTTTGCCTAGAAGTAACAGGTGGGCTGAATATTCGTAGGCTGACACATAGATGGTGCTACTGGTATTAAATCCATATGATTTTTAGTTAGCCCTAACCTTTAAAAGACACGTGTATAAATTTGACAGCTGTTGCACTAATAGTATGTCAGTTATAGCATTTTTAGTGAAGCAACTTTTGTTAGTTTGAAAAAATGGATAAAAAGGAATTTCGTGTGTTAATAAAGCATCGCTTTTCGGCGAAAAAAATACTATTGAAGCCAAGGCTTGACTTGATAAACATTATTCGGACTTTGCACCAGAAAAATCAACCGTAGTCCACAAAATAATTTCAAATAACCATAAAGTGAAGTTGATTGAGATAGCTGAGGCCCTAAAGATATCAAAGGAACGTGTTGGACATATCGTGAATGAATATTTGGATATGCGAAAGCTCTGTTCCAAGTGGGTGCCGCAGCGAGCTCACAATCGACCAAAAACAACAACGAATATATGATTTTAAGCAGTGTTTGAAGATGTTCAATCGTAATAAACCGGAATGTTTGCGTCGATATGTGACAATGAATGGCTCCATCATTTCACATCGTAGTCCAATTGACAGTCAGCCGAGTAGATCGCAACCCTATTTTGTGGCTAAAGACAAATCGTACTATAAAAATGGTATCGAAAACTTGTATGACCGCCATAATCGTTGTATCGCCTTCGAATCGAACTATATTGAATAATCAAATCAAATTCTGTCAAAAAAAAAAAAGAATTTTTCTATGTTAGCCCTGTGAACTTTTCAGCCCACTTGGTAAGTCTATCAAGAGGCCATGAGGACACATTGAAAGAAATTAATATTGTGCTTCATTTGTCGTGCTATTCTTAAACGCACATAAATGGTAGATGATTTGAAAAAACATGACTTATAATCTTATACCGATATTTTCTCTTCAGACCTTTAAAATCTAAAAGAGAAAGTAAGCATTAGGTATTCATTAGATATTATTGTATAATATAGGCTTGAACGTCTGAATGCTGCTTATATGCATGATGATGCAAATTGTACGCTATGAAGTTCTATAACTTGATCAAGCAATTAATTCTAAACTCTCTTGCAAGTAGTTTAGAAATACTGGTTAGAATTGATTAAAAGGAAGTATTATTGTCTTCCTTTACAACAACACCCGACCATATACATCTCTGATGATCCGAAACAATTAAGATAAAGCTTCGCAATACAGAGTGTAGCTTGATCTGATCTGTGATCATTAATTGTTTCATTCATTCTGCAGACTCTGAGGATCAGTTGTTATAGTTTTTTCTTGTAAATAAACTATAGCACTTCTGTAACATATCGATTAAATTATGCAGCTTTCTGAAAAAGAACAAAAAGTCTAAAGAGAAAAAACAGAGTTTTACGTACTTAAATAAAATTAAATTTATTTAAAAGAAAAAAATATAATAAAAATGTAACAAAAAAAAACTTTTTAATACATTTAATTTAATATTATTAACTATGGAATGAAATGAAATGTATTGACGTACACCCCTAAATATGAAAGTATAGAACATACCTATATCGCACTTACACAATTTCACTCAGATTAAGAAATGAAGACATCATTCATATAAAACAAATCAAATGAATGAAAATAAAATTGTCTCACTTAGTTATATAAACGTTTAGTGTTGAACGAAGGAGAGATGAAATCTTAGATATATACAAACAATCCTGTTTTCATGAATATAGTCGTAGAGCCCTATTACATGTGTTCCAAGTGCACGGAATAGTTTGGTAAATACAAAAAATAATTTGTGATAGAAAAACTTATAAACATAATTTTGTCACATCCTTAGAAGTGTTCAACTTCATTGAAGCAATTGCATTCTGCAGAGATCGCGGATCGGTAATCATAAAAGCACTTCTCGATTGTAGCGCGATCGATAACGGCCTAACACTTCCCGATTGGCGGTACACACCCACAGATTGCGAGTATTGTTCATTGCCTTTTCTCCAACTACAGTGAGAAAACTAATTTGTACTATCATCCTCTCTCTCTCTTTCTCTCTCTCCCTCTCTCCATTGCTTTCTGATCATTACGATGTTTAGACACGTATAGGGTTTATCCCCTAAGTTACGGATAATATTAAAGAAAAACGCAGTTATTTGCTTATCAAACTTTTCCCGCAACTGCACACGCACACACACACTCATGCGCGCACACACACAAACTGCATGATAGGTTTTTTTAATTTTCTGATTATAATATCAGACCGCATTTTCGTGATATTTTTTGTTTTCTCATATTATTTAATTTTTATAATTATTTTTTTTACTTAATTTTTTTTAATTTTTAGAATAATTTTTTTATTGTTTATAATTATTTTTTTTAGTTCTTCTTTACTTCGCGGTAAGTCGCAATTTAGCAAAGACTCAAACCCTAAAAAATTGCAAAACTATCTTGGTGGGCCATCTTCATTTTTGTGTTGAACAAAAAATTAACATAAAAAAGTTTCAATTGCTATCCTCTAACCTTCTTCAGATCGTTTCAATTGCATATGTAACGAACAACTTTATTTACTCATCTAGTGTTTGTAAATTTGTATATATATATAGATACGTATTATACGTGTATGAAATATTTCTAGAAATTTAATGATGCTGAAGTTGTTGCTTATTCAGCTTTATTGAATGAATATATTACGTAAATAATTACATGTTTAAGAAAAAAAAAAAAAAAAAAGAAAAGATATTTTCTTTTCTCCTCTCTTTCGTTTCGTTTTCTATTTACTGTTTGCATTGTTAAACAATTTATTTTCTTTTTACAAATATTCCACACGTATGCGTATATCTTCTATTGATAGATAATTGTAAACTGAAAGTTATAAGTAAGAAACGTTGCTATTATTATTAACTAAGGGACAGAATGATGAATATTTTGTGGTTTAAATTTAAAGAAAAAAAAAAAAAAAGAAAAAGAAAAGAATTTTGAAACATCATAAATTTTTGAAAAAAAATAAATTTAATAAAAAAAAACAAAGAGTTTTCTTGATTTCATTTCTTTTTTGGTTTCATGCTAAATTAATTTACTGATCAATTTTTAGTTGCTTATAAATTGAACAACAACTTGTTTTTATGCAAAAATTTGAAAACCAGATTAAGCGACCAAATGGGCGACTGTAAAGCTTTAAATATATTATTTACATTCATACACATATAAATATTTATCAATTCATTATGTGTTTATACACACGTTCATATTAGATAGTCTAAAAAGTGATGAGCGTTCAGAAAGCTAAAATTCACTGAATCATTTCCTTCATTTAAACATTCTACTAACTACATAAGAAGGGAGCTTTACTGCTAGAGGCAATCACTATAGTACCTCGTATTTTATGCATATTTATACGATGAACTGGAAGTGGTGAGCAATTAGTTAAGTAAAGAGCTTGCGATTTTGTAGTGTCTTAAATGATTTTCATATTTAATTTCAGCGTTTCCATGATGAGAACGCGCGCACGCGACATGTTATTGCTTTTGGGAAATTCAATCTTATAATTAATTTTGTTTTTTTTTTCTTTTCTTTTTTGAATTTTCGCTCATTTTGAAACTGATTGGCTTATTCAATCTGTTAGTTATGCACCTTAAGCCTTATCATTAATCATGATAAGCATCATAATACTAAGGATACACCTTTTTCGCAATTCTTTTTTATTTTTTTTTTGTATTTTTTTTTTGGTCTCTATGCATGAATATGGAACTTTTTTTAAGTCTAAGTCATCGTACGTCAACTGCGCTTACTTTTCAGGTTTTAAATAAACTGTATCTGATCGATCTATATATTATCTATTGGCGGCAAAGATTATAGGCAAATTTTGCTCTCACAATAATTAAAAATTTTCTCTTTCACTTCTTCACCAGATCATTCTTCAGAATCATTTTTAAAAGTTTTTTTTTTTTTGATCCTTTCCACAGGGATCATTTTTATTCCTTTCCTTATTTGGAGGTTATTTCGTGGTTCTTTCTATATCTTTCTGGCGAATAAGTGAGTTTGTAAAATTTTCTATAAAATTTGCATTCGCGGTTACAATAAGTTTCCTCGTTCTAGCATTAGATTATAGTCAAAACAATTGTTCTAGGCAGCAAAAAATTGAAGGTCAAAACTATGTTGATAATACAAATTTGAATACTAAGTAGATTTTTCAGAAGCTGGATATACACGCCCTATTGAGTGATTAAAAATCGGAGTTTTCGAGACATTTTTCCCAAAAAAAAACCCGCAATGTGTAATTAAATTGGCCAAAGTATCGAGTTATTCTAGATGAGTTTCAGTAAGTTGATACCTTAATGAAAAACCCAATTTCTAGGCGCTTCTTACACCTACCCATGAAAAGTGGTGGCGTATAATTAATAAATAATTAATACCGGATAATTAATAATTAATAATTGATAACTAATAATTGATAACTAATAATTGATAATTAATAAATAATAATTGATAATTAATAAATAAAAATTGATAATTGATAGTTAATACTTCATAATTGAGAATTGATAATTAATAATTAATAATTAGTAATTAATAATTAATAATTAATAATTAATAATTAATAATTAATAATTAATAATTAATAATTAATAATTAATAATTAATAATTAATAATTAATAAT